>ML780995.1:2202586-2237048 GCA_009831015.1 Picea engelmannii | reverse complement strand
CTCAAGGTTTTGAGGTAAGTGGGAAGGAGTCTCATGTGTGCATTCTTAAGAAATCCTTGTATGGTCTCAAGCAGGCACCAACAACATGGTATTATAGGATCAATAGATACTTGCAAAGTATGGGCTTCACCAAAAGTGCAGTAGATTCTAACTTATATTACATATTTGTTCAAATTGATCTACTCATTTTCGTGTTGTATGTAGATGGCTTGTTTTTTATAGGTGAAGATAAGCTCATTGTAGGGTGAAAAGAAAACATGGTAGCTAAGTTCGAGATGAAGGAAATAAACCTAATGCATTACTTCTTGGGTTTGAAGGTTTGGAAGAGACTAGGGAAAAGTTTCCTTGGGTGAGGTAAGTATTCATTTAAAAACCTGAAGAAGCTTCAAATGGAGGACTGTAAACATATGACTACACCCATGATCACTAATTTGAAGAAGGTGACAACTTCATATTTAGAGTTGGTGGATCCCACATTGTAAAAAAAATTAAGAGGTTCTTTGATGTATTTGTTCAACACCAGGTCATATATATGTTTTTCAATGAGCACTTTAATTCATTTCATGGTGGAGCCAAGGCAGGAGCATTGGGTAGAAACAAAACATGTGCTCAAGTATTTGAGTAGAACAATGGAGTATGGTTTGAGTTATCTTCGAGGTGATGAAGTGAAGTTGCAATAGTATTTCGACTCGGATTGGACATGCAACATAGCAGACAAGAAGAGAAACTTAGGGTGTTTCTTTAGGAAGCAGAATTTTGTGGCACTTACCTCAAGAGAGAGTAGTGATCACTTCATACAAGATAGGATTCAGATGGGAGAAGGGAAGTTCTAGTATAATTCAATGGATTAGTAGGTAGTTGAAATTCTGACCAAGCCCTTGGCAAGAAGGAAGTTTGATGCAATTAAAGAAATACTTGGATTGGTGTAGAATACCTTCCTCGTTAAGACGGAGTGATGAGAATTATGGCTCAGACAAGAACTTCAACACATGTTCAATGTGAACGTGCGAGAAGTAGTTCAAAATATTTTCAAAAAGTAAATTCTATTTTGTAATTCACTTTAGTTAAACGGTGAAAATATTATTTTTATCATTTGAGTCTAAAAAGTGTATTTCATGCATACATGACTTAGACTAGGAGTAATCTCAAAAATAGATTAGGGTTTTGGTATCAGCTAAAAGTATAAATATAGGTACAAATAGAGAGTTCACATGCACATGAGTAGGTTAAGTAACCGAGAGAGAGAGAGAGAGAGGTGTGAATCCACACAACTTTTAGCAGGCTAAAGTACATATATGTATAACCATATGGATCCGTATAGGAGTATGCTACAGTTCATATAGGTTTACTTATATATCATATAGTTGACCATACAGTCGTACAACATGCCATACTTTCTCAATAGTCTATTCTACTCATTTCAGGATGATTTTAGTAATCGTGCAGTGTTGTGTTTTAGGTGGTGTTATCCCCATTTTGGTGGATAACTAAGGAGATGATATATCAAGGCCCTCAGGTTGCAGATATGGAGTGTCGAGAGACTACATGAGTAGCAATACCCTTTGCACAGATAGAAAACCCACTCACTACCACAAATGGTCATAGGTTTACAGATGGCATCCACCACACTAGTTGGCTTCTGGAAGGTAGTGGGACTTGCTCCATGAGGTACAAGTCAGTATTATGGTAAGCATCATTTCAATTCCTGAGCCAGTTGATTATGTTGTGTCTTAGATTGCTCTAGATTTCATGATATGTGCTTGGACATTATGTCGTTTTCCATGCTTCACCTTGGTGGTTGACATTGCACCCTAGTAAGTGGTCTTCTTTGGGAATGGGTTTGTTGCTAGGAAATCTCTTAATGAGCCATCATACCGTTCCAGACCATAATTACCATTTTCCATCATTTTCCCCCTTCGTTTCCTTATCTATTGGGATTTTAGGGTGTATTGACCCAAGAAGGGGTTGTCCCTCATTCTATGGGAAGAAGGGGATAAAGTCCCAGAGGGTTAGTGTTGGGTAAAAGATAAAATCCATATATGAACCTCTAGATGTTTCTACCAAGGATCACCCAAGAAAAAAATAAAACACTTATATTTGAATAAAAGGGGACCCATAATATAACAAAGAAATGCATGAAAGGTAGATTGAAGGATACGAGGTCTCATTGCGAGCCGACCTATCACATCCATGGATATATAGTGGTATGACATTGTCATTATCTGGTCACCAAACCAGGACAATGGCTCTCATTTGCATGGCTGACAGAAACAGTGTCTCATCACGATCCAGCCTTATCATTTCCATTAGGCATTTGTGGGTGAAATTTCCACCATCTGGTCACCACACCAGGGCAGTGACCTTCAACCTCTCCTTGTGCTAAAGAAAATATAAAGAAAGAAATATAAAATGAAAATGGTGGGCTTGGAAAAGGTGCATTGCGGAAGACGGTACCACACACCCTCTACAAAGGCACCCATGAATGAGACACTATGACCCCTAGTATGTCATGAGCCCTATGCCCATTAAGTCTTGACCCCATCCACCTCATACACTTTACATGGCTTAGAAAGGGACCTCTTCGAGGCTCTCCTTGACCTAGGGCAAGATCTACCCAATAGAACATAGTTCGACAACACAAGTATTCTAACAGAGGACAAAAACCTTCAGTAACCACTCACATAACCAGATCAAATATCAACACACCGATGCTTTCACGTGGTAAAAAATCTACAAGGAAACATCCACAACCCCAGCCAACACGACAACTTGGAGTAGTTTATTAATGCAAAAGAAAAAGATTACAGAGATATTTTACAAGAGAGTTTCTCACAATTGATCATCAGCAAATGACCCTCCATGCTCTTTAAATAGATATCATGGACCAATCGGGTGTTAAGCCATGGATCAATGGTCATTAATATCGAGGAGAGTATGAACCATTGGATCACTCTATGTTGGGAACATATCGTGACATTCAAATTTCCTAACTACAAATGCATACTAATGCATACTAAAGAAACACACTAAGAAACACACTTTTACCTAATGACACATTATACCAAGTAGATCTAATCAAATCATAAGTGTCTAAATATCCTAACAGACACCCTTTCAACCCTCCCATACTTAAGATTGACAAGTCACATAATGTCTTTGAGCTATTAATTGTTTGATATAGTAATATTTGATGCACATGCTTAGATGTCTTATTTATGGATTGGATCCAATTATTATGATGTTATGACCTGTGATCCTTGGCTGGCTTGTTCATTTGTCTTTGTAGGACCTAGCTGGTGGATAGTTTTAGGAGAACAAGCCTAGCTTTGGCTTTCATGAGGCTACAATCCCACAGGTTGGATGTCAAGGGCCCGCATGCCAGATGAGAGATATTTGTCTTGGACGGCGTTGATGATGACTTGGATGACCTAGCCCACCCATTTCTTGCCAAATGACTTGCCCAGGAAGGGAAAAATGTCCCACTTTTGAGCATGACGTCATGATATTGGGGGCTAGGGCTTGGTGGTGAGGTGCCACTCATTTGCACTTGGATGTTTTGAGGAGAATAGGGTTTTCACCATGGTGATATCACTTAGATTCTTGACACATGGCCTTGAGAGGCCCTTACATGCTTCTCCAACACCAATGACCTCCTCTAAGTGGAAAAATGTCCTCTAAAGGGGTGACACCATCCTAGATTAGGGTTTAATTTGTGCAAAAAAATGAAATTTTAAGTGAATTGTTTAATATTATTGTGTTAAGGGGGAAATATTAGGGTTGTTGACCCCTAATCTTTTGTTTTACTCCTTATTTTGTGGACAAGCCATGTTGGGTATTTTTTGTATAAATAGAGATCATAAGATCTCATTTTGAATCAATAACTCTCCTCTTGTGAGAGGATTTGCTCTGAAATTTTCAGCCTCCTTAGATCTTTTAGCTCTTGTGCACTTGTATTATGGATAATTTTATGAATGATTGATGGAGGAAGGCCTAGCACTAGCTTTGGATGATGCTTTCTAGCTCTTGTGGTGAATTGTCTTAGCATTTCTCTTGATATTGGTATTGTTTTTACTCTCTTGCTATCATTTATTTCAATTCAAGTTGTGTTATGCTAGGATCTAGGTGAGAAGTATAAGGGAATACACCCCCACCATAGCCTTCACCACTTTTGCTTGCTTCATCTCATTGATTAAGGGTTTGCTAAGAGAAGTATAAGGGCATACACCCTCTTAGCTTAAACCCTAGATTAGAGAAACTTGACTTGGGAAGTAAAAGGGATTACACCCCCAAGAAGGTAGCTTCTATAAGCTCCTTGTGACTCTATTAACCCAATAGTAAAGGCACTAGCCATTGATTTGTTGCATTGGAGATATAAAATTATTGCATTGGGAAATGTGAATTTCAGTCATTTTTACTTCTTGCTAAGTGGATTGTTTTCCTTGTGCCTTGGGCACCTCACAACCACTATGGAATCCTCATATAAAGGATGTTTATTTCTGTTGTTACAAATTTTCATCTTCATCCATTAGGACCACAAAAACCCTAACATACTTGCTCTAATAACTCTCTTATCGACCATTGGTTTTTGCTCAAAGTTTGCATATTTACTCTCCTTGTCCTAATGCACTTTTTGGAAAATTTTGAGGGGATTCTAGTGGCTGATTTTCTTTCTGTAATACATTGAATTTTACATCCATAAGGAGGATATAATTTTCTGCAGACAAGTGTTTACAACAACCTTATCCTTTGTGCTAGAGTTTTGGCTTTTCATCTTGAGTTTATCTAGTCTTTCTCTTGTATTTTCTACTTGATCTCTAGCACTTATTAAGAATCTTATAGTAGCATTTATTTGCTTATATATATTCTTATCTACTGCTGCAAATTAGGGAAATCAAGCTTAACTTGCTGATCCAACAAACATATATTGATGCAAAGTGTCTTTTCGTGTGTCTCTAGCAGGTACACTCATCCGAAAAATCATTATACCTGTGGGGCCATCATTACTTAACTTGAAAAGCATATCTCTCTACCTTTCTTTCCATATATACTTTACCTCTAGGGGATTCATTTCCACTTCTCTCCATCTCCATCACAATCCCCCTAGGGTCATCAGGATCGCCTCCCTAGAGTGACCTAGTCACCCTTGAAGTGCGAGACCTACATCGAGGTGACATTGGGTGTAGGATTCCTATAGTTGTAGCACTTGTTTTTTGGTTGGGTAGGGCTTTACCCAACCTAAAACTTGTGCCATAACATTTTTGCATCATTGTCATGGAGGATTTTGAATCCTCTTCATACCCTAACGACACTTTGGTAAGCTATCCCAACGCCTTTCCTTTAGCTTACTTGGCGATTCCACCCAAGCGGATTTCCCTTTCCACCCTCCTTGATGAACTCATGTTCAAGCTCATATGGCGAGTCCACATTCCCAAAATCCTTCTTTCCCCAATCCTTTCCCCCCTGGGAGGTTCAATCCTTATAAGGTTTACCGAAGAAGGTGTCCTCTCAAGTCTCCCATTGATAAAAACCTTTTCCATAAATCCCTTCACCTTTATCCAATGGCTCACCCTTGGGAAAGAGACCTCTAAAAACCCCTCAATATGGTCAACATCCAAGGTTACCCTAAAAATATGTCAAAGTATGTCATCAAGTGGTTGCCAAAGTTCCCAGGAAACAATGTGATAACTTCCAAAGACCACATTTATGTCATGGGTGGAGAAATGGACAATGCAGGTATTGATCATGAAGATGTGACCATGAGACTATTTGCCTCATCATTGACTAAGGATGCTCTTGATTGGTTCAAGGGACTTCCCTATAATCATATCGCGACCTATGATGCCTTTCCCACCTTATTTAAAATCACATGGTTAAGAAAATAAGATGGTGGGACACTTGCAACTCAGTTCAATCAAATAAATAAAAATGAGAATGAAACAGTAAGGGAATTGATTTCAAGATTTGGCAGGTTGTACAATCAAATTCCAATAGAGTATTGCCCTACAACATCATCAGTTTGTCTCCTTTACATGACTTCCTTTGAAGGGAAGTTTCGATACATTCTTAAAGACAAAAATCCCACATCATTGGAAGAAGCTAAAGAGTTCAGTATCGACATTAAAGAGAATCTCCTTGATTCAAAAATAAAACCTTTTCAGTATCCCCGCAACAAGAAAAAATCAAGGACTAAGGTTTCCAACAACAGTGCTTCTGATCCAATTGATCTCTCAACCCAGAAGATAGATTAGATGAATATTCAGTTTGATGAGGTGAGAAATCAACTTATGAATTGTATGACTACAGTGGAAATAAATCAATCTCCTCCCAGACCTTAGTTTACCAAACAACAGAGAGATGCCACCGGTTGGAAACCAAGACCTCAACAAGAGGCAAAGGCCCCAAACACTTTGAAACCTGTTGGGACAATTGATTTAGAATATTGTTGTCTCCCATGCCAAGAGCCCCACAGGGAAGATGAGTTCCCCCGAAAAAATGAAAATTACCCTGACGATATAAGCTTCATGATTTGCAATATCAATGATGAATAGGGCACTTAAGAACTGGTCAATGAATCTAGAAGAATAGGAGAAAGAGAGGGAAGACTCTGGACCTTAATTAAGTTGACTGATGATCAAAAGAAGGAACTAAAGAGGATGGAAATTCTAGTCTACAGAAGGAATAATTATTCATCCCCTCTGGCACATCCTGATGCTCCTCTTCCACTAGTAGAAGAGGCGGCCCCACCACTACCACCGTCGGTATGTGAGTTTCCAACTCATGTATATGGAATTTAGTTGAATATATATGTTGCAAATATGTTTGGAAAATTGAATATGATAGCCCCAATGACAAAGATGTGTAAGATCCCTTCTGTGAAAAGGGAAGTTTTGAGGATATTGCAGGTGCCAACTGAAAAACAGGATCCTCCCATCGTACTAAACACTATATATCTCGATCGACCAAAAGACAAGAACCCTCCATTCTATTCTCATTAGGCATGAATGGCCTCCTCTTGAACAACTGCATGCTTGATTCATGGGCCTCAACAAATTTCATATCTTTGAAGGTAATGAAACAACTTGGTTTAAATACAACCCAACCTTATGGGAATGTATGTGGTATTGATTCTAGAAGAGTTAATGTCTTGGGAGTATGTGAAAACGTTGAGGTATTCTTGATAGACTTTCCACATATCAGCGTCCTCATGGATATACTGGTAATCGATGTCCATGATTCCCGGGGGATGCTCTTTTCAAGGACCTGGTCCTCAGCCCTTGGTGGTTTCCTTAGTATCAACTTTACACATGCATATATTCCCATGGGCGATGGCACGTATGAGATCCTGCATAACAGGGAGAAGAAAGGTACACATGTGATGAATTTGAGGGGGCCCAACTATGTCAATGAACACTACCATGATATACGTCCTCAAATTTTTTAGTATGATCCATCCAGTTACCCTTCATGCAAGAAGATGAAGTAGAAATGTTTCTCCCATGGACGGATAAAAATAAGGCCACACAGTACCATAATATGGATCCGTAATCTATTCTTATTATGCAAAATGAAGATGAGAAACATAAATAAGTCATCAAATATACGGTCCACACAGAGCCTCCATACAATGAAAATACACCTAACACCATTTTCAATGAAGGAACTTTTGGGCTCATGTGGGACAAAAGAAAGGGCAAGCCCAGATATGAACAGAAAGACAATAACTCATGGCTTGGCCCTTACATAATCAGAAATAAGTTTGATAAAGAAAAGTATTAGCTTAGAGCATTAGATGGGAGAAATATGCCACTACCAATAGATGGGTCTCTTCTCCAACCTCACATCCATGTCACATGACCTCTTCAGGGCCCCAAGGCCCTAGGTAAGTAGGTAAGTCATTTTGATTCCCTTCATTTTCATATTGATTGCTCATACTAGTTTAGATGCATTTCATTTTCAGTTTACTCTACTTACTTATTGATTTCATGCTTAACTTAGAATTTTTCGAAAAAATGTCAAAATTTTATTTTCTAGCTTAGTGGGTTTTGATATGATCATATGAGAAAAAGGATGAATAGGCCATCCTTCACTTGAAAGTTTGATGTTTACTTGCAAGCACAGGTCTAACATGAGATGTTGTGGTTCTTATGCACTCTACAATGAGCACATGTCACCAAGTAGGAGCCAGATGTTATCCCCATTTTGGTGGATAACTAAGGAGATGATGTCTCGAGGTCCTCGGGTTGTAGATATGGAGTGTCGAGAGACTACATGACCAGCATTACCCTTTTCACTCGCCAACACAGATGGTCACAGGTTTACATATGGAATCCACCACACTAGTTGGCTTCCAGAAGGCAGTGGGTCATGCTCCATGAGGTACAAGTCAGTATTATGGTAAGCATAATTTCAATACATGATCCATTTGATTATGTTGTATCTTAGATAGCTCTATATTTCATGATATGTGAATCGACATTATGACCTTTTCCCTTCTTCACCTTGGTTGTTGAAATTGAGTCCTAGTAAGTGGTCTTCTTTGGGAATGGGTTTGTTGTTGGGAAATCCCTTAATGAGCCATCATACCGTTCCCAACGATACTTACCATTTTCCATCATTTTTCTCCTATGTTTTCTTATCTCTTGGGAATTTAGGGTGTATTGACCCAAGAAGGGGTTGTCCCTCATTCTATGGGAAGAAGGGGCTAAAGTCCTGTAGGGATTGGTGTTGGGTAAAAGATAAAATTCATATATGAACCTTCCATATGCTTCGCCCAAGGATCACCCAAGAAAGAAATAAAATTCTTATCTATGAATAAAATGGGACCCATAATATAAAAAAGAAAATATTGAAAGGTAGATTGAAGGATAGGAGGTCTCATCATGAGCCGACCTATCACATCCATGGATATCTAGTGGTATGAGGTTGTCATTATCTGGTCACCAAACCAAGGCAGTGGCTCTCAGTTGCATGGTTGAGAGAAATGGGGTCTCATCACGAGCCAACCTTCTCATTTCCATTAGGAATTCGTGGGTGACATTTCCACCATATGGTCACCATGCCAGGGCAGTGACCTTCAACCTCTCCTTGTGCTAAAGAAAATATAAAAAAAGAAAGACAAAAGGCAAATTATGGGCTTGGAAAAAGTGCATTGCGGACAAAGGTACCACACACCCTCTACAAAGGCACCCATGAATGAGACACTACAACCCCTAGTATGTCATGAGCCCTATTCCCATTGAGTCTTGACCCCATCCACCTCATACACTTTACAGGGCTTAGAGAGGGACCTCTTGGAGGCTCTCCTTGACCTAGGGAAAGATCTACCCAATATGACACCTCATCAACCCTCTCATAATTAAGCTTGACAAGTCGCATAGTGTCTTTGAGATGTTAATTGTTTGATACAGTAATATTTGATGCACATGCTTAGATGGATTTTTTATTGACTGGATCCACTTATCATGATGTTATTACTTGAGATCCTTGGAGAGCATGTTCATTTGTCTTTGCGGGACCTAGCTAGTGGACAGTTTTGGGAGAACAAGCCTAGCTTGGGCTTCCATGGGGATATAATCCCATAGGTTGGATGTCAAGGGCCCACATGCCAGATGAGAGAGAGTTGACTAGGACAGCCTTGATGATGATGGGGATGACCTAGCCCACCCATTTCTTTCCAAACGACTTGCCCATGAGGGGGAAAACGTCCCACTTTTGAGCATGACATCATGATATTGGGGGCTAGGGCTTGGTGGTGAGGTGCCACTCATTTGCACTTGGAGGTTTTGCAGAGAAGAGGGTTTTCACCATGATGAGATCACTTAGATGCTTGACACATCACCTTGGGAGGCCCTTCCATGCTTCTCCAACACCAATGACCTCCTCTAAGTGGAAAAACATCCCTTAAAGGGGTGACATCAACCTAGATTAGGATTTAATTTGTGCAAAATATGAGATTTTAAGTGAATTGTTTAATATTATTGTGTTAAGGGGGCAATATTAGGGTTGTTGACCCCTAATCTTTTGTTTTACTCCTTATTTGTGGACAAGCCATGTTGGCTAATTTTTGTATAAATAGAGATTATAAGATCTCATTTTGAATCAATAACTCTCCTCTTGTGAGAAGATTTGCTCTGAATTTTTTTGCCTCCTTAGCTCTTTTAGCTCTAGTGCACTTTTCTTATGGCTAATTTTATGAATGGTTGATGGAATAAGGCCTAGCGCTAGATTTGGATGATGCTTTCTAGCTCTTGTTGTAAATTGCCTTAGCATTTCTCTTGATATTGGTATGGTTTTTACTCACTTGATATCATTTATTTCACGTCAATTTATGTTATGATAGGAGCTAGGTGGGAAGTATAGGGGCATACACCCCCACCATAGCCTTCACCATTTTTGCTTGCTTCATCTCATTGATTAAGGGTTTACTAAGAGAAGTATAAGGGCATATACCCTCTTAGCTTAAACCCTATATTAGAGAAACTTGCCTTGGGAAGTAAAAGGGATTACACCCCCAAAGGAGGTAGATTCTCTAAGATCCTTGTGACTCCATTAATCCAATAGTAAAGGCACTAGTCATTGATTTTTTGCATTGGAGATATAAAATTATTGCATTGGGAAACATGAATTTCGATCATTTTTACTTCTTGATAAGTGGATTGTTTTCCTTGTTCCTTGGGCACCTCAAAGCCACTAGATCATCCTCATCTAAGGGCTACTTATTGTTGTTGTTACAAATTTCATCTTCATCCATTAGGGCTGCAAAAACCCTAACATACTTGCTCTAATAACTCTCTTATCAACCATTGGTTTTTGCTCAAAGTTTGCACATTTTCTCTCCTTGTCCTAGCGCACTTTTGGGAAAAGTTTGATGGGATTATAGTGGATGATTTTCTTTCTGTAATACATTGAATGTTACAGCCATAAGGCTGATATAATTTTCTGTAGACAAGTGTTTACAACAGCCTTATCTTTTGTGCTAGAGTTTTGGCTTTTAATCTTGAGTTTAGCTAGTCTTTCTCTTGTATTTTCTACTTGATCTCTAGCACTTATTGAGAAGTTTATAGTACAACTTATTTGTTTATATATATTGTTATATATTGCTGCAAATTAGGGACATAAATCTTAACTTGTTGATCCTACTAACATATATGTTTCAAAGTGTCTTTCCTTGTGTCTTGGGCAGGTACACTCATCCGAAAAAGCATTATGCATGTGGGGAAATCATTACTTAACTTGAAAGGAATATCTCCCTACCTTTATTTCCATCTAGAATTGACCTCTAGGAGATTATTTTCCACTCCCCTCCATCTTCGTCTCAATCCCCCTAGAGTCACCGGGATCACCTCTTTAGAGTGACCTAGTCACCCTTGAAGTGCGGGACCGACATGGAGGTGACATCGGGTCTAGGATTCCCATAGTTGTAGCTATTTTTTTGTGGTTGGGTTGGAATTTTCCCAACCTACAACTTGTTCCATAACAGGCAGCTTGTGGAGGTTTCCTTGTAAGTTTTTAGAAGGAATAGAAAGTTGGATTTGAATGAGTAATTACCTGTGTGTTGAGGAAAAGATATAAATTATCTTACTCAAGCATTTTCAAATATTTCCTGGCTAAGAGAAGATAGTCGAGAATATCACCCTATGTTTTATAGCCTCAAAAATATTTTCCCAATCCACAAGTATTAATTACAAGGGTTTGCGTTGATTTGTTTATGAAAAGAATGTTGCAAAATAACATAAAAAATTTATATAACTTTCTGAAAAATATACAGATTACAAAAAAGTAAATGTGGAGATCAAAAAGAAAAAGTAACCAAGTCACAGGTACACACAAATGATACAGAATAGAAATCTTCTTTATTTCATTCCAAGAAATCAAAAGTGTTTTTCTCTTTACAAAACCCCTGCGAGGGCATGGACCAAAGTCTAATTTAGAGATCCCCGATGAAAAAGATACAAAAGGACTCTAACAATAAGTAAAACCTAAACTTTATAATCTAGATCAGATTGCCATTGACTGCTTCCAATTTGACTCTGCAAAATATCATTTATCAGCAATGAAACTTAATCCATAAACAAACAAGTATACACAGACTATCAAGGATGGATCAACACCTCTAAAACAAACATTTGAATGATTTGGTTCAGTTCTGAACCTTGCTGTCTACAATAGGACCATGTTGTTAAAAAGTGAATTAGGCTTTGAATGAACTCAAGAATGAATGAAAACTAAAACTATCTCATGAAATCAAAAGAGCAAACCTTAGTCTTGTTTTCTCCTTCTATTCTCCTCTTGTTTCTTCTTCTCATTTAGTGTTTATGCCTTCCAAATAAGTTGAAGTAGTTCACTACTTTCTTTAGTTAACTTAGTTTGACTTAAATAATTTAGTTTAGGAGAAATAATAATAATAATAATAATAGTTGAGGTCTTTATTTAATAATAACTAGGTAGGTGGGACCCCTTGTAACTTCCTTCTTTTATTCTTTTGAAATTATAAAATAAAACACAATTGGATAATCATGTAAACACATGTCACCTTGTAACTCCCTTAAACACCTTCAAAATTTTAATAATTATATATCATAAATACTTCAAATCATATCCAAAAATATGTAAATATCCACATAATCCACATTTTGCCAAAAAATAGCTTGTTGTCCAAACTTTCTGTAGACCACTATCTTCAACAACTCAATCATAAAAACACAAATTAAAATCCATACTTTCCACTCTGAGAGGAAATCTTTCTTTTATCATTGATGTCCCCCTTTGACTTCCCGGAAGTAGCCTTTGGTTGATTTGAACCTTGAGGTTGTATCTCACTAATAACATGGGAATAATCATCCTTCAGATGCATATGGGAGGACATTGATTTTGAAGAGGCATTTGAAGGAAAGGAAGGGGAGGCAGTAGCTTTGCCTTTATCTTGCACATGGGGGACATCAGTTTTAAGCTTTTTACTAGCATGAGAGGATTGAACAGGTGAATGCACAAGGGAAATTTGAACATTAGGATTTACAGGTGGTGGAGGAGGTAATGAAAAATTGGGCCAGCCACGATGGTGAGAGATAGATGGATTGACAATCTCTTGCCATCCATCATTTGTAGGGAATTTTGGTTGCAAGGACACATGAGGAGACACATGAGTACCAAGGATTTTTTGAGGCTGAAAGGGGGGTCTCTCTGGTTGAGGTTGTATAATTCCTTGCCCGGTCCAGTTAAAGAACCCATCTTGAAACCGTTGGCTCAATTCCTAGGGGTCAACATCAAAATGAATGGAGAATATAGGCCTTATAAGCCCCTCTGTTCCAATTACCTCTTCCTCTATTATTTTTTCCATGGCTACCCCTGCTGAAGAAACTCATCCTGTATGTAGCAATTGATCAGTAACTAACCCTTAACAATCCATGCATGACATTCGGCTTGCATGAAACAAAATTTGGCTCAAGAATTGACACAAGACCCATGCAAATCCATCCATAAGAAATCATTTAATAATTTCCAAGTGAGCAGGGGGTGGTAGGGTTCATGCGACATCTGGAGGGAGTGTAATGAGAGAAAAAGTGATATAATGAGAGGGGATAAATACACGAGTACTTATCAGCAATTAATAAAATAATTTAACTGTGCAATCAAATACCAAAAATATCAATTGCCATCTATTTTTCTGTTATCACTTTTTTTTGTTGCTATACATAGTTTTTTTAATTTATTTTATAGAACAAAGATGTCAAAAATGATAATGGGATTATGAGGGCAGTATAATGAGCGAAAAGTGGTAGCATGACAAGGAATTAAATATGGATATTGTTCATATAAAAATAAATCAAATAAAACAATCAAACATAACTCTGTTCAGACCTTCATAATTCAATAAACATTCACTTTTAAAACCACCATCTAAACTGTCACTTTTTTTACATATTGCTTGTTGAATTTAAAAAAAAAACAATTCATATGCCCAAAAATACTCAATTACAGTAGGCCTTGCATCTAAATAATATTTATATAGCAGTCCTATCAACAGTATTGCAACCGATATGATGAACATAATAACCCTTTGAGCCACAACCATTCATATTCCAATGCTAAATATATTTTCCTTTTAAAACCAATAGAAGAGGCACAGTGATATCAACCATTTATAAGCAATTCATTTTCTTTAAAATCAAACAAGAACATGCACATAATTAACCACCGCTATCCATTGTTTAAACAATGTTGGCATAAATGAACGAGGTGTTCGAACTCATAATTGGGCCCCATTCATTCACACACAATGATCCATAAAAAATAATTGACAAAAGAACCAATTTGAACATCATTCAACATATAACATGCAACTCTGAGTCCGAAATTCACATAAATTATCATGTACAGACTTCCTTTTAAAACTGCCCAATCGAGAAACATAACCAACTTGTGCCCATTCAAAGAAAAACACATAGTGTTTTTTTACCTTTGACTAGATTGATACGATATCAATATAGTAATTAGGGTTTAGAGAGTAATAACAATCAATCAAAGGAACAAGTCCTCAGAAAACACATAAAGCTTGTGCCTTAAAAAATTTACCACATAGAAGTAACATGTAACAACTCTTGATAGTGAGGGTTATCAAATGACAGTCAGCCACCTCCAACTGAGAACGAGAAGAAGTGAACACTTAATAGAATTATAAAAATAATGCTTGAACACAACCGTGGCCAACCAAAGCATATATAAGTTTTCCATTAATGTTATGGGTGATACTAAACCTGAATGTGCAATGCTTCCCAGCAATAGTGATAATGAGGGAAATGCCATGATAAATAACAGCTCGGGGCTCGGCCAAGACATGGAAATAAACACTCCAATTCTTAACAATTTACATTGAAACCTAGAGAATCGAAACATATCAACCACAGAGATGAAAAGGAGTGGAAAAACTTAACACCGAGACTGGTTGTAAAACCCATGCGCAAATATCAGAGCTTGCTAAACTATAATCAAAAGTTTCCACAAAGAACTAGACCAAAAACCCCAAGCTGACTGAACATGTTTTTATGTGATTTAACCAATAAACCCATGCACATACTACACACATCAAGGAATAACCATTCATCTTTCTTTAAATGCCAACAATCTAGAATATTCACAAGAAGAACCCACAGACACAACACTAATACACAGTCCAAAAACTTAAGAAAAACACAGACTTCAAGCAATTATGAGCCAAAAATCGATTCATAACGCAAAGTAACCATCATGGATGGAAAAATAAGGAACTATACCTGGAAAATCTTGCTTGAGGGAGAGAGTTAGACTGTATCCTCCTTCACAACCAAAAATCACGAAGCATCAACAACCACCAGAGCCAAAAAATCAAATGCAAGTATGGCTAGGGTGATGGACCTTGAGGGTTGTTTGATTGACGTGTAGTAAATGCACGTCACTTCCTTCCTCGGCCTCATTCAATTCAACGTACAAGCCACCAACTCACCATAACACTAACCATTAAATAAACCATATATTCCATTTCTATATCCCATTGCATAGTGCGCTACCCAAAGTAATGTCAAAACCCTTTTTTTTTAAACAACAATGCACCATATGTTACCCTATGTGCTTCAACATCTATCATATAACAAAGCACATAAGTCTAGAAGCAAGGGTTTATGCACCCTCCCTTTGTCACAATATCACATAACATTTGGGCTTGTGTATATTCCTTTTGTTTAGAAGAGTTCCCATATCATCCCCTTGTATAAAATCATATGTAAAACAATTAATCCATGTTTAATTGCAACTTCCAAAATAAAACCTGTAATAATCCTTTTATCCACGGGACATCCATAATTTGAGAGTGACCATCAAAACCATATAGCCATGCAAAAATCAACCAACCATATTATGTTGTCGTAACAATTAAAACTATGACTTGAATCATTAAATTGTAGAAGACTGTGCTAGCATCATCATAACAACAAACAAAATATATAAGTGCAACATATCCATCATGGCGCCATTAGTCTACAAGGGGGTCCCACCTACTAGTTTATTATTATTATTATTCTAAATAAATAATAGAGCTTGGCAATCATTTGTGAGCAGTATTCATCGTTGCATTTTTATGCGTCAACAACTGACGACTCCACAGAGAAATATGTTTCCAACAAATTAACTTAGATAGTCTGGTTTCGTAGACTAGGTGAACATTATATCAGGGAATGTATATCAGAATGATTATGCAATAGGGGAAGTGAGGCGGTTGAAGGGAAAATATGATTTGGGATTTAAGGAATAACTTATGGAAAATGTTACGTATGAGGGGCTTATTCCTGTATGCATAACATTCGATTAATCATAGTGAAAGCGTTCTTTTCTTTAAGGATAAAATTTTCTGGTGTGCTCTTTTTGAATCTCGGGGCAGAGGGAAGAAAATGAAAGAAGAGAATAGGGATAAAAAACCAATAATCTTATCTAACAACAATACTGGAAGCAGATAGAAATTTCAAATATGTCTTTAAGGGGAGACATCATGACAGTTGTGTAATCTGATTTTTATTGATTAACAATACTTGCAAAATAGCATCGTTGTGGAAAAATTGATCCAAAATTTTATCTCTGACAAGAAAAGAAGTCAATAAAAGAAATAAAACCGCAGAATTGAAACGACAGAAAGAGATAACAACAAAGCAAAATCAAAGCAATGAAACAAAACTATAATATAGGAGTAATTCCATACATCATTTAAAATTTTAAGTTGGTTCCACATAGTGTCTTAACTGGGAACCGTTGGTGCTATAGGAAAATAACCGCTCTTCCAAGTCCTTTAGAATACAAGAATTTGTGCCCATGACAAAAACGATTTTAAAAGGACCCAACCATAACTTTTGAAACTTTGAATGCCTTCCTCTATTAGCATGAGTTGAATCCCATAGAAAGAATTTTTCATTGACCTTAAATCTGACAGCTTTTGCACTTTTATTGAAATATATCTTAATAGTTTGTTGTCTTCTCTTTATGTTTTCCAAGGCAAACGTCCTTTGTTCCTCTAAAGCCAATAGTATGTTTATCCTTTGAGGAATATTAGAAGAATTCAATTCTTCCATCTGTAGCATCAACCTTAAAAAAGAATAAAGTTCCATCTCAGTAGGTAGAATGGCTTCTTGACCATAAACAATCTTTAAGGGGGTGCAACCAATGCTCACCTTAGTGGTAGTGCGATCTTCCCAAAGGGCGTAAGTGAGGAGGGTGTGTCATTGACGAGGCTTATCTTCAATGAGCCTATTGATAATTCTAACCATATTTTTGTTAGTAGACTCGGCTTGCCTGTTTCCTTTAGGGTAATAAGTTAATGAGGTAAAATGTTTAACTCCTAGTTTAGCCAGAAACCGAGTCAGCTTAAAAGAAATAAAAGTAGGACCATTTTTTGTAATAATCTCCAAAGGAAGACCAAAACTGGAAAAGATATTAGTTTCAAGGAAATAAATAACTTGTGAATGCTTAAGTGGGACAACTTCAGTCCATTTCGTAAAATAGTTTATGGTTGTTAAGATAAAAACTTTCCTTGTCGAAGATGGAGGATTAATAGGATCGATAAATTCTAGACCCCATTTTGAAAAAGGAAAGTCATGGATGACAGGTTGTAGAGGCATGGTAGAAAGATGCTATTTCCCAGCGAACTTCTAACACTTGTAACAAGATCTTGAAAAATTATAAGAATCACAAAAAATTGAAGGCCAATAATACCCTTTCCTGATGATTTCAAAAGCAACAGTCTTAGTAGAAAAGTGGCCACCCACATGAACAATATAATTTTAAGATCCATAGGCTTCTTGTAACAATTTATGTGCTTCCTCATTATTTACACAACGAAGTAACATACCATCGACAGATCTCTTAAACAAGAAGTCTCCTAAAATGACATATCTGGAAGATTCAAGACAGAGCCTTCTCCTTTGATGAGTATCTAAATTATCTGGACACCTATGATTTTGCAAGTAATACACCATATATTTATACAAGGTATGTTAAGCTACATGAAGGATTTGACTATAAATATAAAACAGTGTTGACATAGGATTATCTTGGTCATCAATTTCTTCACTTTCTTCAGCATGTTGAGCTAAGTCACATCCCTTAATGGTTTTTGAAGTCATGATAGTCAAATCATGCCTCTAGATATTGGAAAGCCAATGTGCAAGCTTCCCTGAAAGATAAGTCTGTGAGAGAAAAAACTTGACAGCAGGTAAAGGGACATTTACCAGCGTGTGCTTACCTAAGAGAAACTAGCAAAATTTCTCCACATCTTTAACAAGAGCGAAAACATGTTTTTTAATATAAGAATATTTGAATTCATCATCTAATAATATTTGACTCAGGTAAGCTATTGGTTTTTCATTATTCTGGTCATCACATTGTATGAGGATAGCATATATTGCTTTATTTGTGGCATTAGTGTATATAATAAACTCTTTCTTAAAATCCGGCTTCACCAAAACCGATGTGGAACTTATTGCCTTCTTGATCCTTCCGAAAGCAATTTCAATGTCATCAGTCCAAGAAAAGGAACTATATTGTTTGAGAAGACTGTGAATTGGTTTGACCATTACAACAAAATCAGGAACAAACCTACAGACAAAGTTGATGATGCCCATAAAGGTTTGAACCTCCTTTTTGGAAGTAGGAGCACAAATATTTATGATAGCAACAATCCTTTCGAGATCTATGCTTATTCCTGAATCAGAGACAATATGCCCAAGGAACTTGCCCTGGGTAACGCCGAAAATAGACTTAGAAGGATTTAAATAAATGTTGAATTTCCTGCATCGCATGAGAACCTTTCTAAGATGACCAAAATGATCCAATCGGTTCTTTGAATATATAGTCAAGTCATCAAGATAAATATGAATAATCTTACCGATCAGATCGACAAAAGCTATCTGCATAGCTCTTTGGAAAGTGGCACTTGCATTAGATAAGACAAAAGGCATGCATTCATAAGCAAATGTGCCCCAACATGTAATAAAAGTAGTTTTGTATTTATCTGTCCTTTTTACCTTGATTTGATTATAATGAGAAAAATCGTCAAGTAAGGACATCATCTGTGGCCCTACAACTTGCTGCAAAATCATTTCCATATTAGGGAGAGGAAAATGGTCTTTTATGCTCACTCTATTCAATGCACGAAAATCAACGCACAATCATATTTGACCAGTTGTTTTCCGAACGGGAACCAAAATGGAAACCCACTCAGAATACTTAACAGGGAAAATTATCCTAGCCTTCAAGAGTCTTTCCAACTCCTTCTGAATAGTTGCTTCAAGTGCGGGGTTAATGGGTCTTTGTTTTTTTCTTAACCGGTTTTATGCCCTCCTTGGATGGCATGTTGTATAAGAGTAGGATCAAAACCACAAAGATCCTCATAATACCAAGCAAAAATATTTGAAATTCACAAAGTAATTTAGTGAATTTCAATTTTTCTTCATCAGTACATTGGGCACCTATCTTAATATTCTTTGGACAATCGGGTGTCCCAATGTTCAAGGAAATGGTTTCACCCACTTTCATTTTCGACTCCTCTTCTTTATGTTTTTCTTTGTTGCCTACATCACTTGATGAAAATGAAGTTTCTAGAGGACTCAAGCCCTTCATAATTTTGTTGTCTTCCATGGATATAATCTCCTTGGGCCTATATGATTCATTTTATATGAAATCAAAGATGCTTTCATCACTAGGGAAGACCTACCATGACTCTACATTTTTAGGGATATTAAGACGATACAAAGATTGAAAAGTGCAATGAGGTCTTTTGCAATGAGGTCTTTTGATCCGGATTTTATGAGCAGAACAAAATGAATATAGATTACTAACACGTTCTTAACACAAAATAACAGAGATACAATAAAACAAGTTTTTTGTTCAATAACGAAATAAGCTGAAAACTATAAAATGCAGTGGAAACAAGCTTGTTGGAATGGTGATAGCTTATCTCTGAGAATAGATGTGACGGTTTTTCTCCTTCGCAAGAAGATGATTACAATGAGGCTTTGAAGGACTTTTTACAATAAGAAGGAATGTCAAAAACCCTAGACATCCAAAAACCTAACCCTAGGAGATGAAGCGCCAAAAGTCATGTGGGCCCCGTTTGGTTAAGTTAGTACATCAACTTCCCTGGGTCGTAACTTTTGCATACGGTCTCTGTTTTAGGTGTATGATAGCTCGTTGGAAAGGTATCGTCGAGGAGATTCATTGTTGACAAATTGTTTTGAGCTAGTTGGAAAAGGTGAGTGGTCATCGATATCCATATGGATCAATCCTCCCTTCTTAGGAAGCAATGGTCTCCATTGCGTTGAGGTCCCCCATCAGATGAGGAAATTTCTGATGAATTTGGCCCCCGGTGAGCCACTTGCCTTGGTGAAACAACTGCCCTGATTTGACAACTCGATAAATTTGGATCCTTTGCTATCGAGTGCCCTTGATCTGTGTGTCCACAATTTGATCATTGGATGTTTGTTTTATGCAGTCGGGATTGAGCGTTGTTGGTGTCAGTTGTTCTGCTACTTCCGAGGTGTCCAATAATGGTGGAAAATAAGGGTGAAGGAGATCCACGTTGAACAATGGGTGCATGCCAAGAAAAGGAGGAATGTTGAGCTCAAAATAATTATCCACCACGGCCTTTGTGATCGTGTATGGCCCATAACGGAGTGGGTGAAGCTTCTGATGGGGTCCTGTAAGGCGTTATTTCTGCAAGTGCAACCAAACTTTGTCGCACACCTGAAACTTATGTGGCACCCTATGTTGATCATGGCATTGTTTGTACTTATCATTGGACTTTTGTAGGATATCCTAAACCTGTTGGTGGATGTGTTGGATCCGCTCAATGAACCGGGTGGCTTTGTCAGCTTTAGTTGGATTAGGAGATGAGTCAGTCGAGGTGATTGCAAGGTGAAGTGCAACATCTATGGGACCCAATGGTTGGAATCCCAACCCCACCTGAAAGGGGGTGTGGATGGTTGAGATATGTAGGGCTTGGTTGTAACTATGATGGACATAGGGAATGATCTCATCCCATGTGAGAGAGTGCTTTGAATTATACATGCGAAGGATATGCACAATCATTTGATTTACAACCTCGGTTTGACCATCTGTCTTGGGGTGGAAGGTCGTGGATTTGGTGAGCTTGGTGTCCAGCAATGACCAGAGGCTTGACCAGAATGTACTGACAAATCGACTATCTCGATCTGAGACAATGGTTTGTGGGATTCAAAAATGTACCTAGACTCATTCAAAGAATATCTTTGCAGTGGCCTCTGTTGTGATGCTCTTATTGCAGAAAACCAGGATCAACATCTTAGAAAAGCGATCAATAACCAGAAAAACACAGTCATTTCCCCGCTTGGTGGACGGAAGGCTTGACATGTAGTCCATTGAGATGGATTCTCATGGCCTGTAAGGAGTAGGAAGAGGGGTGTACATGCCTTGTTTCTTAGTGGTCAGTTTGGAAATAGCACAGGCAGTGCAGGACCTGATATACTTGCTGACCTCTTGTCGAAGTTTCGGCCAGTAGAAATGTTTCTGTAGCATCGCCACTATCTTTTTGATGTCGAAGTGTCCTGCCACCTGACTGTAGTGGGCTTCCCAGATCATCTTTACTCGCTCACTTTATGGAACATAGATATGGCCCAGACGACACAACAACCCATCCTGAAGATGGAAATTATCGACAGTTGTGTTTGCACCCAACATTTGGTAGGTGGTGGTGAAGTCTGGGCCTGTCTCATAGAGTTGGGGCCATCCATAGGTCTCATGGTCGTAAGAGTCTAGCACCATGGTGAGTGCCGCAACTGGCAGCCTGCTGAGGCAATCAATGACACGATTGGTAATTCTTGTTTTATACTTGATGTTGAGGTGGAATTGTTGCAAGTATGTGGACCACTTTTGATGGCGATCATTCTGCAATTTTCCCCATGTCTGCATGAACTATAGTGGCTTATGATCAATGTGGATGATTATCTCCTTCTCAAGAATGTAATTTCTCCACTGGAGGCAGGCTTGCACAATGGAGTACATTTCTTTGTCATAAGTAGGGTACATACATACAACATCTGATAGTGTCTCACTATGATAGGCCACGGGGTGGTCGTGCTGAGTGAGAACGACACCCACGACATAGTCTGAAGCATATGTATTGATCTCAAAGGGTTGTTGCAGGTTTGGTAGTGAAAGTACTAGGGCTGAGCACAAGAGTTGCTTCAAATCATCGAACGTTTTTTGTTGGGACCGACCCCATGCAAATTTCACCTTACCACCACCCCTGTTTATTTAGCTGAGGGCCCATGCAATATGGGAGAATCCCAACATGAACCTGCGGTAGAAATTGAAAAGGCCCAAGAAGCTATGAAGCTCAGTGAGTGTGGTTGGGGTTGGCCAGTCACAGATGACTTGGATCTTGGCTAGAACCACATGTACGCCATGCTGATCAATGATGTAGCCCAGGTAATGGACCTTGTCCATGCTGAAGGAGAATTTTTCCAAGTTGACATATAGCTTGTGCTGTCGCAGGGTGTGCAGAACCTGTTGAATATGATGCAAGTGTTCAGCCCACGTCTTGTTGTAAGTGAGAATGTCATCCAGATACACCACTACAAAAGTATTGGTGAATGGTCACAGGATATCGTCCATCATCCTCATGAAAGTGGTTGGAGCATTTTTCAAACCAAAGGGCATGAACAACCATTCAAAAAGGTCTTCCTTTGACTTGAAGGCAGTCTTCCATACATATGTTTATTCTATCAACACTTGGTGGTAGCCAGACTTCAGATCAATCTTACTGAAGTATTTGGCCCCCGTGAGTTGATCAAGGAGGTTGTTGATTTGGGGAATCGAGCACCAGTTTCTGATTGTGATTTTATTGAGAGCCCGGTAATTAATGCAGAGTCACCAGGTTCCATCTTTCTTATGTACCAACATGATTGGGCTCCCGCAAGGTGATGAGATGGGACGGGTGTACCCCTTATGGAGCAGTTCCTGGATCTGTCGCTTGATCTCCTCATTCTCTAATAAAGACCGACGATAGACTGGCCCATTGGGCAGTGGTGCATCGGGGGTCAGATCGATGGGGTGCTTGACCTAGAAGTGAAAAGGTACCCTAGTAGGTGAGGAGAAGATATCTGAGTATTCTTCCACGACCTTATCTACTTGCTTATGCTGTGTGGAGAGGTCGGACATAGAGACCCTGGATGTGGTTGTGATCTTTCGCTTATTCTGAGAGCGAATCACGAAGAAGACAAACTTCCCCGTCTGAGAGATGACCTTCCTGCATTTCTTAGCAGAGATCAAGGAAATAACACTAGGTGGGACTACCTCGGGTTTCCTATACAATTTCCTGTTCAAAGTAATAATAACACTACGAGGCCTAGACTCATATACAACATGATGTTTCCATAAATAAGGTTGGCCCAAAAGAACATCACAAACTTAGAGAGGAGAAACATCACACAATATCTTGCCTTTGAAGGGATTGCTTTTGTACGATAGTTGACATTGTTGGCTGACGCAAAGATCGCTTCCTTGGTGGAGCCATCCAATGGTGTATGGTTGTGGGTGTGGCGTTGTCAATAGGGCCAGTTGCTTGACAACCTATGTTGAGATGAGGTTCTTCTAGGTACTTCTATCAATGATGAAGTGTAGCAGGGTGTCTTTTACCCACATCTGTGAATAGAAGAGGTGCTCTCCTTCTTCTGGCTCATCTGGTTCACCAGGCTGGAACTTGGTGGTAGAAACGGTGGCACTAGGTTCCGCGTCAATGATCCATCTTCCCCTTTTTGGTTTTGGTTCAGAGTCAGAATCTGCATCTGATCCAGAGGCTTTCACTTCGGCCACCAGTAACTGCTTTGAGCGGCATTCAACAGTGTTATTCTAAGGGCTCTTATGGAAGTCGCACCACTTCCCGGTATCTTTCTTTGTCTTTCTGGTGTCCTTCTTTTCTTGTGACTTGGACTGGTTGTCATGATACTATCCATATTTTCTTTGTCCTTTGTTCTGTGGGTTGGGGCCGCCCTTTCTTGGCTTTTTTTGTGTGGGGTTCCCAAGCCCAAATTGTCGCATCTTTTGTTTGAGCTTCTGCTCGATTTTGATGGCATATCGGTAGGCCGCGCCTAAGGATGAGATGTCAAAAAATTCCATTTCGGTTTGGATGTATCTATGCAGAGCACCATGATAATTCAACACTAGATGTCACTCTAAATCTTTGATACCCAGATTAGTGCGCAAGGTATGGAAGATATTTTTGAAATCTGGCACTGCTTAGTCTCTTTCTTGCCACAATGTGGTCCATTTGGTATATAGGTCGTCATAGCTTTCGATAGGGTAGTATTATTCCTTAATAGCATCCTTAAAGAATTCCCACATGGTCGTGACTGTAAATAATGAGGGTTCCTCTGTTTCCTTTTGCTCACAGAAATTTTCCAACCAATCTTTGACATGGGGAACGACTTTAAGGAGCGCAAAAGTAATCTTTTCTCTATTCAAAAATTTATGGACAAAAAAATATCCTTCTAGTAGATTCAACCACTTGTCTATGGCATCTTCATCTATCTGACCTTCAAATATAAGAATATCAAAGTTTATTTGTACCTTGAAGGGAGCGACGCCTCTGTTCGAAGAAGATGTGTCGCATGTTGGTAGTCACCGAAGGATTTACGCAAAATTATCCATCATCTCGTTCCTCTATTGCATGAGGGATTCCTTAATCAATAGTTTGAAAGGATCTCTTGTCCTGTCATATTTTTTTTCTCCTGCCATGAGAGGTCGCTTAGGTGTACGAGAGCTTTTGTCCTCAAGAGAAACAAGCTCGAGACCCAACTCTTTGTACTTCGACCTCGTTGGGGACATGCATTAAGATGACAAGGAGCAGACTACTCTAATACCATTGATCCATATTTTATGAGCAGAACGAAATGAATACAAATTACTAACAGGTGCTTAACACAAAATTACAGAAATACAGTAAAACTGGTTTTCTATTCAATAACAAAATAAGCTGAAAACTGTAAAATGCAGCAGAAACAAGCTTGTTGGAATGGTGGCGGCTTATCTCTGAGAAGAGATGTGACGGTTGTACACATTTGCAAGAAGATGATTACAATGAGGCTCTGAAGGAATTTTTACAATAAGCAGAAATTTCAAAAACCCTAGACATCCAAAAACCTGACCCTGGGAGATGAAGCATCAAAAGTCATGTGGGCCGTTTGGGTAAGTTAGTACATCAACTTCCCGAGGTCGTAACTTTTTCATACGATCTTCGTTTTGGGTGTATGATAGCCCGTTGGAAATGTATTTTCGGGGAGATTCATTTTAGGCACAATATGGAAGGAAATTATATATTGCATACCTGCTTTCCCCAAAAAAACATCGTTTAGGGCCTCAAAACGGCTCCGGAAGTGAAAACTACTAAAAATAGTAAATTACCAAAATTGCCAGAAAATTGTTTTGAGCCAGTTGGAAAAGGTGGGTGGCCATCGATATCCATCTGTATCATCTTTGTGGCAGAAGTTGCCAAGTAAGAGAGGTTGCAAAAATCGCTAGCCTATCAGCCATTAAATTCAGTTCCCTTTTAACATGAGTGATGTTAAATGATAGTAAGTTTGAGATAAATGCCCAAATAGTTTGGGTGTAGTGTTTCATTAACTTGTTGATAGAAGAATATATATTATGTACAAGGTTTACAACAAGTTCAAATTCCTAAAAAACTATAAGGTGACCACAACCTAAATTATAGGCATTTTCAATGCCTAGCAGTAATGCTTCAAATTTGGTGACGTTGTTTGTATAAGCAAATTCTAACCTATAGGAAAAGTTGTGAATTTTACCTACAGGAGAATATAATATAATGCTAGCTCCATTACCTTCGTTGGAGCATGAACCATCCAAGTGCATATGCCACATCTCATCCTCTAGGTCAATTTGTTCCAAGGTAGTGTAGTCCTCATCGACAGAGATGGAATACACTCCTAAGTCCTCCTCAACATAATTTATATTAGGCTATGGAATAATTTCTGTATACGGTGAAATTATTCCCTCCCTTAGGACTATGATGTTCTTCCCATTCCAAAGAATGGATAAGTTTGTCCCATCGAGTGAGAGGTATCCACATGTCAAAGATTTCTAGCCTCTTCCTAAGATGATTGAATAATTACTCACTGGCATGTCAATTACCTGAATATTAAGGGTTGTCCTTATTTCAGGATGTGCGCACAAAACCAAAGTCACGTCCTTGATCTCACTTATGGTTGATTGTTGTAAACTATTATAAGAGAGAATGCTTCTGGCATTTTCATTTGTACAAGACAAGCCTAGCTCTTCCATAATAATTTTCGACATTACGCTATTTTGTCCATAATATTTATGGAAATGAAAAATGGAGGATTTTTTACAGGGTGTCTAAAACTATTTACACCTACTTTATTTACACTAGAATCCTCTTATTTTACCTCTTCAGAGAGATTTGCTATGGTGGAATCTTTTCCTTCCATGAATTTTTTTAGATGTTTTTGTTGCTCAGGGATGGAAACCATGTCCATAAGAGTAGCATCGGCCTTGATATTAGCCAATTGATTGAGAATGTTGTATTTGGAAGAGGGAAGCGGGGAGGAAATTCCTTGATTGTCAAGAGTTTTAGTAACTTGTACAATAAAAGCTGGTGAATATGAGATTGGGCTAGAAGAAGTACAAGGGGAATCATATTTTCCTTTTGAAGCATAGGATTTATTCCTAGTGTTTATGATCATGACATCCTATGGTTCTGCGAAATCTAGAACAACAATGGTAGTTTCAGGCCTTTTGCCAAAGATTTTATCTCTAGCACTCTTCTTTACCTCACAAGTACTTTCCTCATGGTGTTCCTCGCAAAAGTTACACCAACTGGGAGGCATGATGGATTTAGGTTGAAAGTTGTTTTCATTAAGATTCCTAAAGGGTGGTGAAGAAGAAGATGAGGCCCTTGGAGTAAGTGAAGGGACATTTCCCTTTCGCTCATATGTTATCATTCAGTTATTCATATCTTGTACAAGTTGTAAGAGGGCGGACATGTTTGTTTGTTTAATTGAGTCTCCTTTGGGAAGACCTATTATTTCAAGTTGTTCTTCATACTCTAGACAAGTATGTAGATCAGAACCAAGATTTTCAATAGCTTTTTCTTCAAGCCTATGATGGTAGGGGTAAGGTAGAACATTATAGTAATGCATAAAAAATTCTTGGTTCTGAGGGCGAATAAGTTCAGGAATTTGGTTATATAACTTGGTGAAACGTAAGTTGAAAGACTTGATACTCTCACCGTCTTTTTACACAATGTTATTATATTCTCGTAATTGTTCGGTTGGGATTTTAGACTGCCCATAAGTAGATTTGAACCAGTAAACTAATTCCTCCCAAGTCGAAATAATCTTGGGAGAGAGGTCAAAGAAATTTGTCGATGTTTTCGCTTCAATGGAATTAACAAATAAGCGCATACAAGTATCATTATCATTAGCTCCTATATTGTGACAGGAATTAGAGAATGCCACCAAGTGTTCATTCGTAGTGATAGTGTTATTTCCTGAAAACCTAGGGAGATGCTCTTTGAATTTTGGAAGTGGACAAGTAGTAGGTGCTAGATTCATAGGAGAGGATACATGCCACAGAGTTGTAGTAGCATCTTCTTCGAATTGAAAAAGTCCATACTTATTGATGACATTGACAGGATTTGTAGTTGATTGGACTGGAACTTGATGACTATATAAGCTACCAATCACTGATGAGGATGAAGGTTTAGATGAAGAAGCACCTCCAGTACCACCAGAGACACTCACAAATGCCATTTTTTGAATGATGGGTAAGGGAGAGAAAGACGAACTAGCTAAATCAGACAAAGTTCTCCTTAGAGTACCTTGTTGGGTTGAGAAAACAACATTTCTTCTTCCTATTTCAGCAATAGGGGTGATTTCAGGAGATAAACCTCTTCTTCTCCTAGAGATATGAAGGTTTAAGGACATGAAAAGAAGATCAAAACTTTAGGAAAAAGAAAGTTATCGTTGATTCCTAGGATTCCTTTGCCTGGTCTCTCATCGTTCTCGAACACGAGTGTTCAAGCTCAGCCCTAGTGTTAGCGGTTTCTAAGATGGTATTCAATAAAGTTAAAGCAATGTTGGTTTGGTCTTTAAGACTGAGCTCAATATTGGGTTGCCTTGTAGCATGTACTGTCATGAAGGAAAGAAAACATTCAAAGAATTGAAAGCATAAATAAAAATATTAAATCATAATCACACATACAATCAACTAGAGAGATATGCAAGATCTCCCCAGTATGGTCGCCAAAATAAATGTTGAGGAAAAGATATGAATTGTATTACTCAAGCATTTTAGAATCTTGTCTGGCTAAGACAAGATAGTCGGAAATGTGACCCTATGTTTTATAGCCTCAAAAATATTTTCTCAATCCACAAGTATTAATTACAAGGGTTTAGGCTATTTTTTTATGAAAAGAATGTTGCAAAATAACATAATTTTTTTATATAAGTTTCTGAAAAATATATAGATTACAAAAAAGTAAATGTGGAGATCAAAAATCAAAAGTAACCAAGTCACAGGTACACACAAATAAGACATAATAACAATCTTTTTTATTTCATTCCAAGAAATCAAAAATGTTTTTATCTTTACAAAACCCCTGTGAGGGCATGGACCAAAGTCTAATTTAGAGATCCTCGATGACAACCATACAAAAGGACTCTAACAAGAAGTAAAAACGTAACTTTTTAATCTGGATCAGCTTGCCACAAACTCCTGTCAATTTGACTCTGCAACAAAATATCATTTATCAGCTATGAAACTTAATCCATAAACAAACAAGTATACACAGACTGTCAAGGATGGATCAACACCTCTAAAACAAGCATCTGAATGATTTGGTTCAGTTACGAACCTTGTTGTCTACAATATGACCCTCCTGTCAAAAAGAGAATTATGCTTTGAATGAACTCAAGAATGAATGAAAACTGAAACTATCTCATGAAATCAAAAGAACAAACCTTAGTCTTGTTTTCTCCTTCAATTCTCCTCTTGTTTCTTCTTCTCATTTAGCTTTTATGCCTTCCAAATAAGTTGAAGTAGTTCAACTACTTTCTTTAGTTAAGTTAGTTTGACTTAACTAATTTAGTTTAGGAGAAATAATAATAATAATAATAATATTTAAATGTCTTTATCTAATAATAACTAGGTAGGTGGGAGCCCTTGTGACTCCCTTCTTTTATTATTTTCAAATTATAAAATAAAACACATTTGGATAATCATTTAAACACATTCCACCTTATAACTCCCTTAAATACCTTCAAAATTTGAATATTTAAATATCAGAAATAATTCAAATCATATCCAAAAATATGTAAATATCCACATAATCCACATTTTCCCCAAAAATAGCTTGTTGTCCAAACTTTCTGCAGACCATTGTCTTCAACAACTCAATCATAAAAACACATAAATTAAAATCCATACTTTTCACTCTGAGAGGCAATCTTTCTTTTATCACTATTTCCCCCCTTTAACTTCCTGGAAGTAGCCTTTGGTTGATTTGAAACTTGAGTTTGTATCTCACTAATAACGTGGGAACAATCATCCTCAGATGCATACGGGAGGACACTGATTTTGAAGAGTCATTTGAAGAAGAGGAAGGAGAGGCAACATCTTTTCCTTTATCTTGCACATGGGGGACATCAGTTTTAAGCCTTTTACTAGCATGAGAGGATTAAACGGGTGAATGCACAGGGGAAATTTGAAAATTAGGATTTACAGGTGGTGGAGGAGGTAATGAAAAATTGGGCCAACCACGATGGTGAGAGACAACCAAATTGACAATCTCTTTCCATCCATCATTTGCAGGGACTTATGGTTGCAAAGAAACATGAGGAGGCACATAAATACCAGGGATGTTTTGAGGCTGAAAGTGGGGTCTCTTTGGTCGATGTTGTACTATTATTTTCTTGGTTCAATTAAGGAACCCAACTTGAAACAACTGGTTGAATTCTGGGGGTTCAACATCAAAATGAATGGAGAATCTAGGCCTTCTAGGCCCCCTGTTCCAGTTACCTCTTCCTCTATTATTTCTTCCATGGTTTCCCCTATTGAATAAACTCATCATGTATGTATCAATTCATTATAAACTATCCCTTAATAGACCATACATGACATTCTTCTTGCATGAAACAAAATTTGGCTTCAGAATTGACACAAGACCCATGCAAATCCATCCATAAGAAATCATTTAATAATTTTCAAGTGAGTAGGGGGTGGTAGGATTCATGGGACATATGGAGGGAGTGTAATGAGAAAAAAAAGTGATATAATGAGAGGGGATAAATACATGAGTACTGCTCAACAATTAATAAAATAATTTAACTGTCCAATCAAATACCAAAAATATCAGTTGCCATCTATTTATGTGTTATCACTTTTTGTTGTTGTTATACAGAGTTATTTTAATTTATTTTATAGAAGAGGGATGTCAAAAATGATAATGGGATTATGAGGGGGGTATAATGCGTTGAAAGTGGTAGCATGAGCGAGAATAAAATATGGATATTGTTCATTTAAAATAAATCAAATCAAACAATCAAACATAACTCTGTTCAGACCTCCATAATTCAATACGCATTCACTTTTTAAATCACCATCTAAATTGTCACTTCTTTTACATATTGTTTGTTAACTTTAAAAAAAAAAAAAAATCATATGCCCAAAAATACACAGTTACAGTAGCATTTGCATCTATATAATATTTATATAGCATTCCTATCAACAGTCTTGCAATCGGTATGTTGAACATAATAACTCTTTGAGCCACAGTCATTTGTATTCCAATGCTAAATATATTTTCCTTTTAAAACCAATATAAGGCGCATGGTGATCTCAGCCATTTATAACCAATTCGTGTTCTTTAAAATCAAATAAGAGCATCTACATAATTAACCAATGTTTAAACATTGTTGGCATAATCGAACTGGGTGTTAGAACTCATAATCGGGCCCCATTCATTCACACACAATGCTCCATAAAAAATAATTGAAAAAAGAACCAATTTGAACAACATTCAATAGATAACATGCAACTCTGAGTCCGAAATTCACATAAATTATCATGTACAAACTTCCTTTTAAAACTTCCCAATCGAGAAATAGAACCAACTCGTGCCCATTCAAAGCAACACACAAAGTGCTCTTTTACCTTCAACTAGATTGATATGATATCAAGATCGTAATTAGGGATTAGAGAGTAATAACAATCAATCAAATGAATAAGTCCTCAGAAAACATAGACAACTCATAACTTAAAAAATTTACCACAAAGAAGTAACATGTAACAACTCTTGGTAGTGAGGGTTATCAAATGACAGTAAACCACCTCCAACAAAGAACGAGAAGAAGTGAACACTTAATAGCGCTGTAAAAAGAATGCTCGAGCACAACCGTGGCTAACCAAAGCATATATAAAGTTTCCATTAAAGTTATGGGTAATACTAAACCCAACTGTACAATGCTTCCCAACAACAATGATAATGAGGGCAACACCATGATAAATAACAGCTCGAGGCTCAACCAAGACATGGAAAGAAACACTCCAACTCTTAACAGTTCACTTTGCAACCCGGAGAATCAAAACATATCAACCAAAGAGACAAAAATGAGTGGAAAAACTTAACACCAAGACTGATTGTAAAACCCATGCACAAATCTCAGAGCTTGCTATACTATAATCATAAGTTTCCACAGAGAACCAGACCAAAAACCCCAAGCTGACCAAACATGAGTTTATGTGATTTAACCAATAAACCCATGCACATAATACACACAACAAGGAATAACCATTCCTCTTTCTTTAAATGCCAACAATCTAGAATATTCCCAAGAAGAACCCATAGTCACAACACCGATACACAGTCCAAAAACTTAAGAAAAACACAGACCTCAAGAAATTTTGAGCCAAAAATCGATTCATAATGCAGAGTAACCATCATGGATGGAAAAATAAGAAACCATACCTGGAAAATCTTGCTTGAGGGAGAGAGTTAGACTGTATCCTCCTTCACAACCAAAAATCGCGAAGTATCAACGACTACCAGAGCCAAAAAACCAAATGCAAGTATGGCTAGGGTGACGGGCCTTGAGGGTTGTTTGTGTGATGTGCAGTAAATGAACGTTTCTTTCTTCCCCAGCCTCATTCAATTCAATGTACAAGCCATCCAACTCACCATAACACTAACCATTAAATCAACCATATATTCCATTGCTATATCCCATTGCATAGTGCGCCACCCAAAGTAATGTCAAAATCCTTTTTTTAAACAACAATGTACCATACGTTACCCTATGTGCTTCAACATATATCATATAACAAAGTGCATAAGTCTAGCAGCAAGGGTTTATGCACCTTCCCTTTGTCACAATAGCACATAACATTTGGGCTTGTGTATAGTCCTTTTGTTTAGAAGAGCTCCCATATCATTGTTGATATTATGGTAGCTACGGGAGGTATTTACCTCCATGTGTGAACCTGACGAGAATAGAAGAATCCAGGAAGTAAGAGAAACCCTAATGAGTTGGATAATAACCCTAGAAGTATTGTCGGCTCAAGAAGATAATTTATATTAGGTTATTAGCCTCCAAGAGAAGAAGTCGGCCAAAAATAATAATAGTATACTGAACAGACATGTACCCAGAAACAAAAGTCGGCCCCAACAAATCTGGCAGAACCACTATAAATTCAGGGCGTCAGTTCTCATTTGACACATCTTAGAATTGCAGAGAGCAACTGGTGCGCATTGCAGTTCCCGGTTTGTTGTGCACGTGTGGAGTAGAGCTGCAAGTGCAGTTGTTGCGGCAACCAGTTTTAGTTTTGGCTTGGACTATCTCTTATCTAGGGTTTGGACTATCTGATCAGCTATTGTTGGTGTGATATCCTTGGAGGAATATGCGCTACACCTTGTTTGGCTATCTAGCCTAGGGTTTGCTTCCGGAGTAATTCTCAGTCAAGGTTAAGGTGCTCGGAGGGTGGCTTTGGCATTTGGTTGGGTGACAAGGGTATTGTCAATGGTAAAACAAGCACACAATCTTCTATATTCTAACAGGTTATGGGCCCACACCTCCTTCATTCAGTCTAAACGCTGGAAGGAAACATAACCGCTAGATATTGATCTCGCTAAGGAACTGCCGCTAGGGTTACTAGCAGAAGCAACTTCCAAGACACTGTCGCTAGGGTTACTAGTAGGAGTAGTTGTAGAAACCCTAATCCTCTAGTTGAGGCACCTTAAGTGAATAGATTGACCTAATCTATGGATAGATCAATACGCTCTAGCCTAGCGCATCTCCGGATACTCTCAGCAAGCCAAGACGTGAAGTTTGAATTTCTGGTCAAATCTAGGGTTTGACCAAGTCAAGCAGCCATGACTAACTCTATGAAGTCTGAGAACAAGTTAGATGGAGCCTCTAACTTCAGAGCGTTGAAGAAAAGGATTGACCTCATCCTTACCAAGAATAAAGTGTTGGATATCGTGAAAGGAAAGATCGTGAAGCCAAAGTTTGAAGAAGGAAAAGAGAAGGAACCGCAGAACGTTGCAGCTATAGAGAAGTTCAAATATATTGACATCAATGCCATTAGTATCATAGTGGATTCTATAAAAGACCACTTGATACCCTACATCTCCCATCTTGACTCATCGAAGAAGATGTACGATGCCCTAACAAATATCTTCTTAGTCAAAAACATTGGACAAGTTATGAGTCTGAAGAATGAGCTCTGTGACATGAAGATGAATGATGATGACAACATAACATTATACTTTGTAAGAATCTCCCAGTTAAGAGATCAACTACAAGTTATTGAAGAGATCACTTCAGAGAAGGAATTGGTGAAAATAGTACTCAATGGTCTTCCCAAGACGTGGGATGCATTTTCCGCAAGCATGAACACAAGGAAGGAGTATCTGACATTTGAAGAACTTTGGACTTGTTGTGCTCAAGAAGAATAAAGGATCAATGCAAAAGAGAAACCCCAAAGGAAGTACGATGATCAAGCCTTCACAGCAATATTCAAGAACATCAGGAACAAAAGGAAGTTTGGCTCAAGGAGGGAGCCAAATCAAGAGAAAGACATTTCAGAAGTACAATGCTTCAACTGTCGAAAGTATGGTCACTACAAGAATCATTGTCCTGAGCTAAAGAAAATGAAGGAGAAACATGAAGCATCAATTGCCAAAGAAAAGTAACCTACAAAGAAGACTAAGCATGATGGAAAAGACTTCTTCTTCTAAAAGGTAACAACACTCTTCTTATCTCTTGTACATATCTTGTTTGCATCATCTCTGTACATATCTTGTATATCTATCTCTTGGAAGATAATATGTTTCAAGAAGAACTATACCTATGGAAGAACAAAAAGATAAGAATGGATA
>ML780995.1:2173167-2186198 GCA_009831015.1 Picea engelmannii | reverse complement strand
TCATGTCATTATTATTATTATTATTGTTATTAGATTAATCCCCATTGTGGATTAATCATGTTGGTAATTGTATAAGGACCAAATCCCCTTTTGCGGATTGGTCATCGGACAATTACAAAGGGCAGAATAAGAAGTCGGCCCCAGCAGTTATCATGGAAGACCCAGAATTAATTAGAGGTGGGTTTACCCACCCAGAGTGAGAGGTCGGCCCTGCCAGTTGTGACCTTTCACACGTGCCAGTCTTGTATAAATAAGAGGCTAGCGCCTCACTTCAAACACACAACTCACTTGCTCATTCTCTTATGAGGCAAGCTGCAATTACCAGTTGGAGAGAGAGAGAAGAGTGGCGTATCTCTTGGGGAGGAATTTCTGTATTGGTTTGAGTTATCTCTTGAACATTGTATAAGCTGTTTATGATAAGGAAGTTTTTGCTGGGTTTTCTTCCCCTAGAGGGTTTCCCAGGATAAATGTTGTGTCTCTTGTGAATGTGTATTTCTCAGTGGTCTTGTTCTTATTATGCTCTTATCTAATGAAATGCAAAGAACTATAATAATGGCATAAACATTAACAAAACATAGGGCTCTTCACACTATCAACCACTTCTTATGGCCTTGTCATCAACCTTGTATCCTTTAGCTTCACTTCCATAGCACACCTTATAATTTTTCCAAGTTTTCTTTCTTGTTGAGCATTCAATCCATTCAATGTTTATTACAAATATAGTTTTGGATCACCACAGGGGAAGAAGAAAGGGGGCCCATGGGAAAGTAAATCCTTTATTTCCATGTGTCAGCATTAGATTTCATCTTTTTTTACCATGTGCCTTAAATGAATCCATCCACCTCCTTTGACTTATAAAACCTATCAATGAATGAAAATCGTAAGAGTTTTGTGGGTAGTTATGTAATTTAGTTATGGAAGCATTGGCTAAGTACAATCATAATGGGAAGTGTAAGAGTCCTGCATTCCTCAAATCAGAAGTAATGTCAAAAATTATTTCCCTCATTTCTCTCATCGGTGTTCACTCATTCTCTTTGGCATTCATTTCATCACTCACATGTTCATTCTCTAGACCTCTCATGTTATGTTATCCATTACTAACCATGAACCATTCTAGAAATTGACCAAATCATTACTATGAAGAGAAATTGTAGACCTTGGGTGAAACATAAACGATTGTAAGTGAGCATAGAGGTTGGGCATGTTAGGAATCCATCACCCACTATGTGTTTGTTGCTCTTTCGATATGATAAGGGATAGGTGGGTTAGGTAGGTTAGTGCATTACATGGGCTAGCTACAAAGGCTAATTGAGTTAGTGGGGTAGGTTAGGTAGGTAAGATAGGTGAGTGGGGAGGGTTAGTTGCACTTGTGGCATATGTTATGTAGGTTAGATAATATAATGACCCATTTTGACTTTGATATCTGTTGAAATTGATGCAGTTGCAAGAGCCATTTTGATGCAGGAGCGTCGCTCCATCTCAGCATGCGCCAGCCAATTAGCACGCATGGTGCACATTCAAGAAAGGGAGAGGCGTCGCTCTCTCTTTTTGCCTTGAGAATCAAAAGCGTGATCTAGGCATTTAATGAGGACAAGCTGGAAGAACCAAATTGTGCCTTCGCACAAGCTGGAGATAAGGTTGCCATTAAGTGGTTGACGATAGGAGGGATCTACATCCTATTTGGAGAATATTTCCATCATTGTAATTTTCCCATTAGACAGGTGTTTGTAATGGTAATTTTACACCACTAGTTTATTTTGGAGGGAAGCTCGTCGAGCCCCTCTTGTAAAAAAATATTTGTATTGTTTCACAGAGGAGAGAAGATGAGAGGGTTGTAAGGGGTTGTAGATAGATGCATAGGCGATAGGGAGATAAACACAGAGAGTCAAGACTCAGTTGTAGCTCAAACTCCACTATTTTAATTTGACATTTCACCATTAATAGAAAATGACAGTTTTTCCTGTTATCAATTTCTATGTAATGGATATTGTGTTATGAATACCATCTATATGAATTTGAGTTGTAGATGAATGTTAGAAATCATTTGCAGGGATAGAAATACAGTTTTCTATCTGTAATTGTGTTGAATTAATTCTGGTTCTCTAGGCTAAGTGCAAGGACTACACGACAGAAGGTGGAAAATCTGTGAGCTGACACAAGGAGTGTGTGTCTGAACTCAGTGGAGTCAGAAGAGAAACTGTTAGGAGGGAACACCAGGTTGATTCACAGACTCGGGAGGAAATTTCAAGGTGGTTAATTGCCTTGGAAAGAAATACTGTGTATGGGGGAACACAACGCAGAGTTACTGAATACTCTGTGAGACTTTGCTAGGAGGGAAAGAGAAAGTTCATAAAGGAACGAGGAACCTTGAAGGTTTTCAAGTTGAGAAAAGTCGTAGAAGAGCCTTTGTAGAACTCTGCAAGGAGTGCAGAAGGAGTTTGAGGATAGCCCAAGTCTCGAAAGATAAAATTGTGCAAGTGTGCAAAGGGGTCGAGGGCTTGTCGACGTCCTGAAGGCCGTGAAATCGTCCATCGTCGGAGGAGACAGGTGGCAGAAGATTGAGAGGTTCGGGAGAAATAACTTCAGGAGGTTTCCGAGAGTAAACAAGGATCTTCATGAAGTCCGAACTCGCGACTTGATCTCAATCGTTGATCGTAAGAGGAACGTGGACCGTAGATTTGGTCCCAGAGAATTTGTCGATTCAGGAATCGAGGAAAAGGGAGTAAGTAGTTCATGAAAGTTCTGAATCACGGGGTCACGAAGGGAGAGAGCCCATGGTCATAGTTCATGGTCACATCAAGGAGGGAACCTAGCACAGAGAACTAGTGTCTGTTGGCATTAATAATTGAAAAGTGTTAAGGAGAGGGTCCGCAGGTGCCACACAACCTACGCCGAGAAAGTAAAGGGCCTCTATCAAGTTAAATTGGTTCCATCAGGATCCCAATGAACCATTCGGTTCGATGACTTGAACGATCCTAGACTGGGAGGTCAAGCAACCCCGAAGGAGAAGGAGAAGGGGGTTGGGGTTTGCGCCAGAAGTGGCATCAGAGCCAAGGTTATTTGCAAATTATAGGCAAAGGTGAAGAGAGACAGAGTAAAACGCTCTGTGGAGATTGTTGCAAGGTGTGCAGCGGGTGATAAACTGAAGGTGAAGAAGAATGGCCATTGAAGGTCATGAACGCAGTCGAGGAGAAGTCCATTTTTCATAGGAGAAAAGCGGAGATGGACAAGGAGCTCAGTGAAATCTAGGCAGAGATGGAGAAGCTAGCATTCAAGATGCAGCAGGAGGCAAACGTGTGTTGGAGGTATGAATGGCCTTTGAAGAGGACAACTAAATGGCATGTTTGGAAGTTGTTGGCCAGAGGGCAGCAACAGGTGTTAAAAAGATGGTTGAGGTATGTTTAAAGCCTTAGTGACGAGGGAAAGAGATCTGGCAGAGGTCTCATAGGTTGTTAGGTGGGAAATGGGAATGGATCAGTGGATCTCATAAACTGCCAGGTGGGCTGAGGAGACATCCCAAATTTCCAAGTGGGAAAGGGAGGAGAAATGAGCTCAGCTGAGATTTCACGTCAGAGGGTGTTGACAGATGAGGAGGAAGCAAAAGAAAGACCTCACTCATATGGAGATTTGCATGAAGATGTGAACCGTGTGAATGAAGACGATGATAATTTGAAAACTTCCACCATCGAGGAGGAGGATCAGGGGATCATTCTAATCATTGGGGGGGTCAAGATATTCCTACCAAGAGGCCAAGGAGAGGCTAGCATAGATGTTGTAGATGCGACAGAAGGACAACAAACTGAGACTGTCATGGAGGAGGAGGAACATATACTGAAGTCTGTCCCAACAGAAGGAGAACGCCCAGTTGGATTACTCACCCAGTGGGAGATGGAGCTAAAGGCACTAGAGGATTGGTTAGACAGTCTGGAACCAGAAGGTGACTGCCATAAGATAGCCATGCCATAGGAGACATACTAGCACGAGTTGCGGCTGGAGGAAGATGGAAAGGAACCATCCGAAGAACTGACAAGGGTCGATCTGTCAGAAGTAATAGTTAAGCATAATCCCAGTGAGGAGGAGACTGCAGAAGTGGAGGTTGCAGCAAAGTGGCAAATTAACGTCACAAGATATGAAGAAGATAACATGGTAGACCAGTGTGATTTACCCATGGAAAAGGAAGAAATGCAGCAAGCTAGTCTGCAAAAGGAGAGCCAGTCGATGGAGCAGTTGGACAAGGTAGTTGAGGAGATAAGGAAGTTGATATTGGGATCAACAGAGGAAGTGGTCAACAAGGAGATGATGGAAAAAAGGAAACCTGCACGAGTAGTGGGAATGATGCAGGGGAAAAAGCAATAAAGTAGAGGAGCAGAGAGACAACTCCAAGAGAAAGTTTGGGATCTAGGAGGATTTCAACCAAGTTGGAAATATCATGAGCAGGAGCTCATGATTTTCGTAGCCATGGACAATGATGCAGGAGCATCGCTCCACCTCAGCACGCGCCAACCAATTAGCACACATGGTGCACATTCAAGAAAGGGATATGCGTCGCCCTCTCATTTTTCTTTGAGAATCAAAAGCATGATCCAGGCATTTAATGAGGACAAGATGGAAGAACCAAGTTGTGCCTTCACACAAGCTGGAGATAAGGTCGCCATTAAGTGGTTGACGGTAGGAGGGATATACATCCTATTTGGAGCAGATTTCCATCATTGTAATTTTCCCATTAGACAGGCATTTTGAATGGTGATTTGACACTTCCAGTTTAGTTTGGAGGGAAGCTCGTCAAGCCCCTCTTGTAAAAAAGGCTTTGTATTGTTGCACAAAGGAAAGAAGTTGAGAGGGTTGTAAGGGGTTGTAGGTAGATGCATAGGCGATAGGGAGAGAAACACAGAGAGTCGAGACTCAGTTGTAGCTCAGACTCCACTATTGTAATTTGACATTCCACCATTAATAGAAAATGAAAGTTTTTTCTGTTATCAATTTATGTGTAATGGATATTTTGTTATGAATGTCATCTGTATGCATTTGAGTTGTAGATGAATGTTAGAAATCGTCTGCAGGGATAGAGATACAGTTTTATATCTGTAAGTGTGTTGATTTAATTCTGGTTCTCTAGGTTAAGTGCAAGGAGTGTGTGATAGAGGGTGCAAACTCTGTGAGCTGACACAAGGAGTGTGTCTCTGAACTCATTGGATTCAAAAGAGAAATTGCCAAGAGGGCACACCAGGTTGATTCACAAACTTGGGAGGAAATTTCAAGGTGCTTAAGTGCCTTGGAAAGAAAGACTGTGTGTGGGGAAACACAACACAGAGTTACTGAATACTCTGTAAGACTGTGCCAGGAAGGCATCGAGCTAGTGTGAGCATGCACAAGAACAACACATTCTGAAGTGTTGGAACCCTTAAGGGAATCCCAAAATTGTTGAACATTTTGAGGAAGGAAGGATTTGCAAGAGTGCATCGACAAAGGAAAGGAGATGCCTTAATATGCTCAGATAGGCAAAGGGAGAGGCCCTCGAAAATATTAGTCGAGCACAAGGAGTGGGCCCAGGAGACTGTAATTCCATCTTACAAGCTCAAGAGGAAGAGCAATAAACTGCCAAGAGGGCAAGAGAAAGTTCATAAAGGAATGGAGAACCTTGAAGGTTTTCAAGTCAAGCAAAGTCGCAGAAGAGCATGCGTAGAACTCTGCAAGGAGTGAAGAAGGAGTTCGAGGATAACCCAAGTATGGAAAGAGAAATTTTCACAAATGTGCAAAGGGGTCGAGGGCTTGTCGAAGTCTCGAAGGTTGTGAAATATCCCATCGTCGAAGGAGATGGGTGGCAGAAGATCGAGAAGTTTAGGAGCAAGAAATTCAGGAGGTTGTCGAGAGCAAACAAGGATCTTCGCTAAGTCCGAACTCGCGACTTGATATCAACCGTTGATCGTAAGAGGAACGTGGAACGTAGATTCGGTCCCAAAGAATTAGATGATTCGAGAATCGGGGAAAAGGGAGTAAGTAGTTCACGAAAGTTTTGAAGCACAGGGTCACGAAGGGAGAGAGCCCATGATCATAGTCTATGGTCACATCAAGGAGGGAACCTAGCACATAGAGCTAGCCTCCGTTGGTGTTAAGAATTGAAAAGCGCTAAGGAGAGGGTCTGCGGGGGCCACACAACATGTGCCGAGAAAGTAAAGGGCATGTGTCAAGTTAAATTGGTTCCATCAGGAGCCCGACAAACCATTCGGTTTGATGTCTTGAACGATCCTAGACTGGGAGGTCGAGCATCCCTGAAGGAGAAGGAGAAGGGGCTTGGGGTTTGCACCACATTCTCTAGAGGATGGAAAAGACCCTAATTGTAGACTAGGGCCCCCAGCACACTCCTAGGGTTTCTTGGTCTAGAACCAAGCATAAAGACCCTTGTGAGGGCCACCAATAGATGATTGGGGTTCTTGGTCTAGAGCCAAGCAAAAAGACCCTTGTGAGGGCCCCCAGTAGATGATTGGGGTTCTTAGTCTAGAACCAAGTAGAAAGACCCTTGTGAGGTCCCCCAGTAGATGACTGGGGTTCTTGGTCTTGTACCAAGCAGTAAGTCCCTAGATGTGTATAGGGCCCCTGGATGTGTTCCAGGGAATCCTTACTTAGTGCTTGGATTGATACTTGGATATGTTCCTTGGTGGTTGAGATAAGTCCCTAGATGTGTCTAGGGCCCCTGGACGTGTTCCAAGGAACCCTTGCTTAATGCATGGGTTGATCTATGGTCTTGTACCTTGGTGGATAAGACCCTAGATGTGTTCTAGGTCCCCCATATGTGTTCTGGGGCAACCTGGTTCTTGACCAAGTATATCTTGGTGTAATACCAATATGTGTTGATGTGTGATTATCTTCCTCTCTCCTGTGATGTATCTAGGAGTGTCTATGAAGATGGACCTGATCACATTGTTGATGTACCCCCTTATGCAGTGATAATAAAGTTTATAGGTCACTATGAGACTCATGTGGACATGTTTTTCCATTATGTAATTCCCCTTGTCTTTGTCTTAAAAGGTAACCCCTTCTTGTTTTTCTTTCACTCTTGTTTTATGTGATGAGGATTTTATTTATGTAATTAGAGTTTTAATTAGATATTAATTGACATATTAATTAATATTTATATTAATTAAATGTAATTCTAATTACCCTAACCTCTCTCCCTAACTATAAATTAGACCCTACCCTTTGTATTTGGACACTCACTTACACTCACTCTCCTCACACTTCCTAAACTTGTTGTGGCTACCTTAGTTTAGTTTTTCTTGGTTATGGTACGACTTCTCTAGTAAACCCTCTATTTCAGATTTGAGGTATTACTTGCACACTTGTTGGCTGGGAACTTCAAGTTTATTCTACTTGCTTGGTTATGATGTGTTGGACCTCTTTCATTCTGCCTTTGTTGCCTATGCTCACCGAGATCTCTCTTGTGGATGCCATGAACTATCCCATGACTTCTTGAAGGAGTCGTGGACTGTCCCTTGGCTGAGTATGGGTGTCATGGCCCTTCTTTGTGGATGTCATTGTGTGTGTGAGGCTACGAGTGCCTCCATTATTTGTGGTTTTCGTTGTGTGTGTGAGGCTATGGGTGCCTCCCTTTCCTTGGCTGCCATTTTGTAACAGGTTTTGTTGGATCTCTCTTTGTTGTAACTATCAGTGGGTGCATTTACTCTTTATGTTTGTTGGTGTTTTCTTTTGAGGGGTTTTTCTACTTATTGTTTCAATTGTTGGTATCTTCCTTTGCTTATGGAGGGTTTGACACTTGTATTAAATCTGAGTTTGTGTCTGCTTATGGAGGGTTTGACACTTGTATTCCATATCTGATTTTGTGTCTGCTTATGGAGGGTTTGACACTTGTATTCCAGATCTGAGTTTTTGTCTGCTTATGGAGGGTTTGACACTTGTATTCCAGATCTGAGGGTCCTCTTACTTGTTGTCCATATCTGAGTGCTTTCTTATGATCTGAGTGTTCCCTTATAGTTGTTTTACTTGCTATCCTGTTCTGAGGTTTCTCTTGTGATTGATTTCCTTATTGTGCTATCACTATTTATTGGAGGGTTTTCCTATTTGAGTTATTTTCTATTATGACTTTGGATTATTGTTGTTTCCATTGGGGTTTACGATGGAAAATATGTCCCACAGTTCTTTTGACAAAGATCAAACCCTAGAGGTTTGATCTATGAACCTAAACTTCATCTGAGCATACTTACATAGGCATACATCTACACATGTGACACGTACACTTCTCATTGATTATGGAGGTAAGCTATAGTTTATTTTGTACTCAGAAATATTGTTTATTTCAGATCTGTTTATCTTCTATGCTGATCGAGTGGATATAAAAATATTAAAAGTACATTGTTTTTCTATTTTCCCTATTATCTAACAATATCTAAACTACATTATGCCCTATTTTTTTATATATTTCCTTATTATTTGTTGAACTCGGTTAGAACGATGAAACAATATTATTAGGACATGTGGATCTGCTTATATGTGGAATTTATGTATAGCTTATTGTTTATGTTATTAATGATGGTCGTTGTGTGATTTACTTCTAGCAATCAAATTTAAATGAAAGATTATAGTACATGGATGTCGGTTGAATTATATGTTGAAATGAATCAATAGGTACCATGCACATGATAAATAAGCTAACTTGTGCATGTTGTTCATTGTTGAGTAACACGCCAATCACATATACATGTTTATATGGTTATGCACGATCTTGTGTTTTGGAAAAACTAACCTACATGTTAAATGGGCTAAGTGATGGCCAAATAATTTTGATACTAGAGTTACATAGATGTCGTGGACATTGAAAGAGGAATGGTGTGCTATGAAGCATTAATTCATTATTTATATATTGGTTCAATACATTGATATTATATGTGGGCAGGTGTAGGTTTTATAGAAAGCACAGATGCCCAAGCTAGTAATTTGATGATGTGGATCTAATAACCACAACAACATCTTAGTGTGGTCCTAATCAAGTGTTGACCCTAGTTCTATCAAGAAGGGTGGAGGTCTTAACCACCATTTATTCTATGAAACCTGAATTTGTGGGAGGGTCATGTTAATCCATGCTCCCTTATAGGTGTGATGGAGAATATCGATTTTTTGTTGGGGAAGCTTGGTCAATATAATTGACACTTCCACTTATGGGTTCTATACGAGGTTAGGTCAATATAGTTGATGCTCCAACGTATTGCAGTAAAAGAAAGGATAGGATGTGGAAGATGGAAGTAGGTTAGGGAGGACGAATGATTTGGAGTAGTTAAAAATGTTGTTGGGAATTAGAAATGCCAAATTAATTCCATACTTAGTTCATTTTGTGTCTTAAACACTTGCTTAATTCATTTATGATAATCTTGGTGTAATTTTCAGTTTATATTGGATTATTGTGACTTAGTTAGTAAGATTGTTTGATGTTGTATTTAAAGGATTATTGTCTCGAATGCTTGGATGACCACATATAGAAACTATGCATTAGAAGTGATGATTGTTATCAGTAGTATATGCACAAGCTATGCATGCCCCATATACACATACATACCTTACATGCGTACACTAGTATCATTTCAAAATATAGTAGTTATTAAAATAATATTATTAATGATTGATGTACGATGGGTGTAGTAAAAGGTAAAATTGTATGCTTTTGATTTAACCTTCATTTGGATGTACTACCTTTCAGTTCAGAATTTAGTTATATTTTACTAAAAAGGAAATTTCATTTAATTTAGAATCAATGGTTTCATTTAGTAGGAGTAGGATTTCGTAATCTACCCAAATGTTGAAATTAATTCAATAATAATGTTCATAGGAAAATATTGTTTTTCCCATCATTTCTTCATCCTTCTTCACTTCAACTTAAAAGGTCATTAGAGCAATTTTTTCACCAACTCTCAATTTGTTTTTATCTTTTTCAGGTCTACAATAAATTGCAGTGTCTTCTTTCTCCTTCTCACATTCATCTTCCTGCTCCATTCAAACAATTCCAAATGCAACCACATTGTACAATGTCGACTCCTCTCTACCAACTATTATATAGTTTGTATTGGCCTCATCCTCTTCAACAATTTAATCTTTGTGCTCCATCTGTGCCATAAATTTAAACACATTGATATCTTCTTTGTCTTGCAATTATAATCATCAACCTCTATATGATCATTTCATTTTCTTCAAATAAATTATCCTCTTCCCCTAGGACTACTTCTAGATAACATATATCCACTTTTTCTTAGTTGCACTCCTTCTTTAGTTGGACCTACATCCACAGTTGGGACCTCTTCTATGTTTTTCTTCTTTCAAGTCTTCTTTCTCCTCTAGCTATTTATTCTTCTCCTTATGGCTTGGACCTCTACAATCCTTTGTTCTTACCACTCCTTAGTTATTATATCCTTATTGCATGTATATATTCCCTTATCAACCACTGTATTTCATCTTAGCTCAATTGTTGTCCTTTCTTTTCCCAATTAGCCATCCTAGCTTTGGCTTCTCGATGACACATTTGCTACAAATTGTCCCCTAAGGTTATTCTACCTACAAACTATTAGAAAAATAGGTGTGCTCGTTTAACCATAGACAATATAGCAATGTTGTCACCCAACTATAGGTCGAAGATGTTAATATTATGGTAGCTTCGGGAGGTATGAAAATCTATTATGACCTATGACGAGATTAGAATCCTCCAGAAGGAAGCAAAGAATTGAAGGAAACCCTAGACAGGTTCTCGGCTGAACAAATATATTTATATTGAATTTATTGATTCCCATAAGGAGAAGTTGGCCCACTTAGACTGGCCAGGTCGGCCCCAGTTAGACTGGCCAGTCCACTATAAATACAGGGTGCCAGTTTCATTATTTGTCATCTCAGCAGTTGTAGTGAGAGCAATATCTGCGCAGGCAGTTGCAGGTAGCAACAGTTTGGTGTGCAGGTTTTCTGGGAAAGATGGGAGAGTGGTGCGCTAGCTTCTGAGTAGGATCATCTGTTCAGTTTAGTTTCTATTCTTTTGCTTGGTGCATTTAGCCTCTCTTGGCTATAGATTGCAGCCAGAATTCTCTTCTCGGTCAAGGTCAAGGTGCTCGTAGGGTGGATTAAGGCCTGTGGTTCGGTGACGAGGGTATCGTCAATGGTTAAACGAACACAATCCTCTATATTCTAACAGGTTATGGGCCCACACACCCTTCAGTCAGCCTAAAACGTTGGAAGGAAACACAACCGCTAGGTATTGAGCTCATTGAGGAACTGCCGCTAGGTTTACTAGCAGGAGCAGCTTCCAAAGAACTGCAGCTAGGGTTACTAGCAATAGAAGTTGAAGAAACCCTAATTCTCAGATCCGACACCTAACTCAGAAATGCGCCCTAACTCAGCGCACCTATTGACTTTCTCAGAAGAGAGAAAAGACGCAGATGAAGTTTTGGATCAAGGCATGACCAGTTATCAGTCAACCCAAGACATGTACGAAACAATCAGTCTCTTACATTACTCAGCACTTACCGGGACAATTGAAGACGATATGTGGATAATCGATAGTGGAGCTTCCAGGCACATGACGAGATATCAAGCAAGATTCTCAGATCTAAATGAGAGAAAGACATCGTACAAGGTGGAGCTTGGAGACAAAATCACCTACCCCGTCGAAGGATTTTGACAAGCCTCCATCAAACTGGAATCAGGTAATCATGTTCACTTAAGCAATGTTATATATGTACCTGGTTTATAAAAGAATCTTGTATCAATATCATGTTTAGAAGACAAAGGAAACATAATAGCCTTCATAGATGAAAAGGTGTTATCATGGCATAAAGATTCCAGTATAGAAGATGCTAGGGTTATTGGAAGACATGAAGGGAATCTATATAGACTACTAGAACGAAATGAAGAAGCCCTAGTACATGATGAAGTCAACCCTAATGAGCTTTGGCATAGAAGGTACGCTCATATCAATTATCAAGCATTACCTTTCCTCGGAAAGATGGTTGAAGGGATACCAGAATTGAAGTCTACACACGAAGGAGTTTGCAAGGGATGTGCCCTTGGGAAGAACATTAAGAAACCATTCCCAAGCAGCAACAACAAATCTAAGGAAACCCTAGATCTAATACACTCAGATGTTTACGGTCCAATGCCAGCCAAATCTTTAGGAGGAGCTCTCTACTACTTAACATTCATAGATGACTATTCAAGGAAGACGTGGCTGTACCTACTGAAGTCAAAAGATGAAGTATTCAACAAGTTCCAATAATTCAAGGCAGAAATAGAGAACATTACGAACAAGAAGATCAAGACATTAAGAAAAGATAATGGAGGAGAATACACCTCGAAGGAGTTCGTTGCATTCTGCAAATCAGCAGGGATTAGGAGGGAGCTAATTGTTCCTCATAATCCTCAACAAAATGGTGTAGCAAAAAGAAAGAACAGATCTATCGAAGAAGCAGTAAAAGCCCTATTGAACGATCAAGATCTATCCATGTTTCTATGGGGAGAAGCAACAATGACGTCCATATACGTGCATAACAGAAGCCCTCATCACATATTGAAGGACATGACACCAGAATAAGCATTCTCAGGTAAGAAACCTAACGTAGAAAACTTAAGAACATTTGGATGTCAAGTTTATTCTCATATTCCCCAAGATAAAAGAAATAAACTAGAACCCTCAGGAAAGAAGGGGATATTTGTGGGATATAGTGATTCATCCAAATCCTACAGAATATATATTCCAGAACAACACAAGATAGAAGTAAGCAGAGATGTAACATTCAATGAAAGAATGGCCTTCAAAAAATCTATTGAAGAAACTATAGAAGAAGAAGAAATTGAAGAATTAAATGAAGAAAACACAGAAGGTGAAAATAACGAAAAGGATCAACTTGATCATCCCATGGAGATATGTGAGAACGTTGATCCAGATAATATACCAAAGAACAAGAAAAGACCAGCTTGGCTTGAAGCCACCTTACAAGACGCAGAAAGAATCAAGGTTCCAGAAGGAACATCCAGGAAGACTAAAAGAC
>ML780995.1:2131550-2146646 GCA_009831015.1 Picea engelmannii | reverse complement strand
GTAGGTCTATGTGATCCAATGCCCATCGGATCATGTCGTAATATGGAAACAACCGTGGTCTGGTTGCAACCCGGTGCATTCCAGACTGAACAACTATCTTGTATTTAGTGTTCAGGTCGTCCTTTTCGTTATCATTGTCATCGAAGTCTGAGTAATTCACCAACTCAGATTGCAGAATATCTTAAACGAACGACCAGCTAGGTACTGAGCCGCCAGTCCGAGGTGAAGTATCAGAGACAGTGTCGAAACCCTGCGCTGCGATCGCGACATTCGCCTTCGCAGCTTTCTGTGGAGCCATGGCTGAAGTTTGTTTTTTTGCTCTTCTATGATAGACCTGTGTATACATGCAGAAATTAGTTCACTCGTAGAAAGGCGAGCTCTGTGCGCTTATGAGAAATGTTTAAAATAAAATGAAACTCCCGTATATATTTGAAAACTCTGTACTATTCGAATTAAGTCTGTCAAATCGCAATTAGAAACAAATTTATTGCGTAAATCCGATCTTATTTATTCGTGGATTTACCCTAATTCTTCATTAATGTCATCAATGTTCAACGGCTTGATAGGCAGTCGAGGTATGGAGAGCAAGCAGCTACCTTGGGAAATGTGCAAACCTCGATGCGCGAGATATATTTCTCATTATTTTAAAATTTCGAATCTCAGCAATGTAAATAATTTTCTCGTCATTCACAACATCGTGAATTTCCTTATTACATTTTGACTCTTCAACTCGCGAGACTGCGAGTGCCGATTTCAGCTCAATTAACAATAATTATGATTTGGAGCATCCTTAATTATATAATTAATTTATTCGCTATATTGCGACTCGGAACTTCGAAGACAAATTTTTGGGAGAATAGTATGCCGAGTCGCGATACCGCGATGTAGCGATAATTAAGGCTCAAATTACGGGAAGAAAATCTTAGATTAGGTTACTAATTAATCTTTCCATAATCATGTCGCAACCTCGTGAGTCGATATTTTAGGCGCCTTAACTTTATGAAAGAAAGTGACGAGTGGCGAAATGCCGAGAACCAAATTTAACCATGGTTAGTTTTTTGACCTTTAATCCTTGACCAAGGTTATCGCAAGAATTATCGCGTTCTCGGCTCTCGGGGCTGTAAGAACAAAAACTTGGGTTTGACGAATGCCGAGACGCGAACTCCCGACAACGTCCACTCATGAGTTACAAGATTTACCCTAGTTAATGTCTCGGGCGAAAATTGAAAACGATTTCGCCGTTTCGTGACTCAGGACGTGTGAGCTCAAGGTTTAAAGTATTCGACCTGCGAGACCCCGAAATAAAACAAAAGAGCGAACATACTCGCGAAAATGGATCTGTTTTGAAAATAGAAAACATTGTTGTCAAGGCGACAAGATTTCAGAGTCTTAAGATCTCGGAAGGAAAAGGAAAATCAATCTTTAGATTTCAAGTATCAAAACTTGAAAATTGTGCAAGGTAAAAACAAGGGCGGCTCCAACATAGGCTCCAACTAGGGATCTCGCCTTCCTGTGAGGCGGGAAGAACAATAGACCAGGTGCCAATATTGGATAAATGGAGTCACAAGCTAAAATCAACATAAAAATTCAAGGAAAAATAGATGGGAGGGAAAAGCTTTGTTTTGTACTTCAAGAAGTTTTTCGAACTCAGATACTCTTTCCAAACACGACTGAAAAAACTTTCACAACTTTCCCTTTCTCACTACTAACTTTGGGGAAGCTTTAAGACAATCGAAACGACCCTAGGATATTCAACAGATCTTGTGATTCTCAGCTTGCATCAAAAGAATGATATTATATAATTTTAAATAGGGAAGTCCCGTCAGAATTTGGGGAAATGATCAGGTTTTCAGAAAGCATTGGTTACCGGAGTAGACTGATATTTATGTATAACAGCCTTACAGATCTCTCAGACATTGCTTCACTGCCAGCGAGCCTGTTCAGTACCCCGGTGAAGTTGTCTGACCCCTTTTTGCTGAATTTATTTTCACCACTTCGGAAAATATTTATGCGTTTAAACGCTAAGACGAGGGCAATCATTTCTGAATTTCCTTTCATCGTCTTCCTGGACTAGGTGGGGGCAATCATTTCTGAATTTCTTTTCACCACCTGTCTTGTAATTTACTTTTAAAACACGAAGATGGGAGCAATCAGTTTATATCAGGGCTGAGATCTGTGTAATATTTTGTATCAGAGGTCTATCAACTCATTTTGATTACTCGGTATCAATCTTCCTTTGACCCTCACAAGACCTTTGTTCTTAGGGAGGCAGGGGAATATAATAAAAATTTAAGGGACATCATGTTCAAGCAAGCTTTGAATTTTTCGACGCTGTTGAAGAACCTAGGAAAGTTAGGATCGCTATAACGTTCCTTAGCATTAGCAGAAGATCAAGTGGTTGCGAAGACCAGCTTTCTTATTAAGATCTGTTTCGAAATCCCTGAAGTTTAAAACGAAAAACTTTTACCCCTTCACAAGGACTCGGGAAGATAGTGACTCGCTAAAAGTTAGGCCGGAGATAGACAGGAAACAAGGCAGCGATTCAAAGGCCTAATATACAAAAAGGTCACAACAGTTCGGGACCGATTTTCGAAGGTATTTAGGGACAAATATTATTACTGACTGTTTTTAGGTTTAAAGTATTCATTCAAATTATTTTATTTGAAAATTATGAAGCCAAAAATAATCATGTTATATAACCTTTTATATTGCAATTTGAATAATGTTACCTTAGTCCGCTTGAACAGCTTTTCATGACCTGTATATTGAGAAATCTTACCTCTATCTTTTCTTTTCACTTTCTTTATGGACTATGAATTTTCTTAGGTATCACCTGTTTTAAGTCGTTCTATTTCCAACACCGACCTGCACATTATGTTTCTCTGCTAGTTTCCTCAGCAGCTGGAATCCTGCAAAAACAAATACAAATCTTATTGGAAATGTGTTGAGATTTTAGGAAAGAAAACCAAAAATTACAAGTAAATGTTTGAAAGAAAATATAAATATGTACAAAACATTCATAATGAAATTTATTTATTTACAAAGGTTTTTTTTTTTTTTTTTTTTTTTTTTTTTTTACGTCATGTAGTGCTTTAGAAACCGTCCGTTGACAAGGGCGTTGAGAACTTCTCCATCAATATTTTCCAGAAGAAAAGAATTTTTTCCTTCTGGAGCCGAGACCCTGAATGGCCCATACCAAAGGTTATCAAATTTTCCATGCTTCGCGGCTTCTTCCCTTCTCTTATCACATCTTAACATTAAGTCACCTGGGAGGAACTCTTTGTCTTTTGCCTTGAGATCGAATAATGCTTTCATATCGTCCTGGTACTTCTGCATTTTCTCATCAACCTCCACTCTATGTTGTTGAACCTCGATCAGTTGGTTAATTCTCCTGGTTATATGATTGGGTTCTTTGTTCTGATCTTGCCATAATTTCATCACTAGCAACGCTAAGTTTATAGGCAAAACAACATCAGTCCCATAGACCATTTGAAACGACGAAATGCCGATTGACCTTTTAGTGCTGATGCGGTTTGCCCACAACGCGTACTTCAAATGCACATGCCAGGATCTTTTATTCTCATCCAGTATTTTCTTGATTATGTTTACCAGGCTCTTGTTGGATGATTCGGCCAGCCCGTTTCCCTGAGGGTAATAAGCAGTGGAATGGCCGAGGACGATATTGTACTTCTGACAGAAGCTGATCATAGTCATGGACTTAAAATCTTGGGCGTTGTCGGTAACAATCTTTCGGGGACATCTGAATCTTAACAAGATATTGTCCTCCAAGAAGTCGATCACCACCGAGTATGTTGCCCTTTTGGTTGGAATGGCTTCCACCCACTTTGTAAAATAATCTGTGGCTATTAAGATCCACTTATGTTGAGCACTAGAATGGGGATTAATTTCCCCTATAAAATCTAGTCCCCATTGTTGAAATGGAGCTTCAGTTTTGACTGGAACGAGTGGCAGTGAAGGGAGTTTCTGTTTACTAGCGAATATTTGACACAGGTCGTAGGTACGTACTTTGGCATTGACCTCCGAAAATAGTTTTGGCCAATAGTATCCGGCCCTCAAAATCTTGTAGGTTGTGGCTCTCCATGCATGGTGTCCTCCACAGATTCCTTTATGAAATTCTTCTATGACCCGTGGAGATTCTGACTCAACCAGACAAACTAGTAAGAACCCGAGCGGATCCTTCCAGTATAGTTGATTTTCGGAGATACAATATTTCACCGCGTGGAGTTTTAAAGTTCTGCATTTGGCTGGTGATAGTCCATCTGGACATTTCAGGTTTAACAAATAGAAAACTATGTCTTTATACCAGCCTGACGACATGAATTTTTCTTCAACTTTGCTTGGATGTGTCTGGTCGTCCGGCTCTTGCAAATGTGTGTCTTCGTCTCCCCCTTGGAGGCAATTGATATCAAGAGCTCTAAGGTTCGACTCAGCCATGAGTTTGGCCAGACCCTGCCCCTTTATTAATTTAGTAGGCTTGACTTCCAGATCAAATTCTTGTATTTTAGCGAGCCAACACCCTCGTTTTCCATCGCTGTCTGGTTGTACCAATATATCCTTCACAGCGCTGGTTGGTACGTAAGCGATAATTTTTGAATGCAGAACGTAGGTTCTGAACACTTTTAGCGCTTTCACCATTGCGTACGCCTGTTTTTCTATTATATCATATTTTAGTTCGGCGTCTCTAAGGCTCTTGCTAAAAAACGTGATCGATCGTTCGAAGCCTTCATCATCATTTTGCAGCAACACCGCGGTGATAGTACGTTCAGAAGCAAATGAGAAGATGAGGAAATCCTTCAAGTAATCTGGGCTTGCTAACACAGGTGCCTCGCTGATGACCTTTTTTATATGCGCGAACGATGTTTTAGCCTCGGTCGTCCAATTTACTCTGCTATCTTTCTTCAGCATTCCTGTGATCAATTTGACAATTTCAGCAAAATTTGGTATAAACCTTCGTAGAAAATTTATTGTACCTAAGAAAGATTGAATTTCTTTTACGTTTCTAGGAATATTTATAGTTTCTATTGCTTCAATCCTCTTAGGATCAATCATGATCCCATCTTTAGATACGATATGCCCCAGGAGCTTACCTTCCTGCATTGCGAAATGTGATTTCTTTGGGTTCAAAGACAGGCCATACGTGCGGCATTTTTCGAAAGTCTGTTTTAAATGGATCAAATGTTCTTCATCGGTTTTAGAGAAAACCGTCAAATCGTCAAGGTAGATGACTACGAACTTGTCTCTTTCTCCGACGAAAGCGATGTCCATAGCGCATTGGAATGTAGCCCCTGCATTCATCAAACCAAACGACATTTTGTCATACATGAATGTACCCCATGGTGTGGTGAAAGCGGTTTTTTCTCTGTCTTGTTTGTTCATGGCGATTTGGTTGTACCCAGAAAACCCATCTACCATAGACATTCGATTTGCTCCAACTACCCTTTCTAGGATGTGGTCCATTTTGGGAAGCGGATAATTATCCTTAAGAGAGGACCTGTTCAAATTTCGAAAGTCCACACACAGTCTAATTTCTCCATTCTTTTTTCTGACAGGGACCAAATTTGCCACCCAGTCTGAGTACCTTAGAGGTACAATTATTTTTGCATCTAAAAGCTTCTTAACTTCCTTTTCAATGACGGGCAACAAAATGGGGTTAAATTGTCTGAGCTTTTGCCTAAAAGGCTTAACCCCAGGCTTCAAAGGTATCTTGTGCTCAATTATGGAAGTATCATAAGTTCGAAGCTCATCATAGGACCAGGCGAAAACATCTTTATATTGTCTGAGTAGGTCTCTGTACTGGTCTTTTACCTTGGGAGGGAGGAATTTAGATATCTTTACTATCCTGGACTCTTTTTCGGTCCCTATGTCGCAATCCTCCACTTCTTCTGGTTGGGGCTGCAAAGTGGATTTCACAGGTATATCATTTTGATCGAAAAGTCTCTCTAAAGGAATTAAGCCTTTCGGGATTTGGTTGTTTTTTAGGACCAACATACGATGATCCGCTATTTTTTCCCGAAAGGTTTCAGGATCTTCACCCTCTTGCATAATCCACATCGGGTCGTTTTGATTTTCTTGGTCTAGATGAGTTTCAGAGAACTCACCTATTGCCATAAGAAATTTATGAATTTGTTCGTCATCTTCAAAGACCTGCCAGTGTCGGACATTGTCTGGTATTGAGGGTTTATATCTGATTTCAATATGATATTTCAGTTTAACGTTCGTGGGAGGAGAAAAGGTTGAGGTTGCCTTAGCCAATGCATCAGCATGTAGATTCTTTGTGCGAGGAATAAAATGGACTTTAACAGATGAGAAAAAATTCTCCATCAAATCCCAAACACAATTTATGTATGTTCTTAGTCTAGGATGCTTGGCTAGGTATTGTCGATTTACTTGTCTTACTATTAATTCAGCGTCACCGTAAACCTCCAGGTTCTTTATATTTAGCTTCTTTGCAGCCTCTAAACCTAAGGTTAATGCTTCATACTCACATACGTTATTTGTGTAATCTATATCCCACTGCAAACGATATGAGAAGGGAACAATAAACTTACCTTCAGGCGCTACTAAAAGTACGCCGGCACCAGCTCCTTCAGAAGAGGAAGCGCCATCGAAGTACATTTTCCAGATACCATTTTTGCACAGCTCTTCTGTCAAGGGACTAAGTTCTTCCTGCTTCATATCAAGTTCTTCTGGACATCCCTCTAAACTATCATCAAATGACAATATGCAATTCCCCAGATCTTGGTCTGCAACGTAAATGGGAAAGTTATTTGGGTTTTGAGGATCACTGACAGTATACGCCAGTCTTGTTTCTTTGTACAAACGGGTAAACTGACCTTTGAATATAGGGATTGTGGCATATGACATGTCCAATTGTAGTGAACCCCCCAACTTGGCTCCCCATGATCTGGATAACAACATACCATATTTGGGGGGAATATCTGCGATAACCACATCCATCAGGATACTCTTGACCGGGACCTGAGCCAGGGTAACTACCAGATCTTTTATCATTCCCATACATTTAACCTTTCTTGAATCGAAAGAGTATAGATTTCCGTAGGGTCTAGTGATCTGGAGACCCAGCCTCTCCATTATAATTTTGGGCATAACATTATGTGAAGCCCCGGAGTCTAACATACAGTTATGCAGTAACTGATCATGTATATTCAGGGTGATATAAAAAGGCGCGACGTTGTCTTTGGATCCCTCAAAATGAAGACCAAAGGTGATGTTAGGTCTGTCGTCTTCTAGGTTGATAACATCAGAGTGACTTTCTGACTCATAAACACCCATCACTTGGGCAATTTGCTTTCGATAAGTGGGGTTTTTTGCTAATTCTACCAAAGGAATCAGTATCTTAATTTTATTTAATTCATTTTCAAAATTGAAAGATGTATTTACCTTGTCCGTTTCTTTGGTTAAGACTTCCGAGCTTTTTCTTTCCGACTTATTTGTCTGGATTTCTTTATCACTCGTGATCTTAGTTGAAGATGTAACTTTATCTACTGGTTCAGTTTCCTTTGTTTGGATTTCAACCTTTTTCACCTCAGACTCTTGAGTTTTTGCTACCTTGACTTTATTTCTGGGTAACAATGTCTCTTCCAAAGGAGGTTCATGTGATTGACCCCTTTGAAGGATTCTCTTAGGTTGGTCAGTTGAGGTGGGCTTATTTTTAGATCTCAGATTGTATTTGGGTTGAAAATCAGCCGCTATCATTTCCGTTTCTGGTTGAGACACGCAGAGGTCGGTATGATCACCTTCTTCCTCTTCATTAGACGGTTGTGAGGTGTTTAAAAAATTCTCATAGTCTTCCCTAGTCAGAAATGGCTGCGAACATTCATCACCGAAACACGCGACTTCATCTTCCGAATCTCCGAAATCTTGGAGGTCATTTGCTCCTATAAAATTTTCGTTTTTTAGTGGAGCTTGTATATTTTGATCATCATTCTTTATTTGTCTCTGTTGATTTTGGGGATTTGGATTTCTCCTGAAGTCTTTTTTGTTAGAAGAATCAGCTTTAACTTGTTCTAACTCCATCCTAGAGATTTTGTTAGACAGTGCTTTAATTACTCGGGCCATATTATCTACTCTGTCATCAGTGTATCTATTTGACCCCGAAGGACCTGCTGGTTCTCTATAGCGTCTATTTTCGCGGTTGACTATTTCTACTTTAGCCTTTAATTTACCTGAAGCCATCATATTAGATTCTATTTCGACAGCATCGTCTTGCATTCTATTCAGGGTGGCTCCTCTTCTTTCTCGCAGAAGTAGTGCAAAATCAGGTTCGAAAGCTCCCGCAAAGGTTACTTTGGCTGAGGGTTCGGAAGGTTTCACAGCGGCTGGAATTTTGTTATACAGTTTGTTAAATCTCAAAATAAATTCCATAACTGTTTCTGAGTTCTTTTTCTTTAGAGACCCAAACTCGGTAAGGTAATACAAGTGATCTTTTCGCTCTCCCCATTGTCTGAGGAAAGCATCTTCCAATGTGTCATATGTCCGAATAGAAGCTGCAGGAAGGCTCTGAAACCAAGTTCGGACCTGTCCTTCGAAGGTCTGGACAAGTAGTCTCGAATAGACATCCTCGTGCTCAATACCACAGATGTCTGCGAATTGGTCAAAGAAATTTATATGCTCGACAGCAGTTAGATCTCCCTCCCCAGTGAACTTAAGAAGATTTTTGATGTAGTTTTCATGCAAATCATGGAGGGGGACGGGTAAAACCAAGGGAGTGTATCTCGCTGCTACTTTTGCAAATACTCTGGGAGGAGGGACATTCTGTTGTCCTCCACCTCCTCCTCCGACCCCTGCCATCGACTTGGGAGTAGAAGATAGGGGTGTAACACACTCTTTGGAATCAGGGGAGACTGGAAAGTTCTGCCGAAGAAAAGATGGGATGTCAAATGAAAACGATCTTTCTAACGGACCCTTTCCTTTGTTTATAGAGGGGAAAGTCTGGTGGATCTCACTCCTTGGTTTTCAGATTTTTGGTGTAAAACCGAGGGCTGTATGAAGTAGAAGGTTCTGAAGGGCATTTAGTCTTTAAAGGTGGGTTTTTAGGCTTATAAACGGTAGCGGTTGCCTCAAACGAGCCTCTCGCTCTTAAAAAAATTTCAGGATCATTAACAGGTGTAATTAGTTTGCCATCCGGGTTCTGTCTGGTACCCTTTCTACGAGACGCCAGTTTGTGTTTCTGTGGAGTCGCCAAGTGAAAGATTTTTTTTTTAAAAAAGCCTTAAAACTGTGTGCACTCTATGTTCACTATCAAAGAGTAACACTATCAACGAAATAATTTGTCGTTTTCCCAGGGAAAAGATTTCGTAACTTCGCTCCCCGACAACGGCGCCAGAAAGATGTTGTTCCTGAGTCTGTACTTAAGGCTTAAAAGTACAGTGTCAAGGCATCTGAAAGTATGATAAAGGTTGATAAAAGATTACACTAACCTTCGGTATAGGAAACTAATGAGGATTTCTACGTTCTTGTTGTCTAGCTTCCAACTGTTCCTGGGTAGTAATATCTTGTTCAATGGTTGTCCATGAACGTTCTAGTTCCTCCCGAGTGTTAGCAGTTTTAAGGATTGTATCAAAGAGACTTAAAGCAATATGTGTTTGATTAGATAGTCCGGGTTGAATGTTAGGTTGAGTTGTTGCAGGGATAGTCATTTGAGGAACAGTACCAGTATGGAAACGATTTAAGGAGAGATTTTAACGCTGTTTCAATTTGGTCTTAAGAAAGAGAAATTTTTACTTTAAGAATAAAATAGAAATGCAAACAGAAGGCCCTTTCCCGTAACAGTATTATTTTTAGTAAAAAGATGAGGATGAAAGAAAAACATTAAGCTGCAGATACGTAAGGTTCTTGTCAATAGAAAACTCACACATACACAGAAGAAGATATTAGTATGGAAATAACTGACATAGTGTAAATAAACATATAATTCTGTAAATGCAAATTGGTCTTACACCCGCTGATAGCTGGTGCAGAGGAAAGACAATAACCAATTACAGAAAAGTGAAATCCCTTCGCTATAGTAGTGGTCGTACTAAAGTATAGCGATACACATCAATTATGAGAAGTGGAATGAAATGAAACATGAAACATAAAGAAAACAAACTTGTAATACAGTCGGGACGGAATCGGGAATCTTCAAATTTGCTTGTATTAACTTCTTAATGCAAAAACTCTATTACAATCAATACCAAAAAGGTACAGCCTATTCTTCTTCTTTTTGTGATCTATTTATACAAATTTGCAGATTAGTTTAGAAACTCAACGGTTTCATAAATTCAGTTACAAACGAGATGAGTGAATTCACTCCATCTTTCATACTCCATTTTCAAAAGGCGTCAGGGGCTTGTCTTTGCGTGAATTCGGTGCATATGATACATTTGTCAACAAACCGGGATACAAGCTGTGAAGGCTCTGCTTAACAGCCGGCCTCGGCGAAATAGCACTCTCGGGCCAACTGCGGAAGTTTATCACCCATTTGTGCATCAATGATGTCAAGGGCACTGAGTTGTGCGCTCGGTTGAATCAAATGTTTATCAACTTGAGCCATGTCTACCCTGTCCATCTTAGAGATATCCGCCAAATCTCTTTCATTCCTCTCCTTCAGATAGAGGGAGATTTGATCTACATTCATTTGCCTTAACGTCTCTGAGTCACCTCCACTCTTCATTCCTAACAGCTCACCATCTATAGCATTGAAGGTTTCTTCTAATGAATTAGTTATTTTTTGGGCTTGTTCCTTGCTTAAAGCGATATTATGTTCTCAGTCCTTTAACAGAATGTTACCTCTAGTTTGTTCAGCGATAGTGAGTCCAGGAGAGCCTGACGAAAATCTGTTGTTAGTAGCTATCACCGCCTCTTGAAAGGCGACCCGAGCAGCCTCTGCATTCCTTTCTCTGACAGTCAGATTCTCGGAAATCCGATGCACCAACCGACAATCTTCTCGAATCACTCCCACTTTGTCTAGCAGACTCTGTTGTACAGAAGAGATCCTACTCCGGATATCAATCGCTCGGGATTTGAACTCCTCGACGTCGATCATTCTGCTTTCAACAACCTCTAACTGAGCCTGCAACCCTGTGATCATACTCCTCTGCTGGCCTGCCTGTATTTGACCATATCGGATCACTGAATTCGCTTGCTCCAACTTGGCTTTGAGGACTTCTATTTCCCTTTGATCAACCAATCGAGCCAGTTCTATTTCTCCACTCGCCTGACTCTTAGCGCTTTCCGCGACCGAAGCTACTCGAGCTTCGAGTGTCTTGATCAGGCGATTCTTTCTTTTGAGCTGATTTTTTAACATCCCGACCGAGAATTGATTTGCCGACGCATATGCTCCTAGCGTTCCTGCGATCTCTGTGGCGAATTCCTCACTCTTTTTATTCTGTCCATCTGTCATCACTTTGAATTTTTTAGCTGTTGATCCCTCATCCTGGTAGAACTCCCTTTTCACAACTGCTTTCCTTTTTTTGTCAAAGAATAACTCATTTGGGGGAAGTTCTTCTGCTCTGATAGGCATTAGCTCATCACCGAAAATCCATCCCTCTTCTATATTCCCTTGCGTTGACTGCAAGGGGGTGACAGAGGTGATGGGTTCCCTGATCTGTTTCGCTGCCTTTCCTGGTGTGACGACTGAGTCTTGTTTCTCCGGAGGATCAGAGGTTTTCGTCTCAGTTTCTGGATTCTGGGTTTCTGGCGGGTCTGTGCTTTTTACTTCCACCTCTGGACTATGTTCCTTGGGTGGATCTGTGGTCTCTTGTTCTACTTCGGGATTCTTCCCAGACCCCCCTTCCTGGTGTTTTTCGGGGTTAGGAATTTGCTCCTTGGAACCTTCAGCATCCTTCCCTTTCTCCTCGGAAATACCCAAACCTCCCAACACAGTGGGAAGGCTTCTTCGTCTATGATCTTGGAATTTTAATACTGATGCCATGTCCTCGGGTGCTAAGGATCGGATCCTGACTAGCACCTCCCCATAAGATCTCGCCCCTCGGAAAATGTCATCCGAGGGTGAACACTCGTGTTCAAACTTCTTCAGCCCACAATTGGCTAAATGGTTGCTTACAATTCTCTGAGGATCATGTTTTTTTATATTCAATGGAGACCAAACTCAGGTTTTCCATAGCTGCAGCCTCGGCTTTAGCATGCCCGAAATCCAATAATGAATAAGAATTTAGCCGAACAGGGAAAAACGGCCATACCTTTTTCGAAGATGCTTTGAGCTCTTTACTCACCCCGCCAATCACTGTTTGTCGAGCAATCTCGCGACAGGCCAACTTGTCGGGGATGAACAGTGGTAGCGCAAGAGGGGGAACAACAGCTCTGAACACTCTGAAATAGGAAAACTCTGCTTCTACGTACCAATCCGCGATACCACTCAGATTTGCAGCAATGCTATCCGAGATGCGAGGTGGCGAACGACAAAAAATGACGATGTGCAGGAGCACCATCACCCAGTTGAAAACTTCATAAATAAATTTGTCTGCTTTATTTTCTCACAGTTTATCGTGATACTCGTGTACAGGATTTTCTTGGGCTGGACTCCAAGCCCAGTTCATCAAAGGGAATGGAGTCATAGAACATATCGCGTCCATGATATACGCAGACATGAAAAAAGAGGATGGTCTTCCACTTTTTTTCTGCTCTCGGTATTCGGTGACCCAGTTGAACAGACTGTCCGAGAGTATCTTTGCCCAATTAAATGAGCAACTTTCTGCTACCCGAAATATGAGAGGTACCCAGGCAATGTAGAAATGTGTTGTATCCTCCTTTCCAAACAGTCGACATGTCATCATCGCCACATACATATACTGTGGCTCCAGCGAAGCAATTGAATAGATGCCCTGGTCATTTTCTCTGAATTTCGCGGAGCGCGAAACCCAATCTTTTATCAAACCGGGCATGGTTTTGTCAAATTCAGTGCATTCCTTCTTTTTGAATCCCTCCAGGAATTCAACATCGTATGTGTATTCAGATGTTGTTGGGAGCTTGTACATAGTTTGGATATGCTCTGGTCTAAAAGTCTCGACCGTGGCCCGTTGATCATTTATGATAGTTCTGGTGGGTAGGTCTATGTGATCCAATGCCCATCGGATCATGTCGTAATATGGCAACAACCGTGGTCTGGTTGCAACCCGGTGCATTCCAGACTGAACAACTATCTTGTATTTAGTGTTCAGGTCGTCCTTTTCGTTATCATTGTCATCGGAGTCTGAGTAATTCACCAACTCAGATTGCAGAATATCTGAAACGAACGACCAGCTAAGTACTGAGCCGCCAGTCTGAGGTGAAGTATCAGAGACAGTGTTGGAACCCTGCACTGCGATCGCGACATTCGCCTTCGCAACTTTCCGTGGAGCCATGGCTGAAGTTTGTTTTTTCGCTCTTCTATGATAGACCTGTGTATACATGCAGAAATTAGTTCACTCGTAGAAAGGCGAGCTTTGTGTGCTTATGAGAAATGTTTAAAATAAAATGAAACTCCCGTATATATTTGAAAACTCTGTACTATTCGAATTAAGTCTGTCAAATCGCAATTAGAAACATATTTATTGCGTAAATCCGATCTTATTTATTCGTGGATTTACCCTAATTCTTCATTAATGTCATCAATGTTCGGCGGCTTGACAGGCAGTCGGGGTATGGAGAGCAAGCAGCTACCTTGGGAAATGCGCAAACCTCGATGCACGGGATATATTTCTCATTATTTTAAAATTTCGAATCTCAGCAACGTAAATAATTTTCTCGCCGTTCGCAACATCGTGAATTTCCTTATTACATTTTGACTTTTCAACTCGCGAGACTGCGAGTGCCGATTTCAGCTCGATTAACAGTAATTATGATTTGGAGCATCCTTAATTATATAATTAATTTATTCGCTATATCGCGACTCGGAACTTCGAAGACAGATTTTTGGGAGAATAGTATGCCGAGTCGCGATACCACGATGTAGCGATAATTAAGGCTCAAATTACGGGAAGAAAATCTTAGATTAGGTTACTAATTAATCTTGCCATAATCATGTCGCAACCTCGTTAGTCGGGATTTTTGGCGCCTTAACTTTATGAAAGAAAGTGACGAGTGGCGAAATGTCGAGAACCAAATTTAACCATGGTTAGTTTTTTGACCTTTAATCCTTGACCAAGGTTATCGCAAGAATTATCGCGTTCTCGGCTCTCGGGGCTGTAAGAACAGAAACTTGGGTTTGACGAATGCCGAGACGCGAACTCCCGACAACGTCCACTCATGAGTTACAAGATTTACCCTAGTTAATGTCTCGGGTGGAAATTGAAAACGATTTCGCCATTTCGTGACTCGGGACGTGTGAGCTCAAGGTTTAAAGTATCCGACCTGCGAGACCCCGAAATAAAACAAAAGAGCGAACATACTCACGAAAATGGATCTGTTTTGAAAGTAGAAAACATTGTTGTCCAGGCGACAAGATTTCAAAGTCTTAAGATCTCGGAAGGAAAAAGAAAATCAATCTTTAGATTTCAAGTATCAAAACTTGAAAATTGTGCAAGGTAAAAACAAGGGCAACTCCAACACCATGGACCAAATGTTGTTGTTTTATTTGTTGTTGAAACAAGGACTTGCAAAGAATTGCATAAGTGTGTGGTTTAGAGAGTTCAATCCCAATCACAGACTCCAATTGAACTATAATTTACAAACACTAGCAAAAGATTCTTCAAAGAATGTGCATGCCACAAGAAAACAATAACCATTGAACTAAACTTGAGATGCTTTTGCTTGATGTCACGTGGATGTCATCCAAATTTCACCTCAAGTTGTTGTCTTAGTTGGTTTTCTCTATTATTAAGAGGATAATGTGTTCATCTACAAACTTTACTTCAATTCTATAAGCCTTCCATTCCAATCCATTATTTTTTCATCATATGCATTTGTACTTAAAAAACACCTAATAGAACAAATATTGCATATGAAAATGTGTATCGATATTATATACAAATCTTGCACCTAAAATCGTGTATCAATATCATATATGAGGTTACTAATTTTATTAGAAGTTCAGATGTATTTTTATCATTATCCAAACTAACAAAGAATTTTCAA
>ML780995.1:2065971-2130995 GCA_009831015.1 Picea engelmannii | reverse complement strand
AACTTATCATCACTTTGATAGAGAATTCACTTAAATACCATGAACAAACACAAATACTTGGAAAAAGACCACTTACTAGACCAAGTCGCTATGCATGAAGAAACCCTAGTTTCATGAAACATCCACCAAAACAAGAAAAGCATCCATTAGATCAATCTTCCAAAGGTGCACATAAGTACTCCATAATGAAGAGAGAGTAAAAGAAGACAAGTAATGATGATTCTCCACAAGTGTGTGTTATGATTCAACAATGAGGTAGTGTTGGCCTTCTTATATGAGACAACCCTAGTGCTATAAAGCCCCTAAAAACATAAAATATCCATGATACAAGTTGGATAGGTCATGGTTGACCCCCAAAATAGCCTCAAGCATAAATAAAACATGCTAAGACACCAAAACATCCCCTCAAAAGTGACATGTGTGAGTGCAGGACACCACAATGAAGGTGATGTCATGCTCTAGAAGGGTGCAATGGCCTCCAAAGGCCATGTCTCGTCATCAAAAAGTGCAAATCTTAGTGAAAGGTCACACCTCATCAAAGGTCACATCTCATCATCAAAGGACCCCAACTCATCATCAAGGCAGATGTCCTAATGGTAGGTCGACCCCAACATCATCAAATCATCATAGTGCATGATATCATCATCAATATGCTCAATGTCCAAGGTGGAAAAAGCCAACGTCCAAGGTGAAAGAAGTGTCCATAACCTCTCCAATCATCTCCAAATGCAACGTCCTCAAATCAAAGCCTAACATTCTCCATGGTGCATTGTCCAAGGTGTGGGCTTCTTTCCCATCGGGTAGCCCCCTGACCATATATGCAATATATGAACTCATATGCCCAACGTCCAAGGCCCAAAAGGTGTGGAAAGGTGCCTTGGGGCATGCCAAGTCATCAAAGGACCCAACACATTGTGTCAAGTGTGCAATATGTCCTAAAAAGTGCATAGCGTCATGGGTACAAACACGAAAAATGTCCTCCAAAGGACCATGCCAAGAGTGCATCATGACCAAGCAAGGCTCACAAAATTAGGTAAAACCAACTACTACAAGATACCATAACTATTAGAATCATACAAAGTAAGTCACCACTTAATACAAAGCCACATAAGCAATTCACATTAGGTATATTCTTCAAACTTCATATTAGTTCAAAACTTTATGAAATTTGTCAAGTTTAGGTATGAGAGGACCATTAAAGGACCTTATTAGGTGTGTCAATACCCAGGTAGAGAGATATTTCCCAGTAACCCATCAAAGTGTAAGTTTAGTGAATGAAGTAGTATGGGGTTTACTTCATGGTGACGGAGTCATTGACATGCAAGGTATCATGCTCTATCCATGTCCATAAGCATCTTTGTAGAGGGAGTGCTTGTTGCTTGAGATACCCTTTATTTGGTATTGTGTGTATTCCAAACGCCTTTCTTGCCTTTTGATATTCTTTTATTGCTTTTGCAAGTTCCCTTTTCATGTTTCAAGCATTCATTGTTTTTCTTACTAGGATTAAGTCTTTTTAATTGATATGCATTCAATGCATTAGGACTAGGGGTGATCACCTCATAACGAGGGGGTAGAGTTTAAGCTAACCTTTGGCTTTCGTCGCAAGAGAATGAACCACAAGCCTTTTTGGTGTACATGTAACAACCATTACCCAAAGTTTGGTACACTGCAGAAGGCCCCATGATGAAAAACGTTAAGTATGAAAGGGAGCATTACATTACCCCTATCAAAGCCTCCCAATAGTACCCATGTTCCCTAAAAGTGACAACACTGGACTATGATACAAATGATGGCCACCAAGGTGAAACAAGGCAAAAAACATAACTTCCAAGCTTATGATTTATTATCCGACTTCAACCCATGATCCTCACCCAAATGCTTGATGCATTAAATGTGATACTTTATATGAAACAATGACTAATGTACCTCGTGTGTTGGACCACCATCATCGAATAAACTATGTTGATCAAGTGCAGTACACTGAGCTAGATGAGGGTAAAGGCATCTAATGGGTTGTTGTCTGTGGAGAATATTGATCATCACCATCATCGAATAAACTATGTTGATCAAGTGCAGTACACTGAGCTAGATGAGGGTAAAGGCATCTAATGGGTTGTTGTCTGTGGAGAATATTGATCATCACCATCATCATCATCATCATTGGGATCACTATATTCATTGTGGGCCATGAGACATGATCTTCTCTAATTACCCCTAGTTGAGAATAGGGTAACAAGTTACACTCTCGTCACTATAATTTATAATCAATTCATTTCCCTCCATGCAAAATATGTCTAATAGCACTTGGATCTCCCACAATCAAGTTTAAGCGTGTGTTAAGATTTCTTTGTTGATATGTTATCTCATTAAATGTTATACTTTGCACCAACATTGCATTCAAATCATGTATCAATAATTCTTGAGATGGGTGGATAGGTGGTTGAGCCTTAGTTATTGATAATGCCACTACATCAATTTGATGAGCCAAATGTGATCATCCAATTTGTGATTGTAAGGACATTAAAAGGTTGACATCGACATCCAACCTATAAAAGTTAGGCTTGTGGTTGTAGAGGCTCAAGAACAAGTTAGGAGAAAATGTTAAAGAGTTTGTTTTATAATAAACACAAATTAAACTCAAAATTGCATTCCATGGACCAAATGTTGTTGTCTTATTTGTTGTTGAAACAAGGACTTGCAAAGAATTGCATGTGTGTGGTTTAGAGAGTTCAATCCCAATCACAGACTCCAATTGAACTATAATTTACAAACACTAGCAAAAGATTCTTCAAAGAATGTGCATGCCACAAGCAAACAATAACCATTGAACTAAACTTGAGATGTTTTTGTTTGATGTCACGTGGATGTCATCCAAATTTCACCTCAAGTTGTTGTCTTAGTTGGTTTTCTCTATTATTATGAGGATAATGTGTTCATCTACAAACTTTTATTCAATTCTATAAGCCTTCCATTCCAATCGATTATTTTTTCATCATATGCATTTGTACTTAAAAAACACCTAATACAACAAATATTGCATATGAAAATGTGTATTGATATTATATACAAATCTTGCACCTAAAATCGTGTATCGATATTATATATGAGGTTACTAATCTTATTAAAAGTTTAGCTATATTTTTATCATTATCCAAACTAACAAAGAATTTTCAAAAAAGTAAACAAACATTGTGTGTTAGGTAGCTAGAGAGGTAATGNGGCAAAGGGCCCATAGTAATAATAGTAGAGGTCATTCAATGTAAGGTGGACTAGGTCTACTATAGTATTAAAAAAGACTCATTGTGGTAGTCAGATATAATAAATGTAAGAGAACTTCTTAGAAGGCTTCGCTTGTAGAATGTTTCTCCTCTAGAATGTTCTTAGGTGGTTGGTAGCACTATATAAATGGGTTCAAGCAATGTAATGAAACAAGTTGAGAAGTATTGTATTTGGAGTTGTAGCCCAATAAGAGGATGTCCCCTCCAAGAGGCAAGTAAACAGGAGATGATCCCTTCCATAATTGGATCCATTGTATGGTGTTGCGCTACCATAAGAGTTTAATAATAATAAAAGTGTGATTCTTTTATATTGTTCTCTGAATATTTGTGGTGTTTCTGTGTGCAAGTATTTGGTTCTTAACAAGTGGTATCAGAGCACTTTCCTTGGCATGAAGTGTGAACAATTTTTTTTCTATTTTTGCAGATTTTTTGGAGAATAAAACGAGGGTCGCGACATTTCGGACAATTTCTGTAATTTTTTGTGCAAAATTTGTAGAAATTGATTGTATATCTGAGTTCCTCTAAAAAAACAACCAATTTCAAAAAAAAATCATATAAAACAAAGTCGGAGAAGTGAAGTTATCGACATTCTAAAATATGTAATTTTTCAAGGTTTTCCACGGACGGCCACACTTTTTTTTATTTTTGTAGTACATGGGGCCAAATTTGCTCAAACAAATTACAAATCTAAGTTTCTCTTTCAAAAATAGTTGATTTAAAAAAAAAATACACCCAAATCGAAGTTTTGAAAGTGAAGATATCGTTGATTTAAAATCATTGTTTTGGGGGGGCTTTTCGAGACAACAACGAGACTGCAAAGTTCATAACTTTTCACAAGGTGCTCAGATTGCTACCAGATCAGTGTCATTGGATAGATAATTTTGATATATTTATTTTGGTACATTATACGTGGTGCTTCCAATGGATATTAGACTCATCATGGAACTCCAACAGAAGTTTGCATCCCTCGAAACATGTCTTCAACAAGGTGCTCAAAATATTCAAGCAAGTGTTCAAAATATTCAAACAATCACTCTTGGAATGCAAGAGAGATATATGTTGCAAGACATCAGGAGTGAATATAGTCAAAAATTATATATTTGGTATGATTTTGAAGTCGTTTGTGATGATTGGTATATGGACAATTGTCATTTCTAGGATGAAAACCACTTTCATCTTCTATTCGATGACTCTACTCCACCTCATGTAGAGCACATCCTGAACATTGGACAAGAGTCTTTTATGCATATTCTTCTTCAGTTTTCTTATTTTCCAGACATGGTAGATGATTTTTTGGTTGGTTCCACATATTTAGATCCACGTGATCAGTGTCCATCTTTGGAGCATCATTTTCAGTTGGTTATTGGGTTCTGATATCTTCCACGTGGAGTTCACATGAACACTTGGACATGGGACCCCGATTTACAATGGCAGATGGACTACTTCAGCATGGTGGTTTTCATTTCTCCATGGGACCCTAGTTCTCTAGTCTACTTCAGTGCTATGGTCCACGTTTATCCATGAGACCATAGTATATGATTGTATGCCCTCATAACAAGCGTTGAGGACAACGCTTTCATAAAGGGGATGGAATGTTAGATGGCTAGAGAGGTAGTGCGGAGGAAAGAAGGCCCATAGTGATAATAGTAGAAGCCATTCAATGTAAGGTGGATTAGGTCTACTATAGTATTAAATAAAACCCACTATAGTAGTTATATATAATAAATGTAAGAGAATTTCTTAGAAGGTTCCGCTTCTAGAAGATTTCTCCTCTAGAATGTTCTTAAGTGGTTGGTAGCATTATATAAAGGGGTTTAAGCAATGTAATGAAACAAATTGAGAAGTATTGTATTTGGAGCGGTAGCTCAATAGGAGGATACCTCCTCATAGAGGCAAGTGAATAGGAGAGGATCTATTCCACAATAGGATCCATTGTATGGTGTTGCCCTACCATAAGAGATTTATTTAATAAGATATTGGACCTAATCCACCTTACATTGAATGGTCTCTACTATTATCACTATGGTCCTTCTGGCCCCCCCACTACCTCTCTAGCTACCTAGCTATTTGGTTCTTAACATTGTGAAGAGAAGCATCCAAATATAATGTCATATGTGTATTAAGCACTTCCTTTAAACTATTAAAATTAACTTGAAGAGGTTGGACATCATAACCAATGCATTTGCAAGGAGAAAACAACCCTTGATAGATGAACCATTAGACACATGCATTCTCATTTGCTTAAGATGTTATGATAGATGGGCACTCTTTTGTCAAAATGACATAAAACTTGCACTTGGACTCAACTTCTTAATCATGTTATATGTGTATCAAAATTGACTTGAAGAGTGTGGATCCATTATAACCAATGTGTTTGCACAGGCAAAACGACCCTTGAGAGATGAACCATTAAATAAAAGCATTCTCATTCAATTAAGACAATGTAATAGATGGGTACTCTTTCGTCAAAATCACATAGGACTTGTATTTGTCCTTAATTGTAGTTATGTCTCAAAAGGGAATTGAACCTTGGTAGGCAACGTAAAAAGCCACTATCTCCATTAAGAAAACATGACCTCGGTCTCTAATAAATTGTTTTATATTACAATTGATTTGAGCTCAAACACAAGCAACCTTGTGCAAAGCAAATTAGTAGCATGCACACTAGGAGCACCAACCCAAGACCATGACCTACAAGCCCTATTGCGAGGTCCAAGGGGCAATTCCCTTAGTGGCTTCACATCATCACTGATAAGTAGTGTCGAGGGGCAAAGCCCTCAAGGATGTGGGGGCAATGCCCTTAGTGGCTTCACATCATCACTGATAAGTAGTGTCGAGGGGCAGAGCCCCTCGAGGATGTGGGGGCAACACCCCCTTCCCAACCATAAAGCCTCTACAACATTTGGTGCATCAAGTTTCCACTGCGCATGTCATATTCCAACATGTATGCAAACACCCCATCAATGTGTACACTAACATCTCAATGGCTTATGCAAACACGCCTCAACGGCTCGACGCATGTGAGCCTCAACATTAAGTTCACATGCTTACAACAAAGAATGGCCCTGCACATGTGATCCTCAACATTATGTTCACATGCTTACAACAAAGAATATCAACAATCATAAGGATGTCAATGGTGACCGAATATTATGGTAGGACAACCACTTTCATAACCAAATCTTGTCGCATCTGTATAAATACTTGCATATACACTCTTTTAGCTTTCCTAGATCTTTTAGTCATTTAACATCTAGGATTCTCTTTTAGCTTTCCTAGATCTTTTAGTCATTTAACATCTAGGATTCAAAGTCCTAATTCTTCTCAAAATTTCCACATAAAATCTTTTCAATCTATCCATCCTTACTAGTTGTAATATTATTGTTTTCCTCATTTTAATGACTAATGGAAAAGCTTCAATTGTTATATTTCTATATCAATTGTAAATGCATATAATCTTACAAAACAATTAATTTTTAGCATATCCATGATTATTTTATATTTCTAAACTCTCTTGAATTTGGAGTTGTACTCCACAAAACACATCTTTTGGGTGGGCTCTTAGTGCATATCAAAATTATATTACACTACCACAACATTTTTTTTTTTTCAGAAGGTGGCAAAACCTATCATAACTCAGTTGTCAACCAACAATGAGGACAACCATGATTTTTTGCTATCCACAAATGCAAGTTAACTCATCATCGTTATTCAACGAAAACCACACCACCTAAACTAACCCATCGATGGTACATAAGGGGTCGTAACCATGTTTTCTTACATCAAAGGAAGCCGAACTCTTCACCAATCAGAAGCAGTTTTGAGGTCTTACTCCAAGACCAAAAACACAGTTTCAACGTAAATAGTATTTACAAGAAAGTCAATATCCCTTATGGTCATGGCTAAGGCTATATCCAATAAGATCATGTGCTTTCTAGAAACATTTAACCTTAGTCCCATATATGAGACCAAATACTACTACAATACAATTATTATTATTCTAATCAAATCTAGCAAATAAAGAAAAAGTATTATGGATGTGAATCAACCATTTGTTTCTATACTCTTTGCAGATTTGTTCTTAAGCATCTATTGTATATGATATATAAGAGTGTGGAGAGTGTGAAAGTATTTGATTGGTAGCAAGGAATGGAGAATGATAAATATCATCTATAAAGTACTCTTTGTAGATTTGTTTTTAAGCATCTATTGTATATGATATACAAGAGTGTGAAAGTATTTGATTAGTAGCAAAGGAATGGAGAATGATAAATATCATCTATAAAGTACAGGAAGCAGACTGCTTTTTACTCACATCCAGAATGAGTTCACTTGGTGAGATTTACTGGGCAAGGTCAGCATTACGTCTGCCCAAAGAAATGGATGGTGAGATTTACTGGGCAAGGTCGGCATTACGACAAGCAAAGACTTTTTGCTTGTGTTATGTGCACTTGAAGTTTGGGAATGAAATTCAGAAATTCAAAGCAGCAGGGTTTGTGACAAAAAGTTAAAAGCAAAGATGAACCAATGTAACAACCACCTTAAAGTACACGGATATCTTAAATCTGCACAAACCAATGCCAGGAGGAAGAAAGCATTATGTTGAGGAGTTGCATAACCAGCATAGCTGCTTGAATGGTAGGGTGTAGATTACCATTTACACCATTCCATTGCATATATTTTAGAAGAGGCTGAAGAAAAGAATAATCCCATTTATCCATTAAGTTTAAAAAACGCTGCAATCCATCATTACCATAACCTCAAAATTTGAAAAATAGCACAGGTATTTTCTAAACTTGAAGGTATTATAAATGATATCAAATAAAATAAATAAGTTATTATAAATGATAGCAAATAAAATAAATAATTTGAGTAATCTACTTTGACAATAGATCACACAAAAACACAAAAAAACTCTTGTGAGCATGTACACCTAAGGGTAAGGATGCCACCAAAATACATCTTGTTCGAAAATCAACATAGTTTTTTATGGAGCACTATTTTCTTTTGTTTGACGAGAAAACAGTTGACAGCACTATATGCATCTTCCTGATTGAAATCAATCTGACCCACTTCCAAATTGAAGTGGATATTCTCCAGCCTGTCAAGCATTCGTAGTAGGCCCCAAGAACAAAAACCAGTAGTAAACTGCCATTGAAGATTACCACAACAACATAAGCAACAGTGTGGGTCACATGGCCTAAGAATTTACCCAAAATGCCAATCCAGTCAAAAAATTCAATCTTATTATCTGGCGTGCCGTGTAATCCAGGATCATCTTCCACCTATCCCATCTCATGCAAATGGTAAATGCGAAACCAGTAACCTTTTCTTAAAGTAAATATTACTTATTGCACCAAGAGTAGCGAGGTGCTCTACGGCCCAGTATGACATAGATGTCATCATGTACGTATGTGACAACATCTAAAAAAAATTAACTGGCGTAGATCCATCTTAAGCCCAAATCTATCAAGCATTGAGAGAGACCAAATTTCTTGAGGTGTAGAATTTTTTATCATTTAATTCCATGACATATATAAATTCCTTGATATTAAATGATAAAAAAATTTACACCTCAAGAAATTTTCTTCATAGATCTGGTTTTAAGATGGACCTGCTGGTATTATACAGTGAAAATATGTACAGTACAACAAAAATATGTACAAGCAAAAGTACAATAAAAAAGGGGCTTTTCTCAGTGCCAATAGGAATGAAATCCGATCCGTGTAAACTAAAACATCAACTTTCTTAGTATCTCTAATCAAAAGAAAACCGGTAGCCACTAGCTGAAAACAAGAAAAATCTGGATGCATGAAGCACTTGCAGTAATTGAACCATAAACATTGCACCAAGAGTGCAACAAATATATAGAGTTATCTAGCTACTCTTTCTGCCTATAAGCACAAATCTTCCTAGAACACCAATGGTAAAATTTGCATTTCATAAAATGTTAGAAGCAAACACGTCTTCAAAAAGAAACAATTTAACTGCATTAAGTGGTTAGACATACCTTTAGAGGAAAACAAGCAACCTTGGAAAGCCAACAATCTGTTCTATCTGATTATTTTTGTGCTCGACTCCATTTCAATCGTGAAGCTACTGCATTCAGGCCCTGAAGTTTAATATAAGCACTTCTCCCATTCTCTTCAATCATGAGTTACAAACAGACAATTTAAACAATTTTCAGTAGCCCAAGCAGTTCTCTTTATGTCTTACAAACATATACAAAGCAGTTGTTTCTCAACTAGCAGGCAATAGGCTTGCATATGCACAAGTGGCAGTCCAAGATCAAGACCTGCTGAGGCATCATTTTCTGGCCCATGAAACAGAACGTACTGCCAACTAGCATGTGTTACAACAACCATTACATCAGTCCATTACATCAATGAAGATTTCGCTGGAAACTGTGCTTTATTTTTCAGCTGCCGTAAGAGAAAATTCAAGTTTTCAATAGCAAGCTTAGAAACTTTGGCCACTTTGCAACTATAGATGGATTATTATTCTTATATTTAATGCATAATATCTTCTGATGAAACACAAATTTCAAGGGCTAGGCAGGTGAGCACTTGGTAAAATGGAGGTGAATTACATCGAATTGAATGGTCATAGAAATCAACTATCAACATAGCAGAAAATAATAAAAATCAGTTCTGCATGTGTAGCTGGGTGCACGTGTGGGTACAAGAGCAGGTATAACAAGGATGGAAAACCTTTTAACATGCGGCTGCAGTGATGTGGCAATTTTCCATTGTAAAGGAAGATGTTGTCACAACACAGGTGCAGCTGATGGAGGAATTAAAGAACCTATGCAACTCTGATAAAAATGGAATCAAAATGTATGGAGTTGAAAGTTTAAGATAACAATGATCGATTATTTGACTAAGAGGAGATCAATAAACAAAATTGAATGCTTCAACAAAGTGAAGCCCGAGCAACAATAAACTGAGTGAAGAGGGTAAGCCTTCTTTCGAGAATCGGTTATCTCTGGACCAGAAGGAATGTTAGGCAATTAGTAATTTACTCCGGCCATCCAACCTCGCTGAACTGGCACAAATTTTCTGATTTGAAACAAATTGATTTGGAAAGCATACTCCCCATCCAAACAAGGTCAACGATTCGCTTGTTGGGACTCGACGAGAAGAGCATTCAACATGATCTGCACAGCAGCTTCATATACAGCACCCTTGTAATGCATCCCATCATCTGTGCAACCAGGTCCGCAACCTCTGCTCAAGCTCTCGATATCAAGCAGCATGAGAGGCCCTCCCGTAGACCGTAAAAGCTTGCTCTTACTGAGTTCTTCGGCATAAGCAGCACACGTCTCTCTGGTCATCTTCTGCCTCTTTGCCTCTGTGTTCAACATACCATTAATCAGAGTCGGAATGCCGAGCCAGAACATATGTGGTGCCTGAACCGCAACAGGATCAGCATCAAACCCATCGATCCCAAAACGTGGAGACAGAGGCAGGATGGAAACAACAGAATTCTGCAGTCTCCGCAAGGCTTCGCCATAATGACTTGCATTAGTGATGTGAAGCATATGCCAAAGTCCTGTCCCCATGACCAGAACATCAGGATACCGACCGCCACGGCGGACATTCCCCAAAACTCTGGTTAAATTCACTGCAAAAGGTGCCCAAATAAAATCCACCTTTAACCCCCTTTCCTCCAACACAAATTCATAATCACTGTGCCTTTTGAAGAGATTTTCTGCAATGGATTCAGTGGATTCCAGGATCAGTTCTAACAGTGACAGAACCAGGTACCGAGCCTCTGAATCCCCAGCAACAGTAATCCATGAGCCATTGAGGAGATCCAGAGTATCGGTCCTGTTCAATCTCTGAAACCCACATCCAGATTCAATAGCCTGAGCATTCCAGCGCCATGTTCTGGATCCATTGAACGATGAACTATTATTATTATCAAAACCCTTGTTCTCTTCCCAGTCTACTTCATGAAGGACCGACTGGCAGGGCATTGGGGAATTTGAATTATCTACGCTAGGAGATAATGTAAACGAAGAAAAAATATCAGAGAGATTTGGAAAATAGGGCATGAGATGTACCCCTACAGCTAGGGTTATGAAGAGAGCCGCGCTGAAGAAGAGAACCCTGTTGCGGCTGAGGTGCCACCCCGCCATCCCCATTGGAAGAAACAGAACAATGCAGGCCGCCAATATGCCCGCCTGGACGCCACCAACCATGGTTGATCTTCAATCCGATTGAATATCTGGGTAAGAGCGCATCTTCAAGGGATTCAAAGCAGAATCCTTTTTTTTGGTCAGATTGCTTTTTCCAGGAGTAAAATTTTGGTGGGTACCTGGACTTGCATTGATGAATGACTCGATCCCGAGATGGCCTGGCACCGACTGCGATGATCCGAAGAAGAAGTTTTTGGTATTCTAATTTCAGACCAAAACGGTAAGAAGTGCATCAATTTACCAAAAAGTAACGATTGGTTTTATCCTTAACCGCCAATGCCTTGGAGTCCAATCCAGACATGGCCGCTCTCATAACGGGTAATAGAGATCACATGGAATGGATACGTGGGTTCATGTAGGTTTGTCAATTTTGTGTGCGAGAGTAGATGGATGTATGAATGGGTAAGGATGTACCATGATATAAAAATAGGTGTGCGATAGTAATCTTAATATATTTTAATAAGAGTTTGGTGGGTAGGTGAGAGGGCATGGTCTAAACCTTTTGAGTTTTGGTGTAATCTAACCATATAAATATAATTTTGGTGAAATTTCATTTTATTTTTTTTTAAATTGCATTTATGAATGTATAAATGGATTTAATGTCTTCAAAAACTCTTGGGGTAATTGGATAGTATAGATTTAATCATTTAAATCTTGGGATCAAGTAATTTCTTATTGGATTTCGACAAAATTAAACGGAAAATATTCTCCAAGAAGAGCCAAAACTTAGAAGTTTAGACTACGGCATGTGAAAGAATTATATTTTAAAAAAAGAATAATCAAACAAACTTATATACATATGATAGTATTGTGTGAACATGTTACTATGTTGCATATAACAATCTATGATAATTAAATTTATAATTGCACTAAGAGTAGCTAGGTGTTCTACAGTCTAGTGTGGGGGAAATGTTGAGGTGTTAGCGTAACGTTACATTAAAAAACATTGCGTGTAAAACTTGACATAAAATGAAATAATATTTAAAAAATTTACACCTTAAAAAAATGGATTCCTCGATCTACACGTAAAATTATTAGTTATCTATATAATTATGTTTTTTATATAATATCTGTCATGTCCCCACAGAGTGCCTTAGGAATCTTCCGATCGTGCACCTCTTGAGGGAATGCGACACAACGACATTTCTCACTTGGTTGCTTAGCAACACCAAGGATACTTTGTCTGGACTACGCCTCTTGACCTAGAGCATACCCATATTCTAGGCTACCGGCAAGCCACACTCCTACTCTAGTGCAACTCTTGTATACTTAGACAATTGTTAACAGCTTAACACTTCGTCATATTTAAGCATACATTCATGAACATGAGAAACCAAGAGAACAATTATGTAACAAACGAAAGACAAACACAAAAATGGTGCAGGCAGCACAAACCGTGCCTAGCACCCAACTAAGTCTTTGTTATTGTAGTGTTCCTTGCTATATATATTTTTTTGTTTTGCTAAGTTATATAGAGTTCAATGATTTAAACAAAGAATTTGCATTCTACATAAACTCTGCTACATGATGTAAGATCATACTAAGCTAGAACCCACTATTTATTGCATTAAATGTGTAACTAACATCAATACAAATTAACTCGGCGCAATATAAAATATAGGGGAGGAACCTCATATATATATGGTCTCTTGTATGTTGACTTTGCAAGCACAATTGAGGATATTTCCTATAGGTAGATTCAACGTACACACTCCCTCAACCAGAATTATCAGATCTGGAATTGTGCTTAGTAGCATCACCAGTATGAACAAAAATGGAGGCAATCTTGCAATCCTGGGCTATATTTTAATGGTTGTCCTTGCAAATTGCAAATATGCCCAGTCATGTAGATGACCACATGACAACAGTTATAGTAGATGATATCAGCGTTGTAAAAAGAGGGATTTTGGCTTAGCAAATATGTATATATCAGTTCAGATCGGGTGTATGATTGTAGGTGACAATTTCTTTGCTATTTGACCCCTTGGAAACCACAAATTCGCCCCCAACAGTTCACGGGTCAATTTGTTTCCACTAAAGCGTCCCCTCCGCTGAGTATGTTGTGCCCACAGTAATAACTCGACCTCCAACGAAGGAATGAGACCCCCGGAATGCAGCTCGACCCCCTTTTAGCAATAAACTCGCCCCAAAGAGACTCTCCAGTCCACCAGATTTATTTCCTTGTTGAAGTAAGCCAGCTCCACTCAGGAAATTGCGCCCAGATTGCCAATGTAGTGCCCAACAAGATGAAACTCACCCCCCCACTGTATAAAAATGCCTTTGGCTCAGTTAGTTCAACCACACAAAGTCTATTTCGCCCAGCACCTCTGTAAAATCATCCTCCTGATAATAAACTCGTCCCACAGTACAAAACTCAGTCACCACTAAGTAAGACCCAGTCACAAGCAAAGAAACCCAGACTTCCAGAAGATAAACTCAGCAACAATGAAGTTCCGTGAAGAAATATGTGAGATTCCCTCCCCAAATGACCAACTAGGGTGGATGGTCTCACCACCGAAGTCGATCTCTGAAAATTCCTCCTAGGGTTTCCGTCCCAAGAGTTCCAAAACCACAATGAGCTCTCTCATGAGAAAATTAGAAAAATGCCAATACAAGAATGAGAGAGAGCGCCCTCATTTTTCCCTTTTATTTCTTCGTTGACTCGTTTGCAACCCTTTTACCCTTTTAATCAATTTAAGTGACGTTTCATATTCTGCTTAAGTCACTTTAGGCGTTTTTCCCTTTTTTCCCCTTTTAATTATCTAATGTCATTTTGTTAGGCACTTTTCCCCTTAGGACATTAAATAATTAATTAATTCCCTTCTTAAGGACTATAGCCTACGGGAATCACTTAGGCTACTGCATCCAAGTCCCATGATAACCCGGAAGGGGACATTACAGTCCTCCCTCCCCGAGATTGCTTGTCCCCAAGCAATTGCAGATTCGGGTGCTGAAAAATTTGTTCACTCTCCCAAGTGGCATCTTCTACAGGAAACTCTCTCCATCTGACCAGATATTCCCTGATTACCCTGTTCTGAAGCTTCTTTTCCCGAACCTCCAATACTTCCTCATGAACTAGTACTAGCTACCCCTCCTCATCCAATGGAGGCATTTCTGTTGAAGTTGTGTTTTGTTGTCCCAATGCCTTTTTGAGACACGAGACGTGAAACACGTTATGGATCTTACTCCCTTCTGGCAACTCCAGCTCATAAGCCACTTCACCAACTCTCCTGGTCACCCTATAAGGTCCATAAAATCATGGCTTGAGTTTCTCTACACCACTCTTCTTCAGAGAAGACTGTCTATATGGCTGCAGCCTGAGAAACACCAAGTCCCCTACCTCGAAGGTGCGCTCGACCCTGTGTCTATCTGCATATTTATTCTTTTGGTTCTGGGTCGTCTGCAGGTTATCCTTAAGAGCCTTAAGAATATCTTGGCTCTCCTGAATCCAGTATTTGGCCTTGGGATCCCTGTTGTCCCCAAACGCCAAGTATATAAAGGATGGGGCAACATATCCATATAATGCCCTAAACAGTGACATCCCCACGGACATATGATAAGTGGTGTTATAACAATGCTCACCCAAATGTAACCACTTAACCCATGTCTTATGTTGCCCTGCCACTTAGTTACACAAATACCCCTATAACCATTTGTTCACTATCTTTGTTTGGCCATCTGTCTGTGGGTGGTAACTCCTACTAGGAGTCAATTCTGTGCCTGGGAGCCTGAACATTTCCTGCCAAAAAGAACTCATAAATCGACTGTCCCTGTCACTAACAATATTTTTCGGCAACCCATGAAGCCTGAATGTCTCCCTGAAGAATAAATCTGCTACCTGTGTTGCCTTGTACTCTAAGGATATGGCAAAGAAATGAGCTAACTTGGTCAACCTATCGACCACCACATAAATGCAATCTCGACCCTATGTCTTTGGCAGCCTTGTGATGAAATCCATGGATATGCTCTCCCATTTCTGCTCTGGAATGAGCAGTGGCTGAAGTAATCTTGCAGGGTGGGTCTGCTCCACCTTATTTTGTTGACAAGTCACACACTCCCACACATGTATCAATACATCATCTTCGAGGCCCTTCCATGAGAACCTCTATCTGATCTTCCTGTATGTCTTGAAATATCCTGGATGCCCAGTTAAAGGTGTGTCATGCATGGCCTTCATAATTTTCTCTTTTAATTTGGACTCTGGAACCAAGTATATGCGATCCTTGTAGTAGATGATATCATCTACCACCTTGTACCAATCATGTTGCACGTTGTTATCCATCACCTCACAAGAAAATTTGCTCTTGGAGTACTCCACCAGGAGCTCAGATTTCCAATCCGCAGATATCTCTTATAACGAGCATAACTCGGGCCTTCTGGATAGAGCATCAACAACTGCATTGTTCTTTCCTTTGACGTACTCAATATCGAAGTCATAGGCTTGTACTTTACTGACCCATTTATGTTGCCTCTCATTAAGATCCTTTTGCCCCAAGAAGTGCCTCAAATTGTTGTGATCAGTCTTGACCACAAACCTCCCACCTACCAGGTACTTTTTGAATTTTTCCAATGCATGCATTATGGCGAGCATTTCCTTGTCATAGATGGAATAAAGTCTCTTGAGGGTGGAGAGCTTCTTGCTCTCGTATGAAATAGGATGCTTTTGTTGCATCAAAACCTCTACTATGCCCACACCAGATGCATCACACTCTAACACAAAGGGTTGAGTAAAGTTAGGAAGTGCCAAAACGGGGCAAGAACTCATCACTTCCTTCATCTTATCAAAGGTCTTTTGGGCCTCTTCTGTCCAACAAAAATCCCCTTTCTTCGTAAGATCTGTAAGAGGGGCGGTCAACTGAGAGAATCCTGACACAAAGTGCATGTAGTAACTACAGATTCCAAGGAACCCTCACAAATGTGTGATATCCTTAGGTGGTGGCCAATCTAGAATAGCTTGTATCTTCTCCCTGTGAACCTGCACTCCATGTGCGTTGACTATATGCCCCAAGTAGAGAACCTATGTCATATTGAATTCACACTTAGATTTCTTGGCATATAAGGATTGCTCATCCATAATGCTCAGAATCTCCTCCAAGTGCGCCAAATGCTCCTCCCAAGTCTTATTGTAGATCAAGAGGTCATCAAAAAATACCAATAGGAACTTCCGCAACTGCTTCCTAAATATGTGATTCATGCATGACTGAAAAGTGGCAGGCGCGTTGGTCAAACCGAAAGGCATGACCAAGAACTCATAGTGCTCATAATGGCACCTAAAGTCGGTTTTACGAATGTCCTCCTCACGAACTCTGATCTGATGATATCCAGATCAAAGATCAATCTTCGAGAAATACACTGCTCTGTGCGGCTCATCGATCCTGGGTATAGGGTACCTATTTTTTATTGTTTTCTTATTCAAGGCCCGATAATCAATACACATCTGCATTGTCCCATCCTTCTTCTTAACCAAGACCACCGAAGAAGTGAAAGGACTAGAACTGGGTCTTATGTGCCCCATGTCAAGCAACTCCTTGATTGCTTTTTCTATTTCATCTTTGAACTTCTTGGAATGCCTGTACAGGGTGGTGATCACGGGTTTGGCCCCCTCTTCAAGTTCGATGGTGTGCTCAAAATCTCTATCAGGAGGTCTCCCTGGAGGTATCTTCCCAAATACCTTGTCATGTATGCTCAATAAATCCTGGATGTCTGCATGATAGTGCATTCTACCTTCATCATCTATCTAGGACGTAATAAAGCATTGTGCCACATATACTACATCTGCATGTCTGAATATGGCTCCCATTCTTTTGTTTGACACTATTGTAGGGGCATTGTTCGCCATGCCTCGCAGTACAACTTGTTTCCCTCCTGGCGTGAAGAACTTCATGGTCATCTATTTGTAGTTTGTGGTAATGTCCCCTAATGTCTGAAGCCACTGAACTCCCAACACTACATTTGAATCTGCCACATCCACCACATAAAAGTCTTCTGTCAAGGTGTAGTTACCAATTGTCAAGGCCAATCTAGAAATTTTCTTTGTGCAAGACACATTAAATCCATCGGCCACCGCTACTTTGAACTCCTCAAAGTCCTCTGTAGTTACTCATCTCCTAGCCACCCAGGCTGCATCAATAAAGTTGTGGGTTGCCCCACCATCAATCAGGGCCGTGACTCCCTGTCCCCTTATGAATCCTCTAACTCTAAAGGTGTTGAATCTCGAGGTACCAGATAATGAGGCTATAACAACCTCCTTGGCCTCCTCACTATGCTTCCCCTCCTTCTCTTCCTTCTGCTCCTTGCCTTGCTCAGGAGCAACCTTCTACTCCTCCTCCTCCTCATCAGAATCTGAATGTAGCTCAATATAATGGGCTTGACCCTTCCCCTGACACATATGTCCTGGTACCCATGGGTCTTTGCAGTGGAAACAAAGATTCTTTCTCCTTAACTCATTTCTTGTTGCCTCGTCTAACCTTTCCTTACCCGTGCCTTCCTTCCTAGTAGGATTCTTGTCCTTGCCTTTCTGTGGAATAAAGGGTTTGGAAAAAAAATTCGTTTTAGGGATTGCGCCCTCCATGTCCCTTGTCCTGACAATAACATCCTGTAGGGTCTCAAGCTTGAAAGTCTTTACCCAACCACGAAGTGGTTCTAACAACCCCTCAATGAACAACATGACAAGCCTTTGCTCCGATATATATGACACTGTCACCGCTAGCTTCTGAAACTCTATGATGTAAGCATATGGCGACCCTTCTTGTTTAAGCTGTGCTAACTCTCTGAAATGTAGCTCTAGATCCTTTTTATCAAACCTCTCCATTAACTTCCGAGTGAAGTCCAAATAGGAGGTGATAGTCGCATGTCTTAGCGTGACTAACCCATGGTACCATCACTCGTGGGCTTCTCCATCAAGGTGCAGAGTAGTGAATTTGATCGCTTCGGCCTCGGTCATAGGGTTGAGCTGGAAGTATGTGTCTAGTTTTTGTACCCATGCCCTGGTTGTGCTCCTATTAGACCCATCGAAGGAAGGAATGGATAGCTTCCCCAGCTTCTGTGCTAGATCCTTGTTCTATTGTACCCTGTTATGATCCCTTGGTCTATTCCTGTATTTGATTGTACAGAAGTCCTGAAGTGACATGGTTGCCTAAAACTCATTACCCAGGGCTTGATATTCTCTCAGGTAGTCCTGAAAAGTTTCACCTGGAACTTGTTGCCCTTGATTTTCTGTTGATTGGTTTCCCAAAAAATTGGGTAAAAGAGGTCTAGGGATTGTTCTGCTAGTGGTCCTAGCACCAATCTGCATAGGGATCCATGTATTGTTAAGTACGAGAATCTCATTATTCCTGCAGGCTCCATTATTCACATCGGACCCCCCTGCTCCTTTGTTACTCCCATGATTCTGATTGGTTTGATTGACAAGTAACTGAGTTATAAGTTGAGTAAGTTGTTGTTGTCCAACTACTAGACTCTCCAAGATCTACATTCCCCTTTCCTCATTGGCATCACCCATGTTTTCCACTTGTCCAACCTCCGATTGATTTTCCCTTACTTCCTCTTCCTCTTCAAAAATGTTTTCTCCCCCTTGTTGCCTTCTACTTATGTATGTGACACCCATAAATCTATTGTCTTCACCCCTCATGAATAACAAAACCCCTCTTCAGGATGGCGGGAAAGAGGGCTCTGATACCACTGTAGTGTTCCTTGTTATATATATTTTTTTGTTTTGCTAAGTTATATAGAGTTCAATAATTTAAACAAAGAATTTGCATTCTACATAAACTCTTCTACATGATGTAAGATCATACCAAGCTGGAACCCACTGTTTATTGCATTAAATATGTAACTAACATCAATACAAATTAACTCAGCACAATATAAAATAAGGGGAGGAACCTCATATATATATGGTCTCTTGTATGTTGACTTTGCAAGCACAATTGAGGATATTTCCTATAGGTAGATTCAACGTACACACTCCCTAAACAAGAATTATCAAATCTGAAATTGTGCTTATTAGCACCACCAACATGAACAACAATAGAGGCAATCTTGCAATCCTAGGCTATATTTTAATGGATGTCCTTACAAATTGCAGGTATTTCCAGTCCTGTAGATGACCACATGACAACAACTACAATAGATGATATCAACGTTGTAGAAAGAGGGATTTCGCCTTAGCAAATATGTATATATCAGTTCAGATCGGGTGTATGGTTGTAGGTGACAATTTCTTTGCTATTTGACCCCTTGGAAACCACAAATTCGCCCCCAACAGTTCACAGGTCAATGCGTTTCCACTAAAGCATCCCCTCCACTGAGTATGTTGCGCCCACAGTAATAACTCTACCTCTAATGAAGGAATGAGACCCCCAGAATGCAGCTCGACCCCCTTTTAGCAGTAAACTTGCCCCAAAGAGACTCTCTAGTCCACCAGATTTATTTCCTTGCTGAAGTAAGCCAACTCCACTCAGGAAATTGCACCCAGATTGCCAATGTAGTGCCCAACAAGATGAAACTCACCCCCCCACTGTAAAAAAATGCCTCTAGCTCAGTTAGTTCAACCACACAAAGTCTATTTCACCCGACACCTCTGTAAAATTGTCCTCTTGATAATAAACTTGTCCCACAGTACAAAACTCAGTCACCACTAAGTAAAACCCAGTCACAAGAAAAGAAACCCAGACTTCCAGAAGATAAACTCAACAACAATGAAGTTCTGTGAAGAAATCTGTATGATTCCCTCCCCAAATGACCAACTAGTGTGGATGGTCTCACCACTGAAGCTGATCTTTGAAAATTCATCCTAGGGTTTCCATCCCAAGAGTTCCAAAACCACAATGAGCTCTCTCATGAGAAAATTAGAAAAATGCCAATACAAGAATGAGAGAGAGCACCCTCCTTTTTCCCTTTTATTTCTCCATTGACTCTTTTGCAACCCTTTTACCCTTTTAATCAATTTAAGTGACGTTTCATATTCTTCCTAAGTCACTTTAGGCGCTTTTCCCTTTTTCCCCTTTTAATTATCTAATGTTGTTTTGTTAGGCACTATTCCCCTTAGGACATTAAATAATTAATTAATTCCCTTCTTAAGGACTATAGCCTATGGGAATCACTTAGGCTACTGCGTCCAAGTCCCATGATCACCCGGAAGGGGACATTACAGTTATTGTGAAATAGCTACAATATGAGCACTATCGGCTCGATTTACAACTGGACGGAGTCACACGACTCGCTTCACCTCACCAAGACACTCATACATAGATCTGTCACCAAGACTCTCTGTCATAACCATCTCCACAACCTTCTGTAGTGCACCTTAAATGTGCCCTCAACCACAGACTTGTTGTCTCTTTGTTTACACAGACTTCACAAATTTTGGTTCTTCCTCACACATGCCTCTAACAGACTTACATTTCCAGACTTCCCCAAAATCGACCCAAAATGTGGTCGCCCCACTCTACCCATTGAATCTACCTCAAGGCAACACAAGTCCTCCCATGTGGAGCAACTTGGCTCCTTGAGGGAGATCACCCCTCTTCATTTACCTCAAAACCGCAGAGCTCCTCTTACTCTCATTGTCTTCAAATCTACCTTCCTTGGTTGTCCACCCTTGTTCTCTTATAGGGACTCCAAAGGTCACCATCATGAACCATCGCATCCTTTGGGGGTTTTGTGCCCCTTCGTGAACCCATGTTTCCAAACAACTCATCTCACCCCTTTGTGGACCCAGCTGCCCAAACGAATCATCGCGCCCCTTCGCAGACCCAGTCGCCCAAACGAACCCATGCACTCGTCAATCGTTGTTCCCCTTAGGGCCGACACACCCAACCTTGGTGCACCCCTCATGTCAGTGCACCCCAAGATCTTAGTCGCTTCATACTTGGGCAAGCCCCTTGGCGCGTTCACACCCAAAGTGCCCACTTGCCCAACTTGGGTGCCAGAGCAACCCCAAGTTTCATCTCCTTGAGGACTTGGGTGAGAGTCTCCACACCCATCTAACCGGAGACCTTACAATATTAGTATTATGATATATCGTATATTAATATTATGATATATGGCATTTGCAAAGTAAGTTTGTATATCAATGAGTCATATGATTAAGGGCTAGTGTATGTGTAATTTCCTTACCCTTTTCCTCCATTAAGTTTTAATTCTCTTATTTGATATGTTCATTGTTTTCCTTGTATAGGTAAACTATTAAGCTAGGCTAAAAGGTTATAAGCTATCACTATAATATAACATCCTACATCCCACTACACTTTTTAATAAGTGGTGAATGTTTGATATTCAATATTTTATAATATTTGTAATATTATAAATTATGAAATTAATGTAGAGGGATATGGTGCTCTTATCATAACTTGTAATTACAACTCGATAAAAGATAAATCATAATGAGTAACATAAACTTTATAAACATAATATAATTTGTTTGTCTCTTGTTCCATAAACAAGGGGTCTCATACATCAATTTGGTGTTTGGCTTGGCCGTGACCTTAAAATTAGATTAGTACAATCTAAGTAGGCCTAATGGTTAAGAACATGTGGAGGTCACATATTCAAATCCAGAGGGGGTAGGGTATGTACACCTCTGTAGACTTTGGCAATCAAATTATTGCGTAGAGGGAGGTCCCTTGTCCCACAAATAAGGGGATCTCATACAACAATTAGTATCTAGCTTGGTTGTGACCTTCAAAATAAATTATTATTATTATTATTATCAACATAAGTAATGAAATTAATGTTGAAGTGAAAGAAAATACTATTGCATTAATTTAAAGATATAATGTCCATGATTATAAATCTCATTACACAAGTATAACGTCTCAATTGACAATAAACAAACTTAGTGAGCTAGCAATGAGTTTGGTGACCATATACAAAAGACACACCAAGTGATTAATGTTGGTTCAAAGAATGTGTTAACACAATCCAAAGTTGACTTAATTGCATGCAATGAGATACTAGGATCCTCGAGCATAAGGCTTAAGGTTGTTAACCAGGCTTCCTTGGCATTGCATGTAGAGGTTTTATCTTTATATTCTAGATTTATATAAATCTTTATCATTTGATATTTTTTTATAAGTTTGTTTTTGTTTGAGTTGTTGGGAGTTAGGAATTTAATTCCACATTAACATGGTATAATCTCCACCTTAATATGGGGGGAGAGATATTTGAACTTTTTATCTGTTACATGCAAGAGTAAAATCTGCACCAATTAATCATAAAATAATATTCATATCATGTCACAATGTAATCTCTTACATGATATTTATTTTCTTAATATGATGCAACTACCTCACAACATTTCTCATGGGATTTGTGTCCATAGAACTTCTTTGCAACTCCATAGTTGTAACATAATTATGTAAATTTTCTTGTAATGACAATATATTGTAGCAACCCCCAAGGGTTGGCTCAATGGGTAGATGCTTGCTTGCAAGAAGTTCATGGAGGTCTTGGGATTGAATCTCATTAAATCTCTTGGGGCTACCAACGGATGTTTATGTTGGCAATTATTTCAATCATTTATTCATAAAACTAGGGAAGAGGGGGGAATTCTCAAAGATCTAGTATGGTACCAATACCCTTACTTGGAACACATAATATGTTGTCAGTACATATTAAGTTACATCTTCTTGTTTGAAGTGAATTGATACCACTTGAAGTGAACAAACCTAGTTCAATATCGAATAATAGAGTATAAAAAGATAATTAAAAAATAAAATCACAAATAAGAATAATAGAAGAATGAGTATGTAAGAAGTATAAAACCATACATGTTATTAATACATGTCATGGGCACTTTACAAATTGACCTACATGCGCGATGACCTTACAACAATAGTTATAGTAATCTAGCCCATAATAACACATGTAACGACAATTATATTTGTTACATTGTCTCTATATCCAAGATACCCTTGTGGGATGTTCACACATCAATATCTAGCTATTCTCTTTGCTAACTTTGTTTACACTCAATCTCTCTAAGTCATTGTGCACTTATTATATTCATGGATCTCTATCTAATTGTCTAATTTATGAATGAATTTGATTGTTAAAATTGCAATACACTAAAAATTAGCATGTTGCATTATTGCACCACTATGTTAGAGATGTTGTTGATATGATCATTACACTAAGTATTCCTTCTCCTCCTCCTTAATTATGTAAACAATTATGGTTCTCCTCAATTTTGTAGTTCTCCACCTCTAGGGATCCAACCTCCTTTTGCCTCAATCCTTAGTATCAAAACATTGACAAACATTGTTGATTGGCTTTTTGAGTCTTTTTCAAATACCATGGATCTATATTGATGGAACTTTTGACGTAGTTTGACACTCTATTCACATTGGATGGCCACTTGGATAAGATCCAAAGACGAGAAGCATGAAGCTCACTTTGAATCACAATATAACCTTCATTTGCACTATCCATGGTAAAAAACAACTCTAAGAACACTAAGTCTAACAATGCCTTTTGATCTAAATGGATCACTATAGTATTTGGCATTCAATATGGTAATTTAAGGGGTGGAGAATTAGAGTCATGGCCTTGTTCGATCCATTTTAGGGGCAAATCCTGACTTGGTGATTTGGAGTCCTAAACATTTTGGACTTTAAATGTTGGCAAACAAGAGTATACAAAAAATAGATAACTAAGAATCCATCAAGATTCTACAACGCTAATAAGAAATTCTATAGCATTGAAGCACAAGTAACATCATAAGACATTATAGCAAAATTTAATGTTATAAACTCATCTAAGAGATCAACTATATTTACTTAAATGTTTAACCAAATTCCCTAAAACTAGGTAGATATGGTCAACTTAGAACATCCAATTTAGCCCCAAAACAATTAGATATATCTACCTTTTCAATCATCTTCTTCACCCAACTGATTACTCAATTGGTCAAGAGCACTTCAGTTGGTCCAATTTGACCAGTTGAAATTGCCTAAGTCAACTAGTTAACCACACAATCGACTATTGACTAGTTGTCTAAGTCACACCAATTGACACCAAAGTTAGATGAACCATAAATTCTAACATTAAATGACCATTTCAAGGTAAAAAAAAATTGAACAACATGCCCAACCTCTCAATGTTGTTATACTCATCAAGATATTTACAACAATCTAAAGAGCACCTCAATTGGAGTTAGTATGAGGGAGTTATGGATTTGACAAGTTCATCTAGGCTCTAACCAATCTAGTACCAAGTGGATACCACATCAACACTCATTATTCATACATGTGGAGCTAGTCATGTGTGGAGTTTCAAGAAGATTCTTGGTGGGATCCTCTATAGGGGTGTAATTGTTGATGTTTTGGTAGCTGCATGAGGTATTAACCTCCAAGTGTAACCTTTGTACTTAGATTAGAATATTTCAGGAGTAAGAGAACCATTAAACAGATGTGTGGAAACCATAGAAGAGAAGTCGGACAAAGGAGAATAATAATAAACAAATAAGAAACCCAAAAAGAGAATTCGGCCCTGCCAGAGAAAGTCAAAGTAAATTATATTTGCTAGAAAAGACAGGTTGGCCTTGGGGGAAAAGTTCACTGGCAGAATAAGTATAAATAAGGTGACACCTTAGATCATTTGTACATTCACTCACTTAACTAGTCTGCAAGACTAAGGGGGAACTGCAGTGGCAACTAGGGCACAAGTTTGGAGAGTTGTAGTTGCAGCTAGAGAGGGCGGAAGTCTGGAGGAATAGTGTAGTAGTTATTTTGGTATCTCTCTTGTGCTTCTCTTGGTGTAAGGTACACTATCTTTGTATGGTTATTGTGTTTCTACCACAACAGTATTGTGTCTAAGGTTTATCTGTTGGTTCTAGTGTGGACTTGCCAAAATTATTCTATCTAAGAAAAGGTTAGTGTGCTCGAGGGTGGCATAATGAATGCCTATGGTTGGGTGACAATGATGTGACATTGTATCGTTAAACGAACATACCAAAATTTTAACATGGGATCATAGTTGGTTTCCTTCGTAACAGTCTAACCGCTGGAAGAAAGATCCTCACTTTGCCCCATTTTCAAGCTCATTGAGAACTTACTAAACTCACTAAGAAGGTCGCCTAAGTAGGGCACATCTCTTCCCTGGATCAAATCTACAAATTTTTGAAGTTGAGAAATTAGGGTTTCCTCATAAAACCCTAGGTTTGCAGTGGCAGTTCCTTTGTGTCAGTTCCTTCATGCCACTTCCTTCATGCCAGTTACTTTGTGCCAGTTGCAACACCAGTTGTAGTACCAGTTGCAGTGCCAACACCAGTTGTAGTGAATTTTTTTTTGAAGTATTAGGACTAATTTTTTGTTTTCCTTGTGCGCCTTGCCATAACACATCTCCAATTATCTTCATATTGCAAGTTGGTGCACCTTGAAATTTTTGGGTTCGTAATTACTTGCCACTTTTGTCGGATGGTGCCACTGCCTACCACCGTTTGTTGTTGTTGTCAGAGGTATGTACTTGTATATGTTTAAATTGTATCATTATCTTAAGGGTATTTGCAGGAGAAGGGATCTTTTGTCCAAACAACAATCGTAGATCCAGCGGGATCAGATCCAACACATTCAGAGGAACAACACACTCTAGGTTTGATTGTTTTGATATGCCTCTAATTGTCATGACATTATTGTGATATTATGAATATCTAGTTGTATTTTGATGTATTGAAGCTATGATTATCATACTAACCTCTAGTCAAAATATTAGATTGATTAAGGTTGAAATTTTCAAGTTTACCTGCATTATATTCCCTAACTCAAATTTATGTGAAGAAAACATATTGTCTTAGTACATGGGACAAGTTGGAGAGGGTACTTGTCATCTTGAATAAAGGAGACTTAGAGGAAAAGAAACAACACTTATTCTTGAAAATAAGACTACAGGTTCCAGGTTTGATTGATTAAATTGACAAGTTTCCAATTTGCACATATCAAGTTTGATAATTTCTACATTACAAGTAAACACTATAGTTGTGACAACAATCCTTGAAAGATTCTATTATTGCTAGATACAATGAATACTTGGTATCATGTGAGTACTATTGATATAAATGATCATTGTACTTGTTTGCAAGATGAACTAACATCTCCTCTAGGAGATACTTCTTGTTTTGCTTCCAGACAGGTCACCTTGGTAATGATATGTTGATTACCATGAAATTGTCTTTATTCTTGTTAACATAGATATGTTCTTATGAAGATGTTATTATATTGGAAATACTTTTTCTCTTGTTGCTCTTGTCTCGGGCATGTTTTCTTGTAAATTCCATGGAGGTTACCATGGAGGAATGATTGGTCACAACACTAGAAGAGTGTTGATCCTATTTCTTTTTATTGTATTTTTTATTTTGTCTCTTGTTCCAGACAGTTCACAAGTGATAGATTTGAGAAGGAGCTACTGTGACGATTGATCTCGTTATTGTTTTTATTATTATTATAGGAGTATTATTCTTATATGTTGTTTTCCCTTGTTGTTGGTCTTGTTCTGGATAGGTCACATGTGATAACTCTGAGGGAATCTATAGTGACAGTTACAAGAGGAAACATATTAGATGGTCTCGAGTTTGAGACATGGAACAGACTATCTAGATAAGAAGTTGTATGCATGACCATATACATCCATGTACTAAATAGGATGAAGTTAAAGCCTTCTGGAAAGAAGGGTACTTTTGTGAAATACAAAGTATCTCATATGGAGATTGATTGTAAGGAGCATAAGGCTCCAAAGATGACATGACAAATCTTTCCAGTTCAGATCATTAAGAAGAGTTAGTAGAGCCAAAAGGTCCTACCCAGAATCGTTGCAATAACTGGGAAGAGACCAACATGGTCATGTGGCACTTTGCAGGATGCAAAGATATATAGCATTGATGAGCCATATCATGAGGAGTAGATGGATACACCAGTGGTGAGGCAGGAGACCCCACCAAGTACCAACTCAAAAGGAGCTAGAGTTTAGAGGAAGTCATCCCTCACGATCAAGTAGGGAGGAGAAACCTCCCCTGGACCATGCATAGGAGATTAGAGTTTAGAAGAGATAATCACATACAGAGGGAGCAGATGCCTCCAGAGATTATATAGAATCAAAGGGAGTTAAGTTTCAGAGGGAGAATGGAGACTCAGAGTGAGCTTGATTCCAGAGAGAGTCAGTGGCTTAGAGGCTTTCATTTAGAAATCATTCCTCCTCGGATTTAGATGGGAGAGAGAGACGACTTCCAGGACTGACAAACAGGTGCCATGAGTTGGGGAGGCTAGATCATAGCTTTAGATACTTCTAGGAGATGTGAGATCTCCTAGGATGATTACCTTGCTTCAGTAGACTTTGCTATAGTGACAAAGGAGGAATCCAGTCAAAAGGACTGGGATATGGATCATTTCCTTGGTTTTGAGACCAAAAGGGAAGTCAATGGTGACTTCCAAGTTAATCTACAAGATCAAGCATGTTGCAGATAACAACATAGAAATGTACAAAGTCTGATTTGTGGCCAGAGGATTCTCCCAGCAAGAGGGAGAAGATTATGATGAGACACTTGTTCTAGTAGTCAAAATAAGTTTACATCAAGCAACCACAAGATACATGAGAAGAAGTCTCATGTATGTTGATTGAAGAAAGATTTTTACGGGCTTAAGCAAACACCTAGGGCGGGATATGCCAAACAATTATTTTGATGAGCCTGGGATTGGTTTCCTACACTGATGGTCACGAATATGAAGTTATTGAGTGATACATATTTAGAGACAGTGGATGGCACCATGTACAGACATATAATAGATTTGTTGATGTACTTAATGAACATGAGACCAGATATATGTTTTGCGATGAAAACCTTGAGTCAGTATATGGTTGAGCTGAAACGTGTTCACTTAGTTGCAACAAAACATGTAATGAGGTACCTGAAAGGTACAATTGAATATGGACTCAGATATGCTTCATATCGTGAGATAAGCCTGCAAGGATTTACTGATTCAGATTGGGCCAGTAGTGTTGCAGACTGGAAGAGTACATCTGGATGATGTTTTAGTTTGGGATCAAGAGTGATCTCGTGGTTTAGCAGGAAGTATTTTAGTGTGGCGTTGAGTACAACAAAGGCAAAGTATATTGCAGTGTGTGCAACTAGCAGTGAAGTAGTGTGGATTCAGAAGTTGTTGGTAGGTATGTTTGATCTCAAGTTAGAGGTGACTTGTATCTGGTGTGACAACCAAAGTTGTCTAAATTTGATCAAGAACCATGTGTTTCATGAAAAGTCCAAGCATATTGATATCAAGTACCATTATATCAGAGATATGATATAGAGAGGAGCAATTAGACTCCATTATGTGGCTACAGATGAGCAGGTAGCATACATGTTGACCAAGCCTCTGTCACGGGTCAAGTTTGAGTACTTAAGGGACAATCTTGGAGTTGTTCAGAAGGACTTCCCCAGTTAGAGGGAAGTGATGTATTCTATAGTCAAAGGGAGAGATGTGTTCCATAGTTAGCAGGAAGTGTTCCCTAGGAAGTGAGAAGTGTTGTGTTTCCCAGGTAGAGGGAAGTGTTGCAGATGTTACATATTACAGATGCGACTCCAGGTAGCAGTGCGGTATAGAATGGATAAAAATTGGTTCATGATCGGGCACTGAATATGGCACCAGTAAGGGTGTTGTGTATGAATACTCCAGTGAAATAGTCGGGTACGTCGAGTTACTACTACTCCAATGAAATAGTCTGGTACACCGAGTTAATGTTACTCCAGTGAAATAGTCTGGTACGTAGAGGGATAATCTAATGAAATAGTATGGTACGTCGAGTTACTACTACTCCAGTGAAATAATCTGGTACGTAGAGGGATACTCCATTGAAATAGTCTGGTACACCGTGTTACTGCTACTCCAGTGAAATAGGATGGTACGCAGAGTGTTACTCCAGTGAAAAAGTTTGGTACGCACATTACTGATTGTGGCACTAGTCAGCATGACCTCGCATAAGGTCAGCAGATGCCATGCCTTCATGGTTGGTTAGCTACCCAATGTTTTCAAGATGGTGGGCCAACCTATGTGGTTGGAGGTGTTTCCTAGCCTTGGTCTAGATGGGTAGTGTGTGCACACAACATTGCCTAATCCTTGTGATTAGATGCCTGGTCATTGTGGACCAGTTGCTTGGTGTGCCAACCAAAGGTTAATAGTTCCTTGTGAACTAGATGCTAGATTCTGTGTGAGTTGGTGAGTTACTAGTTCTTTATGAACTAGATGTCATATTATGTGTGATCTGACGAGTTACTAGTTTTTTATGAACTAGATGTCAGATTTTGTGTGAGCTACCGAGTTACTAGTTCTTTATGAACTAGATGTCAGATTCTTTGTGAGCTGACGAGTTACTAGTTCTTTATGAACTAGATGCCAGATTTTGTGTGAGCTGGCAAGTTACTAGTTCTTTATGAACTAGATGCTAGATTTTGTGAGAACTAGCGAGTTGCAATTGCCCATACTTTGCTTGGATTGGGTAGCAGCACAATTCTGTGAAAACTAGCTCAACTGCATATTCCAGAGCCTGTGCGGCTACGATGGTGATACTTGTTACATGATCTATTTAATCATTAGATAGCATGTATGGTTATGCTACTTGTTACATGATCTGTTTGATCATGAGATGGTCATGTGGCCATGTTACTTGAAAGATGATTTGTTTGATCATGAGATAGCCTGTGTGGCTATGGTGATGAGACCTGTAGACTCGTCTTCAAGACCACGTGAGTATTTCCCATGCCATATGAGATGGATGGATGTGTTTGAGACCATTACATGAATAACATCTTAGTTAATACCTCCCTAGCTAAGAGGGAGTGTTGATGTTTTGGTAGCTGCGAGAGGTATTAACCTCCAAGTGTAACCTTTGTACTTAGATTAGAATATTCTGGAAGTAAGAGAACCATTAAATAGATATGTGGAAACCCTAGAAGAGAATTCGGCCCAAGGAGAATAATAATAAAGAAATAAGAAACCCAGAAAGAGAAGTCGGCCCTACGAGAAAAAGTCAAAGTAAATTATATTTTCTAGAAAAGAAAGGTCAACCATGTGGGAAAAGTTCACTGGCAGAATAAGTATAAATAAGGTGATGCCTTAGCTCATTTGTACACTCACTCATTTAGTCAGTGCGCAAGTCTAAGGAGGAACTACAGTGGCATCCAGGGCGCAAGTTTGGAGAGATGCAGTTGCAACTGGAGAGGGCACAAGTATGGAGGAATAGTGTAGCAGTTATTTTGATATCTCTCTTGTGCTTCTCTTAGTGTAAGGTACGCTATATTTTTATGGTTATTGTGTTGTTTCTGCAATAGTATTGTGGCTAGGGTTTATCTGTTGGTTCTAGTGTGGAATTGTTAGAATCATTCTATCTGTTAGAACATAAATAAGATTTTCAAATAAAAATAAAAATTTCAAATTCCTTTTAGTTTTTTGTCTTTTACAAATAAAGTTTTAACTTTGGAAGTATCATTTCATAAATTAATAAGATTTTAGTTACATTTTGACAGGGCGAATCAAGCATCAGTCATTAAACCTAACACTTATCTAAATCAATGGCTCTTACAACTTCGAAGATTCAAAATTGTGAAATGCTTAACCAACGATATAATTCCTATTCGAAGTTTCACTTCGGGAATTCGTGCTTCGATGCTCCAAGCTCAAAATGTCTAAAGGTCCTAAAAACCCCGAATTCACAAAGCTCCAGAGTCTTGGAGCTCTAAATTTCTAGAATTTGTTTAAGTACTCAACTGACATGTCCTATGCCACCTGACACTCTTTACACATGGAGACACTTGGCACTCATTTTGGGCACTCTTGGACATGTAATTTGCACGATTCAGGGTGACATGTGTCACTCATATTCTCATGAAACATCATAAGAGGTGATGTCATCCTGCCACATCACTCCGGGAGATTAAAATTGTCAACAAATCTAAGAAGTGTTGGAGCGCCAAAATAATAAAGTGTCAGAGATTAAAGGGTAAAACATGATTTATTTGGTGTAATTAACGGTAAGTAATCGCTTCACAACTTCAGCCTTCGGGATAACTTTAAACAATTCTAATGCAATCTCACGAAGTCACGAAGCTTCGAATTCCCGAAGTTCCGAAGCATTTAAATTTAAAGAGATCATAAATAGTGGTTAATTAAAGCAAAGTGTCAATTAAAGGATGACTAATTACTCCGTGAATTTGGCCTTTAGGAGTTGTTTAACATTCCTTATTTGAAACTACTGAATGTCGAAGCACTAAAAACCTTATCCTCATTAATCATGATCATTAAAGGTATATTAAACTTGGTTAAGGTAAAATATTTGAAAATCTCGATGTCGTCAGGTAATAAATTTGACAGATTTGACATGATTACCTTGTCATTCGAATTAATTGTAAAATTGATTAGTGTTTCATGTTTTTAATTTAATAAAAGATTTTGAACTTCATATTATTTCTCCATTCACATTCAGAACTTTCACTTCAGTAGTTGTATTCATATATTTTTATTTTTACAGGAGGTTGATAATGGAAAACATAAAACCATGGCACCGTGTAAAACAACAAAAAAGTAAGATCCGTTTACGGAAGAGCCAAACCCAAATTCAAATATTTTTCAGACACTACTGCTCACTTGATAGAAAACATTAAATCTTGGAAGCAGGTTTATGAAATCCTGGAATATGAAAACTCCCTCCCTTTTGATGAATCAAGCGAAGGAGAAGATGAGTTGACTGTAAACAATCTTATAGAGGTGGCCAAGTCAGAACTTCACAAAATTGCAGCATGATCAACACTTTTACCGTATACAAATATGATATGTTGGGCTCTGAATCATGTTGATATTTCGACCAAAACCATCTACAATCATCATAAGACCATTTTCGACTCATTTCAACCCAAGGACATTCAAGTAATGAATAAATTAACTTGCAACCCCAAATTTACTTATAATGCATCATTTATAATGAAATTTGAGAAATAAGAATGTGCAAGTTACAATAGAACTGTCCATGATTTAGTCAAAACCTGGTGGGGAAATGAAAATAAATTCAAAGCTGATAGCCACGACATATATTGTATAACCTCTTGTGATTCCCACATTATGTATGCAACCATGATACTTTGTAGAATGTTCAGAAAGAAAATTCCTACACATTTTACTATAGAATGGGTTCCTATAATTCATGAAGTAGCAAAGGGTTATACTTTTGATTGGGGAAAAATGTTGTCAGACAATCTAGAAAAACAAATAGAAGACTACATAGCCCATAAATCTAAAGGAGAGCATTCTCCCCTCTATATGTTTGCATACATTATGGATGAAATATGTTTCAGAACCCCATTTCCTCTTATGAATTGGAGCTGGACCCCAACTGTCATCGAGCCTATACATTTTTATCATTCCAAATTATGGGAAGAAAATGCAAAGGATTGTTTTTATGAGATTTTTCACAATGATGTTATTCCAATCCATGAAGTTATTTATGGCCATCCTCCTCCCAATATTTCTGAACAAATTATGGGGAATCTGGGTGCTATTGCAGACTGGTACATTGACGAAAGATTTTCTTATATCAGAGTTTTTGGTTGTTTTTCTTCTCCACATGATCTACCCATATTTCTACCAGACAGACATGTTTGTAGAAAAGTATCCTATCAAACAGTTTCAACATGCATCACCAAAGAACTGGAGGTTTCATAGGAAAGAGTTTGGCCAACCTATCCTATACAAGTTGGTATATTTTCATTATCAAATTTTGGACATGCTAAGGTTGAAGCTTGAGCCTTAGATGATATTGCATTGGCTAACATTGAATTCAAGAAGCATGATCCACATAGGGTGGTAGAAAATCATTTGGCTCAATTTAACATGAAGAAATACTTCCATCACCTTATGACAAAGTTTTCAGAGGAGCTATATCATATGATGAAGTTATATCCATGTTTCAAAGTCTTCTTGAAGAGAAACAATAAAGTTTTCTCAACATCCAAAAGAACAAAAGGAGTGGTTTACCCAAGATATTTCAAGTATAACAAAGTCTTAATCCAACTTCACAGATGACACCATCATCAAACCCCAAACAACATGATTTGCTTGAGGTCAAAACTAAAGAAGTGGAAAATATTCTAGAGATATTTCCCAAGGACACAACAATTACAAGAATAACTATACCAGGTAAATTGATCTAGAATCATTAGCATTGTTTGAAGCTTTCATGAAACATGGTCAAGATTTTCCTCAATTGTTTTCAAACACTGAAACTCCTCTGAAAGATGTCACAATTCAAGGGGAATCTACTACACTTGAAATTCCCATACCATATTTAACTCCCCTAGCAACAAGTTCTAATTTACCTGGTTCAGAGGTTATAAATATAGATGACCTGACACCTATTGAACTATAAGAGATTTCTTCATCAAATTTATTCTTCAAAAAGAAAAGGAAAGCTATCATATGAAGAGAATTTCAATAGAAAGGTGGAGTAATTACAAAGAAGCAAAGAATGGTATATGATGGATAGGGATAGAGTGACCCTAAATTCACAAATCATGTAGCATATTCACTGGGGGCATTTTCAACAACCAACTTATGGTTAGTAGATAAATTAAGAGGACAACTTGACCTAAAGAATTGTTTGATTGAGCAGTTGTAAAATGACTTGAAACAACCATAAGTCATTCTTAGGGGGGAAATCAATTCTGAACTAAGTAAGGTCAAACATGGATTTGAGAAACAGATCAAACAGTTAGAATAGAAATTGAAGATAATTTTTCAAGATCAACACTTGAGTAAGAACATAATTTCCCAGAGAGATACATTCATAAATCAATTGCAAGCTCAAATAGCTACAATTGAAAGCACAATAATTGATATTCCCACCTTCAAGAAACAAGCATCAGAAATCACTGAGGGATTGCAGATTGTTCAACAAAATTTCTATGAAAGTTTGGATACTATCCAAAAGTATTATCATGTAATAAATAATTCATTGCAAATTATTGATGAGAAATAGAAGGAATATATTATTGATAGATCCAAATTTCAGGAACTTATAGCGTGGAGAAAAAATATCAATATATCATGACTTGTTCCTTTTTCATAAAGTGTGAAACTAAAAGGAGAAACAACCTTAAAATCCTGGGAAAACAATCTTGAAGAAAGTAAAAAGTTAGCTAAAGAGGCAAAAAATACTTCTCTTAATGCTCTTTTAGTGGTAGATGTAGAAATGATAGAAATTGATATCGATGATATTCATGCTTATATTGGGCAAGTCAAGATTGAAAAGAGAAAAGAAAATCTAAAGAAAAGCAGGGTGAGAATGCAAAATGATACATCACAGGTCAATCATCTTGATTTACAAGTCTTGGATGATCTTCTAGTAAAACAAAGTTTGTAATATTAGATCACCCAGCACGCTGAAATAAAAATCCAAATATATTTACCATTAATGCATAAAAAAGTTTTTACCTTTGAATTAAATGCCAATATGGAACCCCCCAGGTTTTTTATTGCACTATTGGATTTGCATGCACAATACAAGGATCAACAAAATGCAGTTGCATCTACGAGCAAATAAAGGAAGAATGAATCGCCAACAAACGAAGAAGTTCTAAGAAGGTGGAAAAATGTTCAAAATCCTTGTAATATTTAGTTAGTTTAGATTTTATTCTATTTTGAGAGCTAAGAATGTGGAAAGTCTAACCACTTTTGGTTAAGACGATTTTGTATAAATAAGCAGATTAGAGATGTAATCATGGCTTCTTCTTGCCGAATGTAAAAGGAGAGACTTCTTAATACGAATTATACATGAAAGATAGAGATTCTACATTTCATTTCTTTAAGTTATGTGCTTTCTGTGTGTTACTATTTCATCATAATCCATTTTCTTTACTCTATGGTGCTTAAGGGTTTAAAAACTACAATTTAGTAATACATCTATTGTGGTCCATATAATTGGAAGTTTGTTCAACTACATCTTTTCCTCTGTTATTACTGTGAGTAAAACAAGACCTGTATCTGCGTGGATCTCCTCATCTCAATTCATCTTTAAGACATACTCTTCATGTTTCTTCTATTGCAAATAAGGTAAGGTGTATTAGCATTGGATACCTTACTTTGTTTGTCAATTTTGTTTACTAAAAGCATACTTTTCATCTCTTTAATATTGATAAAACTCAAAGGAAGAGATACTTCCTCTGTGTTTTTCTAAATCATTAAGTTATTTGAAGTTCCATCTCAGATTGAAGGTAGAAAAGCATTATAAAAAAAAATCTTTTAAATTTTGGATGCTTGACATTATTATGTGAGCCTAGAGTAAATTTTAGGAACAACACTATCTAAGAAAAGGTTAGTGTGCTCGGTGGTGGCATAGTGAATGCCTATGGTTGGGTGACAATGATGTGACATTGTCTATGGTTAAATGAGCATACCAAAACTTTAACAGTAATGGGGGTTGAAAGTACCCATTATAGTTAATAATAGTGAAGGTACGGTGGCCATTTAATCTAAGGTGCACAAGGTCCACTATGTTTTTTATTATCAAATAAGGCCCACTAGGTAGTTACCATGTGGTTATGATTACATTTTTATGGCTAGCTATAAATAAGGATGGATTCATCCTAATGAATCCAGTATTTGGATATTATTGTATTGGATTTTATCTCATTGAGAGGTTTCTCCCTTGAAGAGGAAAGTGAACAAGAGTTGATATTTCTATAAAATGGTCATTGTATGGTGTTACCCTACCCCAAGGGTTTTGATACTAAATAAAGTGTGGAACATTCTAATATATTTTTTGTGATTCAATTTTAATGGTTAAGGATCGTATCGATTATAGAGGGTCAAAAAATGTAACCCTAATTGGGACTAGGGGAACAGAAAAAACTAACCCTAGATGATGTTATGATGGGATAAACATTGACCCATAAGGGAACAAAGATATTTCATTCATAGAGCAAGTTTAGACCTTTAGGGAGCTCAAAAACTCTAATTGACTTGCTAACTCTAATGGAAAATCGAATATAAAGAAGATCCAAAGAGGGATCTCAAGACAGAGAGTCTAGGACTTCCCAACATTAATTATTTGCATCATCCATTCAAATAGTTGGGAGTGAAAGTGGGCTTCAAGACCTATAAAGGTGAGAACACTGATGTGAAGTTGAATTGATGGTTGCAACAATTATAAGTATACTTTAGTATACATAACATAGGAGAAGATGAGATGATATCATTTCCTTGATTGAAGCTAGATATTCATGCCCAAACTTGGTGGGAAACCTATACAAAGACACTTGTATTGGAGGGTGATCCACCAGTGACTAAGCGAGAGGTGTTTAACTAAAAATCTCATCAAGTCCTAATTTTACTCTATTAGGTACAAAGATGACCATTTGATTTGTTGGAATTTATCGAAAAAAACAAGAATAAAGTATGCAAGAGTACATTATTGCATTAACAAATCAAGCCATTGTGTTGGGAATATCTCCCTAGAACCTATGTGTAGTCCTTAAGTTTTTAGTGGGTCTACATAGACATTTAAGGAGGCAAGTGATTCTCTTTAAACATAATATCATTAACAAAGATTGTGTGCAAGCACAACATATAAAGATGGACACAAAGAAAAGACAACACCAACCAAGTGATTTCAAGTAGACATATCAACATGGTGCTTCCAAGAACAAAAGAAAATAAGTGGAAAGAAAAGGTTAAGAATCCTTCCTCCACTACACATCAATGTAAGTGATCCAGGTGGATATTAGTGGCCACCCACCTCTTCCACTAACTCAACACGATTGTCCATATTGGTAGTTTTGTTATGATTTTTCAGGTCCTAAACTTTTAGGGTCATTTTGAGGCCCTAAACGATGTTTTTTGGGAAATTTGGGAGCTTAGGTTTGTCCTCAACACACCCAATCCATGCCACAAATTGTAGCTCTTAGTTAGATATTTCCAACAAGCTACTTATCTGCACCCCAAACATAGATTAGATGCAAAAATTGATCCCATGAGAAGTTGATGTGTCAACTAACCACCTCAAGGCTCACAAGCCTTTTGGCTCTTTGCCTCCTAGGGTTAGGGTTTTGGACCTTTCGAGTTCTTGATTTATGTTAAAAGGCCATTCTTTTTGGCCCCTTGTAATATATTTTTGTGAATGAGTGTAGCTGACATCTCTCTCTCTCTTCAAAGATAAGCTACCACCATTCTAACCAGTTTTTGTTTTATGGTATTATGTTATTTTATTCATTAATAGAAGTTTGTTTTTCATTTTGTTACTCTTCTCTCTACTATATTTCTGTGTGTGTATACTCCATTCTTTTCCCGCCTTTCATTTTTTCCCCTGTACAATCCAGTTCAATGGTATCCAAGCAATATGCTCCTTGTTGTTTCTTGGTGCTTGTCCCCAACGAGGTCAGGGTATAGAGAGTTGGGTCCCATGGAAGAAAAAAATAGAGATGGAAGAGCAGGAGATCCTTTCAAGATGTTTCTCAAGGAATCCCTTTCATGACAAAGGAACAAAATGATGAACAACTTCACCTAGATCCTTCAATGACTATCGATGGTGGCCAAGGAACCTTCACCAAGCAGCTAGAGGTGCAACACCCTTCAAGATACAAGTTAACTTTGATACCCATTTATTTGAATGTTAGATAGATGTAGATGTTTTGGAGAAATGGTTAAATATGTTAGAGGGTCACTACTCCATCCAAAAAATTTCCTACATCAAAAAGATCACATTCACACTCCTTAAAACACTTCCCCATGTCAAATATTGGTGGGAAGGTTACTAGGAGAGATAGAGCACAAATGAGTTGACAAAATTCAAGATAGAACCCACTTGGGTGGCCTTAGTTGATTCCCTCAAGGAGGAATTCTACTATGTTGGGAACTATCATGATCAGTACACAAGATGGACAACTCAATGATAGAAGAGAGGCCATACAATGATAGAGCACCAATATCTTCCCTACCTTGCACTTACATTTCGGTATCAGAGATTCTAATAAACACATGGTTCTAAAGTACTGCAATAGACCACTGTATAGGTACATCCAAACATAGATGTATTTCATGGACATCTCCTCAATGGGAGTCACTTATCAATATGTTGTCAAATTTGAGCAGAAATTCAAGTAGAGCAATAAGCAAGAGTTCAGGTATGCAAATCTACCACAAAAAAGGCACGGTAAAGGTGACCCTAACTCATAAGGAAAGGATAGCCAACCTCAAGGAAACCAATCCAAGCCATAAGAAAATAAGGGTAATGGGAAGTTGAAGAAGGACACTGGAAAGTGGTGTGAGTTCTGCAAAATACTCGAGTAAAACAATGATGAATGTAGGATCATCGATGTAAAACTTAGTGCTACCATCACAACCTCAAAGATCCAACCAAAAGATTCAGAGGATCTTGAGGAGGGTTAGCACCTCTTCCATTCACAGATGTGGGTGAAATGGAATCCACTACATTTCATTATTGACAATAGAAGCTAGAAGAACCCAATCTCATGCGAGGTCATCAAGATATTGAATTTTTCAACAATGCTACACCCCCAACCATACACCATTGGTTGGTTGAGCTAGGGATGAGACATTTGCGGTAGACAACAATGTCTCCTAGCCTATGACATCAATCCCTTCAAAGATGAGGTACTATGTGATGTTTCCCCACTCAAAGTTTTTGATGTTATTTTAGGGCAACCCTATATGTGGAAATCTCATGTTGTTAATGAGTCCCATCCATGTAGTGTCATTATTACTTTGGGAGGTCATCCCTACAAGATACTAGAGGTAGTTCCAAATAATGCAATTTCATTGATCTCGACAAGACAATGTTGAAAGGTAATCTCTCAAAACTACAAATTTTTTCCTCGTCATGGCTCAGTTAGAAGGTGAATGAAAGGTCACTGTGACCACCATGACTTCAACATAGGGTCTCTCTACATAGTAGAAGTAGGTAGACAATATTGTAGAAGAATATAGAGATATACTTGCTTCACCTACAGAGGTGCCTCTACACTACCAGGTCAAATATTCCTTTGACTTGATACCTAGTGCTCCCTTACCCAATGGTCCATTATACAAGTTCTCCATTCTGGAGAATGAGAAAAAAAGCGTTAAATTCACGAGCTCATCTGAAAGGGCCACATTCAACCAAGCTCATCACCTTGTAGGAGTCGAATTCTATTGATGCAAAAGAAGGATGGGACATGGAGACTTTGTATTTATTATAGAGCCCTGAACAAAATCACTGTCAATAATTGATACTCGATCCCCATATTGACGATATTCTTGATTAGCTTAAGGGTGACAAGTTCTTTAGTAATACTGATATGAATTCGAGCTACCACCAAGTTTTGATAGAACAAACTGATGTATGTAAGACAACCTTCAAATCTAAAGAAGGCCTTTTTGAGTGGTTGGTCATGCCTTTGGGCTTGACTAATGCTCCTGCGACATTCATGAGGATGATGGATGATATCTCATGAATGCTCACAAAATCTTTTGTGGTTGTATATTTGGATGACATCCTCATATTTAGTTGGCCCAAGGAAAAACATCTGTAACACACCCAATAGGTTATGAGCACCCTGTGGCAACACAATTTATATGCCAATATGGAGAAATGCTCATTCAACATGCTAAGAATTCAATACTTATGATACACCATGGATGAACACGGGGTGCATGTGGACCCAACCAAGATCTGAGCCATTTGTGATTGGCCAACCCTGAAAAATTTGATAAAGCTTCACATGGGCCTCACCAACTTCTACCATAGGTTCATGTTGGGGTTCTCTCATATTACTTGGCCCTTAGGTCAAGTGACAAAGGGTGGAGATAAAGAAAAGTTTGTCTAGTTTGAGTCATAGCATAAATAATTCCATGATATGAAGCGTTGCCTCTTCTCTACACTAGTACTCATGTTGTTATACTTGCAACAACCATTTGATATCGAGACAAATGATTCTAACTATGCTATCAATGAAATTCTCAATTAGAAGGGACATCTGATGGCCTATCACAATGAAACACTATTTGTTTTTGTTTGTAGATATCCCATCTATGATTAGGAGGTGTACTTCCTTGTGCAAGCATGCCAACAGTGGAAGCATTATATTCTGGGAAAGGAAACGATCATCCACATTGATCACATGCCTCTACAATTTATGCAGACATAAGGAAAGTTATAGAATGACTTCCATCAAAAGTGATAAACATACCTAAAACAATTTCATTTGAACATTAAGTAAAATAAAGGAAACACCAATCATGTTGTAGACTTCCTTAGTTGGTTTCAGGTTGTGGAGCTAAGAACATTTTTTAACTCCTATAGGCACGAGACCTCAGAGTGGCCACAATTATTCTAAGTGGACACAATTATACAATGGTGAATTTGACTTCACTACTACTTTTTTTTTTTTGTAAATAAGATTGTGTAAGAAACCTACTAAAATCAAGGATTACAAAATTATCCCTTTGTTCCGGGCTGTAAACATTGAGCTGCCCCAAGGGAAACCAACTCAGCCAACCGAACAAGTTCATAGTTTAAGTCTTAAACTGCCAGTCATAGCAAAATTTCTGCAAGTCTTGACAACAAAATATTACCACTAGACCTTTCTATTGACATATAGAATAGGCAAAATTCAGGCCCCTAAGGGTGGCCAACTTGACAGTAGTTGACACAGACAACAAATAACACAGATTATAATCATAGCACCCATAAGGAAAAACAACAGTGATACGACCCTCCAACTTAGCAAAAAAGAAGAGACACTTGTCAAGTGGTGGGGTTGTAATGCAACCACGCGTCCATGGAGGTGGCGTCAAGTGTCGGGTCCCCAAGAGGAGCTAGCTCATCCTCGACTGGTGTCCCATCCACCTGCATTGCGTCCTCCTACCTGACTAGTGGTGCATTCTCCTCCCTGATTGGTACGACGTTCTCTGAAGTCCCGAGAGGGGGAGCTGGTGCCAATGCTGGTGGCTCAGCCTCTGCTACGTAAAATTCTTTTGTTGGGGCGTGGTGGGAACCCTGCAATGTTGAGAGAAATTGAAGGAATTGTAAATATTTCCCATATAGAATATCCAAGAAAAACCATAAATCATTCAAGTCCCGACGTAGCTCAAAGATCAATCCTTGCAACAATGCAAGGCCTATTTGCAAATCAAATTCTGGGTCGGTGCTAGAGTCAACTCGAGAGTGAGGCCTCTGAAGTGAACCTTGGCTTGCTTCATGGCCATCACCTTGAGAATGAGCACCGAGTAGCAAGGCATGAGGCGATTGGGAGGGAAAACGAGCCCACGAGTTGGGAGGTTCCACTGGTACTGAGTGCGAAGTAGAGGCCAGATCTCCCAGAGGGATTGGTGTTGGGTATATGTCATATTCTTTGCATGTGTGTGTGTGGGTGTGTCAGGTTCAACAACTATGTCAGACGATCCCTCTAGTAGTTCTCTTTTTGTTTTGTGCACCGGGCACTTCTTATGGGGGTCCCAGGGGGGGCCAGGTATTCCCCCCCCTGGTTACACGTAGCGTTTGGCAACATTTTTTTTTTTGGGCGGTTTTTGCTATTTTCAGCAGTTTTCTAAATTAATCCTGGATTAAGGGATTAGGATTTTGGTATCTACAGAATACCTAAAAACATTGTATATATTGTATGGTGAATGGTGAAATTTGAGATAATGAATATAAGAAAGGTTTTCCCCATTGAGGGTTTCCAGTATAAATCTCTGCGTACTATGTGAATGAGCCATTGATTAATTTCTGTTTTTCTTAAGAATCTATATGCATTGCTTTACTTCACAGGTTTAAAACTTACATGTGGTATTAGATCTTGTTTTTTTCTTCAGAGGGATGCCTTTGTTGTTGAGGGTTTGGCTCGGTCTTGATAGATCAATTTTATCTTGGGTCTGTGATAAACCTGGGTTTAGTGGGAGATTTTGCAGTGGAGATTTGAGTATAGAAAGAGGAATGGCGAGATCATCTAGAATCGAGATAGAGAAGTTCAATGGTAAAAACTTTGAGCTATGGAAGCTCAAGATGGAGGACCTTCTTGTAGACAAAGAACAATGGATCGTTGTGGATCCTGGTACACAGCCTATTGATACACTGTCTACTAGCACACAGGCTACTGGTACACAACCTACTAGTACACAAACTACTAGTACACACCTACTAGTATGTCGAAGAAAGATTGGGAGAAGTTGGACATAAGAGCAAGGAGTACTATTCAACTATGCCTGGAAGATTCAGTGTTGTTGAATGTCTCAGGAGAATCTACAACCAAGAAACTATGGGATAAGTTGGGGAATTTGTATCAATCAAAGTCCCTGGTAAACAAGTTGTTTCCTCGAAAGAAGTTGTATCATCTTAGGATGGAAGATGGAGATTCCGTGACAGAACATATAAATGCCTTTAATACTCTGGTAAGTCAACTTGTCTCTATTAATATTAYGATTGCAAAAGAAGATAAGTGTATTACTTTGTTATGTTCTTTTCCAGACTCTTGGGATAATCTGGTTGTAGAAATTGGTAGTACCACTCAATCTACATTGAAGTATGAGGATGTAGTTTCATCCTTGTTATCTGAAGAGATGAGGCAGAAAAGCATGGATAGTCATAGCACATATGCTTTATTTGTAAGAGGTCGTACCCAAGACAAGAATCACGGTAAGCCTTCAGGGAGGACATCTAAATCTACAGGTAGATCTAAGTCTCCAGGAAAATATTTGAGGAAATGCTGGAAGTGTGGTAAAACAGGGAATTATAAGAAAGATTGCAAGTCTAAGAAGGTTGAAAAACCAAATGGATTTGATAGTACCTCTTCCACAGAGGCAAAAACATCCACTGAAGAAGGAGGTGATGTTTACCTGGCATATACAAGTACACATGTAGACTGTGATGTATGGTTGATCGACTCAGGTGCATCATACCATATGATTCCTCACAGGGAGTGATTCTCTGAATATGAAAAATATGATGGTGGTGATGTATTCCTAGGAGATGACTCGACAACAAAAATCTTGGGACATGGAAGGGTTAAGTTGCTGCTAAAATATGGAAGGATTATAACTCTCCCTGGGTTTCTACACATTCCAAAATTTGCTAGTAGCCTAATATCTGTAAGCAAGTTGGATGATGTAGGAGTGGATACTGTATTTGGAAAGAACACTTGCAAGATGGTACGAGGGGCAATGGTGTTGATGAGGGGAGTTCAATGTGGAACTCTGTACAAGTTGTTGGGAAGAACTTATACTAATGGGTGTAACAGTTCTGTTGTCCTTGAGTAGACAAATAAAGAAGACAAGACCAATATCGTCCCTGAAAATAATACCATGCTGTGGCATCAAAGACTGGGGCATATTGGAGAAAAGGGCCTTCGAACACTACACAATAAAGGCATGGTTGAAGGTATGTCTAATTGCACTCTAGATTTTGATTTCTGTGAACATTGCATATATGGTAAACATAATCGAGTAATATTCCCATCTGGTGATACAAGAGCAAAGGGGATCTTAGAATTGATACACAATGATGTGTTTGGACCTATGCCTGTTCCATCACTAGGTAAGTCTGTGTATTATGTTTCATTCATAGATGATTTCTCAAGGTACACATGGATTTATTTTCTTAGAAATAAATTTGAGGTATTTGATAAATTTAAAGAGTTTAAGGCTCTGGTAGGAAATTAGACAGAGAAGAAAATAAAGGTAGTGAGAACAGATAATGGTGGAGAATTCTGTAAGAAGTGTGGTATAGAAAGGTAGAAGAATACTCCACACACTCCTCAACATAATGGAGTTGCAGAAAGAATGAACAAGACACTGATGGAAAAAGAAAGGAGCATGCTCAGCGGTGCCGAGTTAGGACAAGAATTCTGGGCAGAGGCAGTGGGTATGTAACACCCTGTTTCTCCCAGATTGTAAATATAACTGGACTGGCCAAGGACTATGGAAAACTCATAAGTATGAATATGTGATATAAATGGACCTGCAGGAAGAGGTCAATGGATGTGAATAATATTTTGAATTTATTGCAGGATTGCTAAGAGGGGATGTGCAGAAAAGAAACCACGATGGCGGTGGAAGGCTCCTGAAAAGGTGGCGTTAACTTCCACCCTGAATGAATACCGTATTTGGACTCCACTGGCCCGGAGAACCAAAAGTGGCTCGTTGGCCCTGAAATTTAATGCCTTGCAGACTGGTAGGTTGATGGCTTGATGAGGGATGGGGAGGTGAACCGCCGGTCCGTAGAGCCATCATGACTGACCAGCGCGAGGTTAATCGTGCCACACGCAACCTCACGAGAGGATAAGGCGTATGGCAGAAGCGATTGAGGGCGCGGATGCAAGGGGAACTCTGGCAATTTTTACGCAGAGTGAGTGATAGCAGAGAGGAAGGATTGCAACCTTCGCTCCTGGTCACTGGCAGACAGAGAGACACAGTCTCAGAGCATCGTGGTCTCAGCTCGGGGGTGGCTAGTGGTAAATACTTTGGGAGTCGCTGAGCCTACGATTGGGTGGAAACGAGCACTCCTCCCAACAGTGCACCCACTTCTGGTGTTATTTCTAATAAGTATTTTATGTATTACATCTTGAAATTTCATATACTGATATACATATACTCACAACACTGTGAAATTGTGAATGATTTTAGTGTAAGAATGTCTATGTGGTGTTTTGTTAATAGTTAATGGGAATATGCTTGTAATAGAGGAAGCCATGCATGACTTACGTTGATAAACGGATTCTAATCATGCCCAGTCGTTCTCGGGAAGCTGTTTTCCCCTTATCTGCTTCCGAAAATGCCCCGGTAGGGATCCCTTCACAGAGATTCCCTCCTTAGAAAAGTTCACCAAGAACCCAGAATAGGGACTTGATCGCACAGGTCTTATTAACCCTGTACAAGGAGGAACGACCCTCTTAAGGTTCCGAGATAGTAGTATTGTGAGATGTAATGAGTCGACATATGAGATCTCGTCGGAGGACCCATAGCCATTCACAACCATTAGATCATCGTGAGCAACAAGAAATCGGGATCGTAGATCCCAAGACCCAAAAGAACATTTGAACCAATGACCTTCCCACATCCACAAAGTGGTGGAAGGTGCACACAATGGGACAATCCGAGCCGTTGGATCGAGTTAAGATACTCGGAGTCTAGCCTCCGGAGTGTGCACAGAAAGAAGACAGATCTGGACCGTTAGATCTGAGCAGAGATCCCGACAGTCGTCGGATCTGTGGAAGTTACGCGAAGGGTAAGTCCTCGTGGATAGGAGGAGAAATCGACGGTCAGGATTCGCAGAGGAAGATTGTGAAATGCCGTTAGTTGTTAGATATCGGGAAGGTTGCGCAGGGTTTAAGTCCTAGTATGCAGACGAGGAGTCCCGAGAGAGTCATCGGGATATCAGAGTCATCGGGGTTTGAAGTTCAAGAGAATCGAGACCTTGTAGGTCATGAAATCCCGAGAAGGGATCCTGGCCGTTGATCTCAGCAGGGACACGTGTCGGAAGATCCGAGGGAGTCATGAATCGGAGAATCGGGGTTTTCGAAGACATAGAACTCTCGCATGTTGTAATCACGATCCGCGATATCCCGATGGGAGTTTTAACCCGTCCATCTGCAGGGACACGTGTCAGAGGATCCCTAGGAGTCGGGGTTCGACATTTCGAGGTTTCCAAAGACAAAGGAATTGTTGCATCAGATATCGCGATTTCGCGATATCCTATATAACGACGGGAAAGTGGTGACGTGGAGGAATAAGTTCTCACGTGCATCGGGAATCGGTATATCGGGGTTCTCGGTGACGAGAGAATTAGCGCCAGAGAAGTTGCGAGACTCCGAAACACGACGACCCCACTGTAATAGGGTTGTAGTGGAGGACAGGTGTCACCCATATCGGGGGTCGAGACTTGGAGAGTTCTGTGAACTAGTGCAACGGGAATCGCGATATCCTGATTTGCGATCTCCCGATTTGTCACAGGAGGGTGGGTCACAGTGGTGGACAGGTGTCAGACCTCTGGGAAGAGTCGGGAATCAGCATATCGAAGTTCCTGAGGACAAGGAACTCAAGACTTTTCAAGTCCCGAGACCCGGAGGAAATCAGGACTGTTAATTTTAGAAGACACGTGGTAGAGACCCGCATCATCGGAGAAAAATCCCGACAAGGAGTCAATTTATCGGCGTTTAGAGTTCATCAGGATATCGGGGATCCCGGGAACAAGTGAATTATGCACTTTGAAATCACGATCCGTGAAACCCTGATCAGTGGGGAACAACTGTCCGAATAACGGACGCTGAGGAAAGAGCCGTAGTGGGAGCCAGTTGTTGGCTTGAAGGTGATTCGGTGTTCGAGATATCGGGAAACTTAGGGGTAAGTGTTTTACGACATTGGAAACCCCGTAGCCCCGACGAGAGGTAGGACTATGGTCCCGGAATCAGTGGTCACATTGGCCAGGGCTTAGCTTAGAGGGCTGAAGCACATCGGGGACCGGAGGATCGGGAATTCCGGGTACATGTGCATCTCAGTACCGCAAATCTCGAAACCCCGATGAGAAGTTGTTGCTGTGGTCATATAGGAACCGGTCGTGTGGGCCCAAGTCTTAGCCAAGTGGGGATGAGGAAACAAAGGAGCGATTCGGGGATCAGAGATCGGTGATTTAAGTTTCCAAAACATTGTGGGCGTCAAAATCCCGATAGAAGAAACCCCGACAAAATCATATGACGGTGGTCATATGAGCGCAGGTCATGTGGACCAGTAGTACGCTAGAAGAGGTTGGTGAGAAAGGGGTGCATCGAAAATTTGTCCCATCGGTGATCGGGGATTTGAGAGGACAGGGACTCTTGACAGCGGAAAGTCCGAAACCCCGAACCTCGATATTAAACCGGGGATTGGCATTTCGCTAGTGCAAGCCTCTGGAGATTTCTCATTTGGGAGACATTAACCCAAACATTTTGATTTATGATAGTGGGTACGTTACAGGGTACAACATGTTACCTGGTAAATCGGTCACCTTCATCAACGTTGGATGATAAAACTCCACGCGAGGTATGGACTGAAAAAGAAACCCTCTCTTCAACATCTTAGAGTGTTTGGTTGTGATACTTATGTACATGTTCCAAAGGAAAATAGGAGTAAGCTGGATAAAAAGGCTGAAAAGTGTATCTTTATTGGTTATAAAGATGGTGTGAAAGGTTATAGGATTTGGAACCCAGAAACTAAGAAGACTATTTATAGTCGGGATGTTGTTTTTAGAGAGGTAAAAGGTGTGTCCAAATAGGAATTCCTACCAAGGCAAGATGAACCTGAGAAAATAGAGCTAGAGTTGGATGATGCAAAATATGAATCATCTAAAGAATATGAAGCTAAAGAATAAGAATAACCTCATACCCTAGTATTGAGGAGATCAGTGAGAGAAAGAAGGAAACTAGAAAGGTATAGTCCACCTGATTTCTGTTCCAATTTTGCTTTATCTATTACTAATGATGATCCCATAACTGTCAGGGAAGCAGTGAATTCAGAGGATAGTAAACTCTGGAAAAAGGCCATGGTTGAAGAAATGGATGCCTTGGATAAGAATGAGGCATGGGATATAGTTGAGTTTCCAATTGAAAGAAAATCTGTTGGTAGCAAATGGTTGTTTAAGAAGAAGTTTAATGCAGAAGGAAAAGTGGAGAAATACAAAGCTTGGTTAGTAGAAAAAGGTTATTCCCAGGTAGAGGGAATTCACTTTGGTGAGATTTTTTCTCCTGTTGATAAGTTAACTTCTATTAGATTTATTTTATCTATTGCTGCTGCTTTTGATCTTGAAGTGGAACAAATGGTTATGAAGACATCATTCCTACATGGGGATTTGGAAGAAGAAATATACATGAAGCAACCAGAAGGCTTTGTAGTAAAGGGAAAGAAAGAGTTGGTCTGTAAGCTAAAGAAGTCACTATATGGTTTGAAGCAATCACCTAGGATGTGGTACGAAAAGTTTGACACATACATCCTTGGATTGGGATTTGTTAGAAAAAGGGTTGATCACTGTGTATATTCCAAGCAGGTTGGTAATCACTTCATTTATGTAGTGTTGTGTGTTGATGACATGTTGTTGGTAGGAAATAACATGGGTGTTATCAAGGAGGTGAAATCACAACTATCCTCCAAATTTGACATGAAGGATCTCGGTGCTTCTAGCTTCATTCTGGGAATGGAGATTAAAAGAGATTGTGCAAACAAGAAACTCTGGTTGAATCAGAGAAAATATGTTGAGACGATATTGCAAGGGTTTAATATGCATGGAAGAAAACTAGTCAAGGTTCCTATTCCTATAGGTGTAAATTTATTTGCAGATCAGTGTCCCAAGACACAAGAAGAAGAAGAGGACATGTCCCATGTTCCATGTGCCAGTGCAGTTGGCAGTTTGATGTATGCAATGGTCTGTACTAGACCGGACATTGCACATGCTGTGGGAGTTTTGAGCATGTATATGTCAAAACCAGGAAATGAGCATTAGACAACAGTAAAGAGGGTCTTTAGGTATTTGCGTGGCACTACCAATTATGGATTATGCTACCAAGGAAGACCAGGATTGGACAAAGTGGTGGACATACATGGATTTGTTGATGCAGACTGGGCTAGAGATCTAGATTGCAGAATATCTACAAGTGGGTATGTGTTTAACCTATTTGGAGGAGAAATCAGTTGGATGAGCAAAAGACAAGCTATAGTAGCACTCTCAACTATAGAAGCTGAATACATGGCAGCCACTCATGCAAGCAAGGAAGCAGTATGGTTACAGAGATTGTGTTCAAGTATTGGGTTGGTACAAAAAGCAGTGAGATTAGATTGTGATAGTCAGAGTGCAATATTCTTGGCAAAGAACCCAACTTATCATTCAAAAACAAAGCATATTGATGTTCAATATCACTCTGTGAGAGACATGGTTGAGGAAAAGAAGGTGTTGCTGGAAAAGGTTGAAACTTTGACGAATGTTGCAGATTTATTGACAAAGTCTGTGAGCACAGAAAAGTTCTCCTGGTGTAGAGTAAAAATGGGAATTGCTACCCTGGATTGTTGACTATATAACCCTATGGATCCCTGGATGCAAAGAAAACAAAAAGTGGGAGAATGTTGGGTATATGTCATATTCTTTGCATGTGTGTGTGTGGGTGCGTCAGGTTCGACAATTGCATCGGGCGATCCCTCTAGTAGTTATCTTTGTGTCGTGTGCGTAGGGAGCTTCCTAGGGGGAGCCAGGTATGCCCCCCCTGGTTACGTGCAGCGTTCGACAACGAGCGGTAGCCCAGGGCCCTGATTTTTTTTTTTGAGCAGTTTTTGCTATTTTTAGCGGATTTTTCTATTTTTAGCGATTTTCTAAATTAATCCCGGATTAAGGGATTAGGGTTTTGGTGTCTACAGAATACCTAAAAACATTGTATATATTGTATGGTGAATGGTGAAATTCGAGATAATGAATATAAGAAAGGTTTTCCCGGTTGAGGGTTTTCGGTATAAATCTTTGTGTACTATGTGAATGAGCCATTGATTAATTTATGTTTTGCTTAAGAATCTATATGCATTGCTTTACTTCGTAGGTTTAAAACTTACACTTGGGTTGAATCCCAGAGAGGTCCCTGAGAAATCAAGCCACTCTAGCCTGTAAGAAAATGATGACGAAAGGGGCATGAGGCTATTGGGATTATGGCTCGATTGCGCCAGGGAGGAGGACGAGGTGGGCGACAAGGAGGTGGAGCTGTGGGAGGGTGCAGGCGGACGGCGAAGGGCCAAACGCAACTGGTTGGGCTGCCATGTCGAGCCTCACTTAGACTTCCCTCTCTATCTTGGCATCTTTGAGACACAGTGAGGGCGAAGACGACCAGGAAAGAACAAGAGCATGCGAAGGAGTTGCTGAGCGGGAGGCCGAGCTCTAGAGAAATTAGCCATAGGAGAATGAGGTGTCCAAAATAGCTGGTGCAATTCATAGTGACCGAGGATTTGGATCCTTCCATTAAACCACCACACGCGTAGAGTAAAAGCATAGCAATGGCGCTGGTCCATAGAAGGGATGAAAAGCCAGAGCATGGCACACTAAGGTTAATGGCGCCCTGCCTCATGCAATGTCAAATTAATATCATTAAGGTGGTGGGAGGGGGAGTCACGTGTCTGTCACGTGGTTGACGCCATGGTGGCTCTCTCATATTTGCTGCTCTGGACACGTGGTTCCCACTGTCACCCCATCCCTGGGACTTCACTACTACTTACTAGACACTAAGCATAGGAAATTTTTTTTCAGAATTCCACCTCTAGGATGCACTCTTGTTATATCTAGGCCATCTTTGTGTTCCTTCAAGCGAGCGTGCAAAGATAATTTGGTAGGCACATTACAATCTAGTGGAAGGGAACTTTGGTGTGGAGAATATAATAGTAGTACTTCAAAAGTATTTCTACCAACCAAAGATTCAATGAGACATCGACCAATTTCCCACTACCTCACACAGGAGAATCATCTAGAGCCTTCTCATCAACTATGTTGCTCAGAGGAGGCTAATACATCATCTTCATTTCTGTTCACATGATGATGCATCCAATACTTTAGGATTTCACACGTTCACCTTGTGCTCAACCACATGCACGTCTAACTCAAAAGATTGCCTTTCCCACTGGATAATCATCTGGAGTTCTTCTCAACTCTATGAATGGATGAGGTCATCTCTACATTCCTAGCTCTATTTCAGGCATGAACCACGTACCCTTCTTAGGGGCTTTCTCTCAGGTTTGTAAGCTGAGAGAAAGACTCACATAGCTGCTATGATCCACACCTCACAGGTTTGTAAGATGGAGAATGTCTCACATAGCTGCATTCATCAACAATTTGTAGATTCCACCTGCCCATTTTCTTGTGGGTGATATGGAGAAGATTTATAGTGCTTTATCTGGTATTGTTGAGTAAGCACTTGCATCGATTTAGATATAAACTTTGTCCTGTTATCTATCACAATTTCTCTTGGAATGCCAAAACGAGTAAAAATGTCTTCGTAAAGAAAATCTATAACAGACTCTTCACTAGCAGAATGAAGGGATTTTTCTTCTACCCACTTAGTTACATAATCAGTGCCAACTAAAATGTACCTTTTTTTCCATGATGAAGGAGAGATTGGTCCTACAAAATCCAACGCCCATCTTTCGAAATGTTCGACTAGCAGTTGGGTTTGTAAGGGAATATCGTCTTCTTGCACTGGCTTACCCATTCTTTGACAGTTGTCATAGTTCCTCACATACTTTTTGGTGTCTTTGAAAAATGTTGGCCAATAATAACCTTTATGAAGCACCTTGTAAGAAATCCTTTTATCTTTGAAATGGCCTCCACAGGGGCTATCATGGCAGGCTCTCAGGATATCATATGTTTCATCTTCTCGTACGCATCTTCTGATAATCATGTCAGGCCCAGTATGAAAGATATCTCCCCTGATCCATGAATAAGTTGCACTGTTCTTGACAATTTGTTGCCTTTCTCTTGGGGAGAGATGTTAAGGAAAATTTCTTGTGGCCAAATAATTGACTATGTCTGCAAACCATAGAATGTTAGTGGAAACAACAAACAAATGTTCGTCAGGAAAACTATCATCAACAAGAGTATTTTCATCATTATTATGGATCCGAGAGAGAAATTCTGCAACCAATTTTTCTTTACCAGGCCTATCCACTATGGTAATATTAAATTCCTGCAGCAATATAAGCCACGTGGTAATCCTACCATTTGTAATGGGTTTATTCATTAAAAACTTAATAGTAGAATGGACGGTGTGAATAAAAGTTTCATAGCCCATGATATAATGTCTACATTTATTAATAGCATGCACGATAGCTAGGAATTCTTTTTCTGTGACGGTGTAGTTGAACTCGGATGGTGATAAGTTTTTACTACTATAGTAGATTGCGTAAGATAACTGATCCCGTTTCTATCCTAGGACAACCCTAAGAGCAGTGTATGAAACATCATTACAAATATGGAACATAAGGGTCCAATCTGGTCCCCTCAGAACTAGTTCCGTGGACAACTTTTCCTTCAAGATTTAAAAAGCAACTTGAAACTGAGCATCCCACAAAAAGTTAGTATCTTTGGCTAACAACTTGTATATAGGTGCAACAATCTTTGTAAAATTTTCAATAAACCTTCTATAGTAGCCAACATGACCCAAAAAACTTCTTACCTCTTTTGGTGAATGGGGTGTAGGAAAGTCCATGATGACCTTAATCTTTGTCGGGTCCACTTTGATTCTTGAAGAAGAAGCATGATGTCCAATAACAATGCCCTGATGTGACATCATTTTACATTTTTTATGACTCAAGGAAACATTAGATTCCCTACACCTATTCAATACTTTTTGTAGGTTATGAAGTGCTTTGGAAAAAGAGTCACCATAGACAGAAAAAACATCCATATAGATCTCAACACACTCATGAATCAAGTCAGCAAAAATCCCCAATACCACTCTTTGAAAGGTGGCAGGGGCATTGCACAGGGCAAACGGAAAAAATCTATAGGAAAATGTCCCCCAAGGGCATGTAAAGGTAGTTTTCTCCTGATCCTCTGGTGCAATCTGTATTTGATTGTATCCACTAAAACCGTCCAAAAAGGAAAAGTACTTTTTACCTGCTAAAGTATCCAGTACCTGATCAATGAAAGGCAACGAAAAATAATCTTTCAGTGTTGTTTTATTAATCTTATGATAGTCAACACATATTCTCCACTTGCTTTCCTTTTTAGGAATGACTACAAGTGGATAAACCCACTTGCTATCATATATATGATATACAAAGTTAACATCTAGTAGCTTCTATAATTCTTCTTTCACTATATCCTTTACGATAGGATTCATACGATGTTGTGGCTGCCTAATAGGTCTGGAATTCTCTTGAAGGTAAATATGATGTGTACATGTGTCTGGGTGAATGCCAGGCATGTCTTTATAGTCCCACGAAAATTCACTAGAGTGATTTTGTAATAGGATGATTAATTGTTTCTACTACTCAGAATCAACATCAACGCTGATATTCAAAGTTTTTCTTGGGCTGATTTCAACAGTTATGCAATAAGGATCTATGGTCTCTTTGATGGCTGACACAAGGAAATATGTAGTTCCTATTGGATCAAAATTTTCCTGAAAATATTTGTGAAAAATATGATTATAAGTTTGAGGTACTTCCGAAAACTGAGTACAATCCACAACAGAAATAAATAAGTTCATAAAATCATCTTCCGATTGGTTTTTCAATCCCCCTACTTGTTCGAGAGTTACAAGGGGATGTAAATTTTTTGTTTTTCTATGATCTCTAATTTCCAAAATTTTCAGAGATTCAATTTGTGCATCTTCGGAAGACTCTACTTCCTTGTCTCCAGGAGGTTCAATTTCTGTATTTTCACAAGATTCGAACACTTGCAAAGGATCTTGTAGTGTTGGTTTGGAAGGAGGGTATAAAGTGAGTTTCTTCATAGCCAGACCATTTGATTTGGTCATCTCCCTCGACCTACATATGATGAAAGTGTCAGCTGTATCCAACCATGGTCTCCCAAGGATGACAGGGTGGCCTACCATGTTGGTTTTAGGTTGGATAACTAGAAAAGATACGATATACTCCCAAGAATTTAGAGTTACCAATATATCATCGAGAACCATGACAGGCTTGATCCTAGATCTATCAGCAAGTTCGAGCACCGCGGGTGTGGGCCAGAGAGTGTCCAATTGTAATGTTTCCATGGTCAATACGGTCATGATATTTATTGCATCTCCCAAATCAATTAAAGTATTTCCTATGGGAACGCCATTGATGGAAATGGTGACTATGGGATTTCCTGGGTCTCCATACTTTTTCACCAATGGTTTCCCAGACATTAGATCGTCTAGTTGACCTGCTACATGAATAGTGGGGGGTTCTTTTTGTTTCCTTCTAGGTTTCTTAATGCATAAATCCCTGACATTTTTTGCGTAAATGGGAATATCATTTATAATTTGCAACAGGGGTATTTTGACACAAACATTTCGTAGCTCATCTTCCAAGTCGAATTCAGGGAGGACTATTGGATTTTCTATGGCCAAACTTTATGGATAAGGTGGAAGTTTAGGTGTTTGTGGTTGCTCTGTAGGAGTAGTAGATGTTTGTGTATGAGTGGAGGGAGTAACTATGTTTTTGGGTTGGTTTTTCAAGAGTTTCTTCGTCTTCCTCAATGACAACCATGGAATTTCTTGGTTTCACAACTTTCCCTGATCTCAAATGTATATTTTGAAGGGGCATAAGAGTGATCAGGTAAGTCGGGAAGGGCTACATCTAATCAGTAAAGGCGGTCTATGCAAGTCTATTTTTTGGATTTGGTACCGGCTGTGCAGACAATGACGCCAAAATGTTGGGCTATTTAATTGTTGTAATAAAGTCCCACATAAATGTCAACCAGGTTCATAAACTAATGAACTACAAACACAGTATGTGCAGGAAAATGACAGAAGTATATCCTAACTTGTCTTTCCAGGAGCAAGAGAACTAGGTAACCTATTAATCAAGCATGAACTGAAACAAAGAAACCATTAATCCATATTGATACTCAATAACCAGCTAAGAAACCAACTACTTACATTCTATTCTATGCATGAAAAGCAATCATCTATTTATCAATGAGAAATAAAATGAAAAGAAAATAGCAATTACCCAAGAAAATGCCTATATTAGTCAACCTTATGGATCCATTCAAGTCTCCATGTAATCATGTTACTGACCTACCATGAGACTAATCAGCTTGAGAGTGTTTCTTAATGACTAATCCGATTTTTAACCTAAGAGGCTTACTTCACAACAAGCATGACAAACTACAAGGTGCTACATCATTCTTACCCACACACAACAACTCGGTATGCAGGGGAACGACTCTGAAAGAGTCTTGCCATAAAGCTTGACACTTTAATTAGTGGATGAAGCAACAAAATAACAATACTGTGTAGAAACTTACAACTATCAACAAGGAATGTGAACACACAGTTTGCACTCTATTTAAAGATAATACTCCAATGTAAGCACACAACACACACTTCCATTAAACTAAGCTCTTGTCCCCTGAAATGTCATCTCTCTGTTGACACAATGCCTCTAGAGTTCACACCACACTCAACAAGCAAATAACTCAAATCCCCAAAGACAAAATCCCATCAATAACTTATGCCCTTAATATCACATAGTCCAAATATAGTAACTAATTCCTCTGCACATACAACCCATTCTTTCTACAATAAAAGAGTATTTAAAGCTTATTAAGATGTGACTAGGTCATCATAAAGCTTTTATCTATACTTAATATTAATCCTAATGAAGTATTTTCTCTTGAGAAGATGTAAGGTATGGAAGTTTCAGTGTGATCATACATCTCATTTCATATCTTTAGAATTTACTCAATAAAACAATCTTCATTAATCCAGAGTCAATCCTGTATCTATCTCATTATAACCCTAGGTTGTTACACACACAACAGATGAGTTCAAGATCTTAGTCCAGTTTATCCAGTGAATTAGGTGAGAGCTTAACTTATTCATCAAATGTGTGAAGCATTTAGATTAGATATTCATGATTAAGTAAACTGCCAATAAATACCAAAACGCATGCAACCCTCAAGTGTCTATAGAGAAAGAGATATACTTTGGTGAAATGCAAGCATGTAGTCGTTCATTCACAATCTACTTGTCCATATGAAGGCTTTTCCATCGTACTAAGGGAAATCCGATTTACAACTTATGAGAAATCCCTAATGGGTAAAGAACACACAAAACTTAAGTAAAACTTATGATCTAAAGTTCTCTCGACGCCAATCCATTCAAAAACACAACTACATCAAAGTAGAGAGCAAGTAGTATACACATAACTCAACTTACCAATGGAGGTGGGTCCATGCCTTCCCAAGTAGTGAGCAAAAGCGATTCAATAACTCACCAGGCTTCTGAATAGAAATAAATAAAAAATCTAATTCATATCAAACATAAATCCCTACTTTACTCATAGTATATCCATCACAATATAAAAAAACAAGAGATGAGCAACACAATCTTTTATTATATTCATATCAATGCTTTACACAGAGCGAATCCCCCTATATATATCAAGTTCTGAGTATATTAGATTACATTGCTTTCCCCTGTTCTCATGAACTCAAGGCCAAAAATGACTTAACAAAATTGGAAGATATTACTAACCATAATTTCCTCTATCTTAGGAAATTGTTCTAACCATCTTAGATATCGTTCATGTGCTGAGTTCAGACCCCGATCTGGTGCTACACTAGAATATTTGCTCATGGATCGATTTCGTGTTAATATAAGAATGTTGGGCGCAGGGGAAACAGTCAACACCCATCACATTAACCATAAGAGCAATACCCATGTCGCTAACTCCATCCTGGGTGTGCGCAACTAGGAGAAGCCACAATCTCGGGTACCAAAATGCCTGCGTAGGTACTGAAAGGCCAGTAATAGTGCGAGAACAATTGTTGCATTGAAAAGGTAAGTGTATTTTTATCATTGGTAAACTATAGCTAAAAGATTCTAATTAATTTATCAAGAACTTCATAAAATATCGAAATAAACAACTTTTATCTCATGTTACAATCAAGATCTTTAGGCAAGCAAAAAGGTAATAATAAGAGGCAATAAGTTGGATTTCAATTCCTAGGTAGAGGATAAATGGCCAAAAGAGGTGTATGGTGAGTGACAAAATGGGAGCTCATCAAGAGATGCAAGATATACATGTTGAAAAAGTATTATCTTGGTAAAGGGTAAATAATTTGTGGAGGTGCTCTCAAGTATAAGATTGGAGATTTATGAAGAATAAATAAGACAATACATTCCCATGGATGTTTCCCCACATTGGGGTTTTACCACGTATATCTGGTGTGCTCTTTTTCTCTTGTCTCTTTCTTATTATGATTAAATGTTATTGTTATATGAATCAGAGGATCGTCTAGTAATGTTTGTGTTTAATATTGTTGTATATTTATTCATATGTCTCAATATTCTAACAAGGTATCAAAGCAGGTTATTATACTCTACCTCCTTTAGTAATTTTTTACACAACAAATTTTTCTTCAAATTGTCTTCGGATCACCTTATTTTGTAGTTATGCCATCAAATATAGCAACCATTACGTCTTCTCTTTAGATTTGGGCATTTTGCTACAATATTGAGATTTTTTTCTCTCAAAATCTTCATTTTGTTTTATCATGGATTGTGCATTTCTCATACTTATGCATATTTAAAAAAAAAATATGAACTCACCATTGTCTCCGGAATAGTGGAATTAGTTAAAATGGACTATTGGTTCGTCAAATTTGGCTTCTGTTTGCTCAAAATTGAATTAATTATCCTAGCTTAGCCTGAGAAATTTAATTTTTTTAACATATTTTTTTTTGGCACTTTTTAGGTTTGGTAATTTACCAAGCCTTTTTTTTCCCGAACCTAGTTTTTCTTCCGAAGCTAATATATTTTGATTTGTGAGGTCGTTTGTAGTGAATTTTTTTAGTGAGTATGATTTTCTGTTGTCTTGCTTACCAGCTACCTCCCTCCCACCTCCAAGGTTGTATGAACCGTACATATTGGTTTTTTCTTGCTATACGACCATTTTTTCTCCAGTTTGGCTCTAATTTCTCTTCCTGAGGTCGAATTTCTCTGTGTGAAGTCCAAATGTTTCTTATTGAGGGGCGAATTTATTGTCTAGAGGCCATTTTTTACTTGTATGATGTTTCTTCCTTTGTTGGTCTGTTGATTTCTCTGCTTGAGGGCATCTTTGACTATTGGGTGAGTAGATTTGTCTATTTGGTAACCCAATTGCTCCCTTAAAGGGTCTATTCCTCTATTGGGCATTGTTTACTTGTGTTGGGAATTCATTTTCTCCCTCCATAAGGCTGTACATACACGTTTTTCTTGCAGAGAGTGTCGTGCAAATAATTTTTTGTTGTAGGTAATTTCCAATGTGATCTTTGCAGCCTAGAATCTCTGTGGAAGATCATAAGCCAGTCAAGTTACTTCTAGATTCCTCACATGTAAGAAAAATTTAGTTTATTTATCTTCTCTTCTAGTCATAAGCTTCTTGTCTTTGTTTGAATTAGGATTTAGTTTCTTATTCATCATAATGACTTCAGAAGTAACTTTTGTTCTTGAGTTAGTGAGTCCTAACTATCTTCCATGGAATAGAAAGCTGATTGATATTCTCAAGAGTAAGAATCTATGGCAGTTAGTTAATGGTGAACATAAGAAACCTATCAATGTTAAAGATGTGGTTATATGGAAATAATGATGTGATCAAGTAATAGGACTCATTGGTCAAATGGTTTCAGATAGCCTCGAGGTAATTATTGAGGCTAAAGATAGCCTGGTTGAGGTATGGAAAACTTTAGCTTCATTATTTGATAATCTGATGATGTATCTTCTTACTACCTTGAAAATAAAATCTATGATTTATATCCTAATTTTTTTGATAGGATATAATTATTTCTTGCTAAATTGAAAACCCAACATGAAAAATTAAATAATTGTGGCAAAGATTATAAGAAAATTAATACAACCCTAGTCATTCTTATAGGACAAAACTTGCCTTCTTATTTTGATATGTTCATCCAAACTAGGAATATAGAAATTGAAATGTCTAAATGATCTATGAAACCTAGCTTTGAAGATTTTTGTAAAAGTTTGATTAATGAGAAAGAAAAGTTGATTACTTCAGGTCAATTAACTCATAATAAAGCTCTAACGACACATAATAAAAAGAATCCTAATAAAGTTTTTAATAAAAAATACAATATCACATACTAAAGGATCTTCCCAACACTCTTCTAATAATGCTTGGGATGATGCTAGTAAAAATAAAGTATTTAATCCTTGTAAGTATTGTATAAAAACCAACTACCTTGAAAAGATTTGCTTTAAACGAAGACGTGAACTTGCTAAAGCCAAGAAGAAATCCTCCACTAAACAACATGTTTCTCTTTGTGCCTATTCTGTTCAACCAAGTAAATATTCTTCTTTTGTGGAATGGATTATGGATTCTGGTGCTTCTAACCATATGTTTGGTACTACTTCATTGTTTTCTTATCATGACACTCAAAAACACACATCACATAAATTTTGTATTCGTGATGGTAAACGACTTTCAATAGTAGGTACTAGTAATGTTAAAGTTCCTAATGGTACATTGGAATATGTTTTTCTATTTATCATTCTTGTCAAAAAGGTTATAAGTTTGAAGCATGGCTAGATAAATATGTTCTTAAAGATATCAAACATAACTTCAAAGTAGCTTCTTTTAGTCATGTTGATCATGATTATGGTTTATATAAATTTTCTGGTTTTCATTCAACTAAAAATCAACCATTTTATTCCTATGTTTCTCATGTTGATAAACAAAGTAAATTATGGCATGAAATATTAGGTCAGATGAATTATGGTAAAATGCAAATGTTATCCAAAATGGTACTTAGATTCCCTTCAATTTCTTCCACTAAAGGTGTTTGTGAAGGTTGTGTTCTTGGTAAACATCATAAGGAAATGTTTGAGAAAGGTAAATCTTGGAGTGATAAAGAACAATCACAATTAATTCATAGTGATACATGTTTTCCTCTTGAAGCTCCTTCTTTGTCTCATGCTATCTATTTTCTTACTTTTATTGATGATTATAGTAGAAAATTTTGGATTTGTTTTTTGAAACATAAAAGTGAAACCTTTGGTAAATTTCAAGGAATTAAATCCATGGTTGAAAATGAATCTAGTAAAAGTATTAGGACATTGAGAGATGATAATGGGGTGGAATTCACTAAAAAGGAATTTACTGCATATTTATCTAAGCATGATATTCAACATCAAAAGATTGTTCCTTATACACCTCAACAAAATGGGGTAGATGAAAGGAAAAACAAAACTTTGGTTGAAATGGCTAGATGTATGCTTTATTCTAAAGGATTACATAAAAGGTTTTGGGATGAAGCCATTTGTTGTACTAACAATATTTTAAATCGAGTTCCTACTAAGGAAGTTTTGCAGGTTACTCCCAAAGAAAAATGGAATGGAAGAAAACCCGATATAAGTAAATTTAATATATTTGGCAGTGAGTGTTGGGTCCATATTCTTGATGACAAACATAAAAAGTTAGAGCCCAAGTATCACAAATGTATTTTAATTGGTTATAGTGAGGATTCTAAAGCTTACAAGTTATTCAATCCATCTACCCAAGGTGTTATCATTTAGCGCGATGTTCAATTTAATGAAGTGTCTCCTTCCCCCGAGTCTCCTGAACCTCATGTTACCTAGAATTTTCCTTCATCTTCTGTGACCCCCATCTCAGTTACCCCTTCTTCCATATATGTGCCTATTCTTGATCCTAGTTCACCTACCTCTTCAACTGATCCTCTTGAATGTTTTGAAGATAATAGTGGTTCCTTCCACTACCCCTCTTCCTATTTGGGCCCATAAAACTCTTGAATCCGCAGGTTATGAGATTGGTATTCCTTTAGATACTCATCAAACTAGATTTGAATTTTATCTTATGACTAAAGTTTTGGCTACACATGATCCTTCCACATATTCTCAAGCTAAGGAAAAACCTCGATGGGAAAAAACAATGACTATGGAGTATGACTCATTAATGAAGAACAAGACTTGGAATCTTGTTCCCCTTCCTCCTGGACAAATTTAGTTGGTTGTAAATGGATATATAAGACAAAGTTTAATGTAAAAGGATAGATTGAAAAAAATAAATCTCGGTTAGTAGAAAAATGTGTTTCTCAACAAGAAGGTATTGATTATAATGAAACTTTTGCTCCAATTGATAAAATGAACACTATACAAACTATTCTTTCTCTTGTTGCATCTTATAAATGGGAAATACAACAAATGGATGTCAAGATTGCATTTTTGAATGGTGATCTTTGTGAAGACATTTATATGCAACAACCCTATGGTTTTACCACTACTGAAACTTCATGTTTGGTATGCAAATTAAACAAGTTTTTATATGGTCTTAAGCATGCCCTTAGAGCTTGGTATGAGAAAAATGATACTTATTTCTTGAAGAATGGTTTCAAATAGTGTATATCTGATCCAAGTATGTATGTAAATAACTTTGGTGATGAAGTCCTCATTGTTGTATTATATGTGGATGATCTTATCATTACTGGTAGCCAACTTGCATTTATACAGGACTTGAAGAATAATCTTAAGAATCAATTTGAAATGACATATTTAGGCATGTTGCACTATTTTCTCAGTCTTCAAATTTGGCATATTTCCGATGGTATATTTATTTTGTAGCCTAAGTATGTGACACATTTATTTTCTTGGTTCCATATGAGTGATTGTAAGCCTTCACCAACGCCATTTTGGTTCAACATAAAATTAACTATTGACTGTACTACTCCTCTTGTTTATGCTACTATTTATCATCAACTTGTGGGTAGTTTAATATATTTGACACACAACATGCATGATCTCTCTTTTGTCGTTAGTATGGTCTTGAGGTTTATGCAAAAGCCTCATGAAATTCATTGGCAGGTAGCGAAGAGAATTCTTAGATATTTACAAGGGATAGTAAATTATGGTGTTTTCTATTTGAGTAGGGCTATAGTTTCTCTTCTTGGTTATACAGATTCTAATTGGGTAAGTGATAGTTCAGATAGAAAATCTACAACATGTATGTATTTTAGCTTGGTTCAGGTTTGATTTCATGGTACAATAAGAATTTGAGAACTCTTTCTCTTTATTCTTGTGAAGAAGAGTACATGGTAGATAAGGAAGCAACTAAAGAAGCTGTTTGGTTATGGCATGTTATTATAGAACTTGGATTGGTTAAAAAATCAGCTATAGTGTTAATATGTGAAAATTAGAGTGCCATTTAGCTTGCATATAATCCAATGTATCACTCCAAAACCAAACACATTGATCTTGATACTCACTACATTCAATATCTTGTTGTGGATGGTGTTATTTCTTTGGAGTATTGTCTGATGGAGCAGAAAACAACATATATCTTCACCAAATCCATGACAGAGGTGAATTTTGTGTGACTTAGAAAGTTGTTGGGAATGGGGGAAGTTGTCATCAAGGGGGAGTGTTGATGTAATGCCATATTCCTCCATAAGTGTTCCTTATACCCAATATTCATTAAGGGAGATTGTTGGAATCTGTTACTATGGAAGGTATTGTCTTCTTATTCTTGCAGGGAATGTTGGAAGGTATTGTAATGCCATCTTCCTCCATAAATTTTCTTTCTCCCTAGTCACCATTAAGGGGGTGTGTTGGAATGTGTTACTTTGGGAGGTAATAATGTCTAATGTTATGTCAGAAGCAGTTGTAATCTTATGTACAGAAGAGTTATCACACATTCATCATGGAGTAAAACACTCTTGTTATAATTTTTATATAAGCAGGTGAAATTACATTTATCACACATCTATTATTGGGATGCAATTCCTCCATATCTTTTGGTATATATTAGAGGTAAGAGAGACCCATGATATACATGTTGAAAAATTATTATGTTTGTAAAGGGTCAATAATTTGTGGAGGTTCTCTCAAGTGTGATATTGGACATTTCTGAAGAATAAAGAAGACAATACATTCTCATGGATGTTTCCCCACATTGGGGTTTTACCACGTATATCTAGTGTAATGTTTTTCTCTTGTCTCTTTCTTATTATGATTAAATGTTGTTGTTATATGGATATGAGGATAGTCTAGTAATGTTCTTGTGTTTAATATTCTTGTATGTTTATTCACATGTCTCAATATTCTAACATTATTCACATAAAACCTTGCATCCATGATGCATACAAATAGGAATATATATAAGATGAGGAATTCAAGGAGATATTCAAGTTGCAATAAGATCAATTTCATGAAGAATAAGGGGACAAAAAATATTATTACCATCTCCAATATGGGTTACTTAAGAAACTATACAAGCTTTGCGTGCATAAAGGTGAGTGAAACCAAATTATAAGAGAGGCTCATAACTCCAAAGTTACAGTATCCAACTTGCATAGGTATATGTACTAGCCTACAATGAAAGACGATATAATTAAGTTCATTAGAGGATGCATACTTTATTTTACCAATAAAACCAAGAATAAGGAACAAGTTTTGTATCATCCCTTAACTATACCTACAAGGCCATGAAAGAGCATCTCCATGGATTTTGTCGGTGTTGTTCCTGTAATCAAGTGGGGATATGACTATATATTTGTGATGGTGGACATATTTAGTAAGATGTGCATCCTCATGCCTTATAAAATTCCATCAAGGGACAAGATGCAACAATAATGTTCATTTAGATGGTATGGATACACTTTGGAATACCAAGGAACATTTTGGATAGATAAATCATATTTCTTAGTTCATTTTAAACTACACTCTAGTAGAAGATGGACACCCAACTGAAGAGATATAAAACTTTCCACAAATATATGGGTAGGTATAAGTGGTGACCATAATATTTGTTCAACATTTGAATGGTTATAATTAGAAGCGTCCAAGAACCTAGGATGAGAATTTGATCTGCATTCAACACTCTTATAATAGACAAGTCTATACTTACACTAGAAAGTCCCCTTTTAAAACTTGTTTTGAATTTTTACAACCTTCACCTCTAGATGTTTTATATGGAAACAAAGAGGAGCGAAGGAATATTCCAAAAGAGAAGCATTGAAGGATGAAAGATTCATTGGCAATATTAGGCATATCCAATTGTAGGTGAAAGATACAGTAGAGAAATCATAGGAGAAGTACACGACCAAGCATGACCAACATATCATTGAGAAGACATTCAAGTTAGGAAATTGAGTTCAATTGGACCTAAAATAAGACAGGTTTCAGGGGCATGGTAAGAATATCAAGGATCTACAATATAGTCCTCTCAAAGTGTTGGAATAGGTAGGTGATAATACCTACAGATTAAATATGCCTCCATACATGTGCATATTCTTAGTAGTGAACATGGAGAATCTAAAAATTTATGAGCCTTCAACGTTTGATGAAGAAAATGAGAGGAAAGCCTTACCTACATGTTGGGCCCCAACAACTCCCCCTAATTTTTTACAAAATTTAAAGGGCCCCCATTAGAATCTTGATAATTATGATGAGCTACAGAATCAACATTTTCAAATAGTTCCATACCTTGGCTTGCTTTGAGACAAACTTAAGACATTCACGATAGTATGAGACAATCATTACAAAAGTATATGTTAAAATTTAGAAACGAGCATAAAAATCTCAATTTAAACAGAAACGTTAATTTTTATCAACTGTTTACTTTTGTTTAAATTATGATTATGTGTTCTTTCTTTTGCTCATTAGCAAGTTTGACAATTTTGAATAATGGGTTCAATACTTCATCAAATAATATCTTGGTTGGTTTCTCATTTTCATGAAATCATTTGGTGATATTAATTAATTAAATTCTTTTTTTCATTTTGCATCTCATTTCAAAATAATATTAATAAAAGAATTATCTATCATTTGTTTGATTTTGTAAAAAACCAAAATTAATATTTTTCTC
>ML780995.1:2019591-2051174 GCA_009831015.1 Picea engelmannii | reverse complement strand
TTTTTTTCCTTCTATGGTCACATTATTTAAGTAAATGATTTTCATTTTACTTAAGTTTATAAGGTTGATTTTTACACAAGCAAAAGAGTTTTATTACTAATATAAAATATACGAGAATTTAATATTCAATATTTTAACTCCTACGTAGCTCATGTTATTGTGTAATCAACGTTTTAACCATTTTTTGAGTTTAAATGTCTAATTACAACTATTTACATGCCAAAGGTGACAAAATGACTTCGCTACTTTATAAAATTTAAAGAGAGACATTGTTATTTAATCTTCTAGTTGGAAATCTTATAAACCTTTTTCTCCCATATTTGTATCCATATGGTTTGAACTTGGTAATGTCTCAAACAATTATAAGTAGATTGCATTATTTGGTTTGATAAAAAAGGATTCAATCTCTTACCAAGTTCTAATTATTTGAATCATGTCTCCTCTTCGCACTCATCATCCAAAATGGGCAACCAAGAAATAAAACAAATGCTGGTATATAACTTCTCATTCTATGACTATATGTGTATCAACATCACACCTCTTAAAGAATGTGATAGAGTTGTTTACTAATATTATATAGGATTGGATACCTTTGCATCCCTCTTTTGTGTTACCCAGTAAGGATTTATCTTTTAGTCCTTTTACTAGCTAAGTTAGTTATTCAACCATTTTTTAGTTGGTTAAGTTTATTTTCAAATGGCTTATTTGTAGACAAATTCTACATTTGGTGCTTCTATTCTCGTATTACATCTACTATATCCATTTAAAATCTCCATAATCTAAGTGATAATATCTAGTAGAGATTTACTCAAGTCAAGTTCTATGTAGATTTTGGCATAGGTGAAAATATTCTCATTATATTGGCTTGGTTATATCTTAATAAATTTACTCGAAAAATTGTCAATTCTTTGTAGGATTTCCTCTTCTTAAAAGTAGAGGGTGAGAAAAACAATCCCACCTAGACCAGGGTTGAGGAACTAGGTATTGAATCAAGATTAAATTAAGGGAATCAAGGTTTGCAAAAGAGGACATCTTTGTGCTAGAGCCATGGTCCCTCCTCCACGACCTCTCTACAATCTTCCAGGTTTCTAGAATATAGAATAAATAAGCCTTTGAAATACAAACTTATCATGTGTGTTGGAGTCTAGTTGGAGTTGATCCATTTAATGACAGTTGTAGGTGATGTCCAAAACCAATTGAATCTACATATAAATGTATTATTTTTGCAATAATTGATGTATTCATTGATCTCCAACGAAGTAATTTGTAACATAGGGTTGCATTAATTTGAATTGGATGCTCACCAAACTTTGTAATAAGCACTTGGTTGTTTTACCTCTTGTAAATTTGTAATAAGCATGCAAATTTTTTTATTTTTTATTTTGTTTTGTATTATTTTTTGGCAAAATTGGAAGTGGAAACGAACCATTGTGATAGTTGTCCTTCCAAAGGAATCCCATTGAAAAATGAAGGTTGTAGTGTAGAGATAAAAAAGGGAGATGCAAGGAGGGCTTGGGAGGGAAAATAACAGGAATGAGAGCTCGAAGAGGACAACCTGCTTGAAGATCAATGGGTGATGGAGTCAAGGATCCTATCCATGATAAGTGAAGGTTTCTTTGAGCCATGGGCACTTGAAATTTTGTGTTTTCAGTGAGTAACAATACACAACTCTCTATATAGCTCACCCCTCTATAATTGTCTCTTGAGCCTAATAAAATATCCATTAAATGTTGAAATTTGTGTGTAATTGTTTCAATTTCATGGCTCTGGTGTGAGCTCATTAATTTCTTGTGTGGTAGAACACTCTGTGCTATGGATGTTTTGGTTATGAGCTATAGAAATCTGTGCATATTCTGGTGAAGCGTGTAAACACCAACTGCAATTTTTTAGTAGTGGATTAATTGATCAAGGTTGATTTTTGGAGCCTCCTCATGTATGGTTGATTAAAAAACTAATGGATATGTGGTGTTATGAAACATAATTCTATGGACTTTGAGGATTCATTGGCATGTCCATAAACCACATTCCATGTTTGGTGGATGTTATGGTGTTATTCAATGATGTATAAATTATATTGTTGACTATTATATTGCTCAAACCATTGGTATGTCACTATGTGACTTGCAAGGTGTACGAAAGACAATGTTTAATAGATTGATTAGAGGTCGAATTGTAGAGCCAAGAATATTGTTGTGATGCTTGGAAAGGTGTGCACAATATTAAATATTGAATCGTGTGCATGTTGGAAATATTGTTGTCATTGATGTCAAATACAGGGGGATACTATAGATGTCCAAGATAAAGATTGCAATATGGAGATTGCTGGAAATATTGATTTTGGATTTTTGATGCTCAGTTTGGATACCCTATCTTTGAAGTCATTTTTGCTTTGAAGATCTAGCTCAAATGGGAGCATAGAATATATGGTTGAAAATATTATTTCGATACCTTTCCAATGGTATATGGAAATCCCTCTAACTCCATAGGAATGGGAAGATATGAAATATTATGTCATGTCAACCCAACAAAAAAGTATAGGTCGACCCAACCAATTTTACAAGTCACCCCATAAGTGAACATAGAAGCACTATAAATATGGGACAAATGTGCACATTTGAATAATATCAAGCAATAAGAGAAAGTACAAATGCATAGAAGAGATCTAAGGTGCTAAAGAGGACTTGGGGAGTATTATTGGAGTCTAAAGGTGCGTAAGAGGAGTTTTATTGGATTTTTAAGGGTGTGCCACAAAGGACTAAGGTCTATGATGCTGCAAAGTGCGTTGTTTTTAGGTTGTGATGTTGCAATCTGGGACTATATTCTGGGAATAATGCTATGAGGTTCGTTAGGGCATGAAGGATAAATCTCACTAGGGTTTGAAGCTATGTCTGGGGTATGAAGTAAGGAGAGGCACTGGAGCATGAAATGTAAGGGTATGATCATGTTGTGAAATGAATGAAGTATGAATCATGCAAGTGAAGTCAAAAGTACTACATGTATGAATATCTTGTATTGGTGCCAGTACAAGTCTTACTAAGTTGGTGCTCAATTAAATAAATTGGTGTCTCTAGTAGGTTGGTGCCTACACAATATCTTGTTGAATTTGTGCTCAACTGAAGAGATTGGTGTCTCTAGTAGGTTGGTGCCTACACAATATCTTGCTGATTTGGTGCTTATTTTAAGAGATCAGTGTCTCTAGTAGGTTGGTTCCTACAAAATTTGTAATAGTAGGTTGGTTCCTACAAGCATTTATAAATATAAGTTTTTGTGGTTTTCTCCCACAAGGGTTTCCAAATTAAACTCAATGTACTATTATTTGAGTTTATATGCATTTACTTTTAATTAAGAATTAATGAATGGTCATCTAAAGTAAAAATAATCTTGTACTGATTCACCCCCCTCTCAGTATAAACATAATTTCAATAGTGCATTGGTGAGTGCGTGACCAATTAACAGTCAAAGAGTCATCTGAATCCAACACCATAATGTTGACCCACCCGGGTCAATTTTCAGTCACTCGAATTTGAAATTATTTATTCACTCATTATACCTCTTTCCATTGGTGAATGCATGGATTTTAGACGTTGTATGGATTTCCATACAATAAATTGAATTTCCTTATGCATTAGTCTCCTACTAGTGGTTATGGCAACTATACTAGCATTTATGATGAATTCACACTCTGGTAGACTTAAACCTCTATGCAACTGCATGCTACAATGGTTATTGATGGGATAGGTGTTAATACAATGTTGATGTGTTAACCATATTGAAGTATTGTGTAAGAACAATAGAACAATATAAATTACAAAATACTACAAGGTCCACAATGAACTCAATTGCAAAGCATGAGAAGATAATCAAATTTGGAATTGCAAAGAAAATCAATTATAATTATGCTATAGACGTTTGTTTTGACAAGAAAAATAGGCCACATGCCCATTGTTTATGGATCATATGGTATCATAGCAAGTCTAAAGACTTGGAGAACACCTTCATGGTATACACCCACATTGAATGCTAAAACAATGGACAAGCATTGCTGCTAGACCTACATATAAGAAGAGTACCACCAATAGAGGGGAATCCTCATGAAGAATATGACAAGGAAGAACCAAAGGTTAGATTTTCTTAGCTGGAGTAGAGCATTGCTACATTAAAATAATTGGTGACATAGTTTTTGGTGAAGAAATATAGGGAAGCAAACTCAATAGAGATCGTGCATAAAGAAGACAAGTCATACCGAGAAGAGCCCACGTGCAATGATTCAGGTAAAAACCATTTTTTCTTCATCTTATCATATTCCTTTCAAAGTTGAAGCAAAAATTTAAATACCCATGTTTGATGGACAAATTAATGTTGAAGTCTTGAATAGCTAGTTGAAACAAATGGAATTTTACTTTGGTCTTTATAAAATCCAAGAAACATAGTAGATTTCCATTTCCCATTTGAAGATGACCTAACATGCTCTACTATAGTGGGAGAGTTATGTGGATGCATTGAGTCCAATATGCAAGAATACCATGATTATAAAATGGGATGAATTCAAGGCATTGTTGAAGTCACAATTTTGTCTTATAGGCTATGAAGAAGAGAATCTCATGAAGTGGCAATACCTTCGACAAGAATAGGGGCAAGGAGTGCAAGAATATGCTTCTAAGCTTAGGAACCAGAATATTAGGTTGGATATCTCTTTATAAGAGCCATGAGTGATGGTGAAGCACCTTGGATGAAATTTTATCCATTTCCAAATTGGAATGTAGCTTCTTGGTGTAAAAATCATAGATGAGGCAAGAAATAAGACTCTCTATATTGATTTTGACTCCAAGAAGGGGAAACAACAGATGGGACAAGAAGAAACCAACAAGAGAAAATACAAGAATATGGAAACCACATCCAAAACAAGGAGGGATCCTAATAGGCATTGAAAAAATTATTATGTGGATGGGCACATAGAAGAGAAGTGCTGGAAAATTCATCCAAAGTGGTTAAATTTCAAGGGGAAAGCAAGGGTAGCTACCAAGACACAAGAAGTAGTGGTAGAAAGAACCTTTGAATATTTGGATGGAGCTATAGTTTTCACTACATTGTAGCAAGTAAAGGTGAGTGGATATAAACATGCATTATTCTAAATCAAAGTTCAAGTAAAGAAATAGAAGGTAAATTCTCTATTTGACAATGGTTCTCAATATAATCTGGTTTTTGAAACATTAGTTGATGAGCTTGGTCTAGAAACTTATGATCTAGTGCATCCAAGTTCAATAGTATGGTTGCAAGGGAAAATTGTTATGAGAATCAATAAAAGATGTAAAACCAAGTTTTCTATTATTGCTAGCTATATGTTGATGAAGTAGAATGTGAAGTTGCACCATTAGACGCCTTTGGAATGATGTTTGGTAGCCCATACCTGTGGGAAAACAAACAACCTTTGTCAGCAATGGAATGGTGGATATGGAGAGGAAAATGTAGGTCATGTGTTTCCATCTCCTTAATGGTCCAACTTTTGGGGACCAAAATATTGCAAATGGGGAGGTGTGATACAAATCAGATCCTCACCAAACTTTGTAATATGCACTTCATTGTTTTACCTCTTGTAAATTTGTAATAAGCATGTAATTGATTTTTTATTTCATTTTGTCTTTTTTTGGCAAAATTGGAAGTGGAAACGAACCATTATGATGGTTGGCCTTCCAAAGGAAACCCATTAAAAACATGAAGGTTGTAGTGAAGAGAGACACAAGGGAGACGCAAGGAGAACTTCAGAAGGCATCAACCAAAATGAGAGCTTGAAGAGGATAACCTACTTGGATATCGATGGACGAAGGATTCACAAAGCCTATTCACAATAAATGAAGGTGTCTATGAGCCATGGCCACTTGCAATTTTGTATTGTCAATGAGTAACAATACACAACTCTGTGTATAGCTTACCCCTCTGTAATTATCTCCCGAGCCTAATAAAATATCCATTAAATGTTGAAATCTATGTGTAATTGTTTCAATTTCACAGCTTTGGTGTGGGTTCATTAATTTCTTGTGTGCTTGGAAAATCTATGTTATGTATGTTTTGGTTATGAGCTACAACAATCTATGTATACTTTGGTGAAGTGTGTAAACACCAACTGAAATTTTTTAGTAGTGGATTAATTGATTGAGGTTGATTTCTAGAGCCTCCTCGTGGATGGTTGATTAAAAAAATAGTGGATATGTGTTGTTACAGAGCATAATTCTATGGAATTTTAGGATTCATTGGTATGTGAATATATTTAATTCCATATTTGGAAAATGTTATGGTGTTATTCAATGGTGTATAGATTGGTTTGTTGACTATTATATAACTTGGACCGTTGATGTGCCACTGTGTGACTTGCAAGGTGTATTAAAGACAATGTTTAGTAGATTGACTAGATATTGAATTGTAGAGCCAACAATATTGTTGTGATTCTTGGAGAGGTGTGCACAATCTTAAAGAATGAATCATGTGCCTTGGTGAGTGTACGATCGATTAGCAGTCGATGAGTCATCTGAATCTTGATCCATGATATTAACGAACCTGGGTCAATTTTCATTCACTCATATTTGAAATTATTTATTCACTCAATGTACCTTGATCCATTCGTGAACACATGGATATTAGATGCTATAGGGATTTCCACAAAATAAATTGAATTTTCCTTATGAAAGAGCCTCCTACTAGTAGTTATGGTAGCTATACTATCATTTATGATGAATTCACACTCTAGTATACTTGAAACTCTATTCAAGTGCATGAAATAGTGGTTATTAATGGGATATGTGTTAATACAATGCTGATGTGTTAACAAAATTGAAGTATATTGCATTTTCCTTATGAAAGAGCCTCCTACTTGTAGTTATGGTAGCTATACTATCATTTATGATGAATTGACACTCTAGTATACTTGAAACTCTATTCAAGTGCATGAAATAGTGGTTATTAATGGGATATGTGTTAATACAATGCTGATGTGTTAACAAAATTGAAGTATATTGAATTTTCCTTATGAAAGAGCCTCCTACTTGTAGTTATGGTAGCTATACTATCATTTATGATGAATTGACACTCTAGTATACTTGAAACTCTATTCAAGTGCATGAAATAGTGGTTATTAATGGGATATGTGTTAATACAATGCTGATGTGTTAACAAAATTGAAGTGTTGTGTAAGCACAATAAAACAACATAAATTACAAAAGAATATAGGGTTTCAACTATAGAGCACGAGAAGATAGTTAAATTTGGAATTACAGAGACAATGATTCATAATTCCACGATAAGCATATGTGTTGAAAAAATGGATAGGCCATATGCCCACTATTTACGGATAATGCATTCAAATTTCTCTACAATGACAGACCTTAACTATGGATTCTTCCTTTTTGAAGGGGAAGAAAATATAATTCAGATTATATCTTTGAATGAGTGAGGTCTCTAAGCTCGAGGTGATGATTTATACTTTTTTTGTTGCAACAAATTGAGATGAAACTTCTAAGAAATGTTAGCATTTAGATTTCCTTTAAAGGTGATAAAAGTTGTACTAATGGATTTTTTCTTAGCCATTATAGGCCCAATAAATAGTATGACATAAAATAGAGGGATCTTACTATGCAAGCCAAGGATATCCCACAAAGAAATCAAGAAAGTGAAGGGTCACTTGTAAACACCAGTCCTCATGATCCTTGGCTCAAGAGAAAATCTAGCTCTAATGAAAATTTCCTCTTATAGTTCTATGAAAGATTGATATTCTTATGAACCCAATGAATTGACCATCCATATTTGTTCCATATAGTATAAACTCTCACTTTCTTAATTGTTCCACCCAATATTTTATGAAATTATCCCCTACTTATTTTTCTAGAAGCTCGTGAGAAGTTATCTCTTGAGCTTGAACCCAATAACAAGATTTGAGTTCATCTTCATCCAAATAAATCTAGATTTAAGCCTAGACACAAATGGAATAGACCATGACTTCTAATTCTTATCCGATGAGAGTTATTTCCTTCTCCTTGAATAGGTTGTCATTTATTTTTTCCACAACATTAAAAACCTTTCTATTGAAGAAACACAACATAGTTTAGATAGATAATGGAGAGAAGCCAGTGGCACTTATAGACTAGGGTAGAAGATATCTTCATGTTCTTTTAATTAATTATAATAACATATATGTATGTATGTATGTATGTATGTATGAATGAAAGAATGAATGATTGCATGTATATGTCTATGTCTATGTCTATGTCTATGTCTATGTATATGTACACACACACATTCCATGAAATAAAGAATTGTATTTGATATTTGAAGGAAGAAAACAAAATATACATCCACATGTCATTATGACTACTTTAGAGCCACGAGTCTTTGCACCCTCCTATCCCCATAGGGGCAAGTTACAACTATTAAATATAGTTTTCCTTAGGTGTTTTTTGTTGGGAATGCATTATACTCTTTGCATGGTTATCTTCATGAATTGTTCATATGTGTCGGTCACGTGGGGGTTGAATCCCTTAAAAAAAGAAAAAAATGAGTTGTTTTTTGTTTGTTTTTGGCATGTTTTGTGTTTTTCAGACCATTATAATCTAATATTGGTTAATGGATTAGGGATTTAACTTAATTTGAGTTAATGGATTAGGTTTTTGGGTGATATGAAATACCTAAATATTGTATTGTATATAGTCAATTTAATACAATGGAGAATATAAGGTACAACTCTATATTTTGTTGGTTTTCCTAGTTAAGGGTTTCAAGGGTAAATCTCCTTATATTGTGCATGTGCCATTGTTGTTCTCTCTATTTTGCTTAAGAATTTGTATGAATTGTTTCACTTCAAATATTTAAAACTTACATTTGGTATTAGAGAAAGATTATTGGATTTAGGGGGACATCATTGCTACTAAGGGTTCAACTCTTTTTTTATAGAGAAAATTTATCTTGGATTTGTGATACACTTGGTTTCAGTGGGAGATTTGTAGTGGTGATTTTTGTGTTGAAAGAGAATGGAAAGAATTTATAGAATTGAGATTGAGAAATTTAATGGTCAAAACTTTAAGCTATGGAAGCTCAAGATGGGGGACCTCTTGAAGATGAATAACAATGGGTTGTTGTGGATCCTAGTACTACACCTATGGGTATGGCAGTGAAAAATTGTATGAAGTTGGATAGGAAGGCAAAGAGTACAATACGGTTATGTATTTCAGATTCAGTGTTACTGAATGTCTCAGGAGAAGCTACAACCAAGGGGTTAATGGATAAGTTAGGGACTTTGTATTAGTCCCTAGTAAACAAACTTTTCCTTCGAAAGAAGTTGTACCTCCTAAGGATGAATGAAAAATACTCCATGATACATCATATAAATTCCTTTAACACTATGGTGAGTTTGTTGTTGTGAGACGATATTAATTTTTTTTATGAAGATAAGTGCATTAGGTTAATGCGTTCTTTATCAAATTCATGGGATATTCTAGTTGTAGCTATTGGAAGTAATGCAACCACATTAAATTTTGATGATGTGTTTGCATCCTTTCTATCAGAAAAAATGAGGTGGAAAACCATGGATAGTCAGAGCCTTAATGCCTTATCTGTAAGAGGTCATCCCCAATATGGAAATAAAAGTAAGTCTTTGAGGGAAGGTATAAATCTAGAGATACACATAAATCTCCAAGAAAATCTTGAAGGAAAAACTAGAAATTTGGTAAAGTTATGAATTATAATAAGGATATTAGTGTTAGGGACCTAACCCCTCACGTAGGTAGAATAATATATTTCCATGTAATAAAGGTCAATATTAATAAGGCCTAGCAATAAGGAAGATTAAGTCCAATGTAAGAAGACCTAATAGAAGCTTCTGCTTCTAGAAGGATCTTCCTCTAGATTGTTCTTTTAATAGACATATTTAGTATAAATAGGAGTCGAGGGTATGAGATGTTTTGTCTTGGATATTAATGTAATAGAGATATTCTCTGTTGGAGGTTGCCCCCTCGAAGAGGCAAGTGAATATTTCTCTCAGTAATCAAAGTTCTCTTTCTGGTGTTATTCTGGTTTCATTTTGGTATTATTGTGGTGTTGTTATGGTTATATTGTTGTTCATATGCCACTTCTAGATATTTATTTATGTTCTGCATACTTTTTATATATGGAATATTACAAGTGGTATCAAAACACCTTCCTCGACAAAAAAATGTGGGTTAATTTTTTTTCAGGGTAGAGACATTTTTCGATGTCTTTAAGCTACAAAGATATGTTGTTATGCACATAAACCCGCGGTCTAGGATTCATACACGTAAGTAATACAAGTGGTACTTAAGAACACATCAGTTGGCCACCCTTGTAACCCCCGTTGGTACCCCTTCGAGTGGTAGCACATCAGACATCACCTATATATAGATCAACCTAGATCTCCTGAAGCCCTCCATAGATAAACCGATCAACCCCCTGACTGCTATAGTGCCATCGAGAACAACACTCGAGAAGATACTCTCCAGTACCTGGGTAGTCAGGTAGTACATCTAAGGGTACGGTCTAGCCTCCTTAGTTGGTGCCATGAGATATTGGGCCGAGTAATACTGTTGGACCCTTCATGTATATCAGAGAGCTATAACACAGGGAAAACCCTTTTTTGTAGAACCCTTGAATACCCTAACTCTTGGGACGGAAACAAAAACAAAACATACAAAATCTATTGTCGCGCACCTATGTCTCCTGCATTCGGGTTGCACAATTACTATACATTTCTTTATGTTAAGCATTTGGGAATTTCGTCACTGTAGTATTCTTCAGGTCAGAGTATAACTCCGTAGGAGTTAAATAAACAACAACAACAACAATAATAATAATAAACCATAGACACACTTATCTAGGCCCCTTTTCTCCCTAATCGCAGTCATACCCTTCATTTTTAATCCTTTTTGTTTCAGTGGACCCGAACCCTTCCTAGTTTCCCTATTTTACCGCCTATCCCATTATATTCCCCTTCAATCACTGATCGTTGTGGTACCTATCACTTCTAAGTCTTTTTTTTTGTGGTCCCACCCACCCATTTTTTCCCTTACTTGCACTTCCCGTCTTAAAATGGCCACCACTCGCAACCAAGATCTCCGAAATTCCATCAATCAAGCCCATGTCTCCATCTCACATCTCACATCTCAGATGGATTCCACCAATTCCCTCATTAACAACTTGGAAGGAAACCTCACAACCTAATTGACCTCCCTCCAGTCCGTTGTCAATCAATTGTTGAACTTCCCTACAGGACCTTCTTCATCAACACAAACCGATGTTTTTGATTCCTCTTAGTCTCCACATTTTCACTCCAACTCCTTTCATCATTAACCCCGTCTTCCCCGCATAGAGGTCACTAAATTTGATGGCTTTGATCCTACAGGTTGGGTCACTCAAATGGAGCATTATTTTTCTCTGCATGGTATTACTGACGAGTTGGCCAAAATTCGCTATGATGTCCTCTATATAGATCCTGAACGCTGGAAATGGTGGCAATGGGGAAAAAATTCACATCAAGGGTATATTGTCTGGACCCAATTTGTTGTTGAGATCTATTCCCACTTTGATACTGATACCCACTATCTAGGTCATTTGACCAAGTTGAAACAATCAGACACAATGGAAGACTTCATTACTGATTTTGAGCATTTGGCCTTTTGAACAAAGGGCATGTCAGATGTATTCTTCCATGAATGCTTTATCAGTGGTCTCAAGGATGAAATGTGATCACAGGTTCTCATGGCCCGCCCTCCCACTTGGTTGGAAGCTAATCAACATTCTAAAGAGTCCCAACAAGTTGTTTTGTCCTAGAACAAAAAACCCCCTTTTGTTCCTCGCCCTCGACCCTCTAATCCTAACCCCCATGTTACTCCCCTCAAGGTCCATAAACTAACTAGGGATGAAATGGTTGAATGCCAACTAAAGGGTCTTTGCTATAATTGTGATGACAAATATTTTTCGGGGCACAAGTGTAAGGAACAAAAACTATTTATGGCTATATCCGAAGATGTTCCTAAAGAGGATTTGACAGTTTCCCTTATTGAAGAACCCTCCCTTCCCGATGCCACCCAAGAGCCTGTTGACCCCATTAAAGTTGACCCCTTATTTCCTTGCATGCCCTCACTGGCTTCTCGACCCCCCAAACGCTTAAGCTCATTGGCTACATTAAGCATAGGAAGGTCATCATCCTTGTTGACAGTGGTAGCACCCACAATTTTATTCATCGTCAATTGCCCAGGAAACCAATTGTTATATTCCTGTTGTCAATAATTTTCAAATCATGATATCCAATGGTGGGTCCATGAAATGTGGTGGGTGGTGTGAAAATGTTTGTCTTCAAATTGGAAATTACCAATTGAAATCTCATATGTTTTCCATTGACATGGGAGGTTGTGACATTGTGCTAGGTGTTGAATGGTTACGCACTTTGGGTCCCATTCTTATGGATTTTAAGGAATTAACGATGCAATTCCAATAGGAAGGACAAAAGTATCAATTCCAAGGTCTCACAGCTAGTTCTCCAAAGATCATTAGTTCCCATCGTATGGAAAAGATCCTCAAGAAAGGCCACTCCGGTATCATTTCTCAGCTCCATTCTATTCAAGCCCTTGAGACACCCTCTATGCATCCTGACCTCCAAGTTATCCTTTCCAAACATCAAGTTGTTTTTTCCACTCCTCAGGGAATTCCTCCTTCTCGTGGTGTTCATGATCATTCCATTCCCCTTGTTCCTGACAGTCTTCCTCCCAATGTTCTCCCTTATCACCACCCCTTTCCCCAAAAGAATGAAATTGAGAAAATAGTGCAGGAATTGCCCCAAGAAGGTGTTATCCACCCCAGTACCAGCCCCTATTCTTCCTCTGTTGTCATGGTACTTAAGAAAAAAGTTACTTGGCGCATGTGTCCTGACTTTCATGCCCTTAATAAGCTCACCATCAAGGACAAGTTCCCCATTCATGTCATTGATGATCTCTTGGAGGAGCTGAGTGGTGCTCAATACTTCACTAAACTTGATCTTCGTTCTGGCTACCATCAAATACATATGCAAGAAGCTGACATACCCAAGATTTCCTTTCGAACTCACGAGGGTCACTATGAGTTTTTGGTCATGCCCTTTGGTTTGTGTAATGCCCCCTCCACCTTCCAAACCCTCATGAATCATGTATTTCGTCCTTTTCTCTGTCATTTTGTCTTAGTTTTCTTTGATGATATTCTCATCTATAGTAAAACTTGGCAATCTCATCTTTCCCATGTGGATCAAATTCTCCATCTACTCTCACAGCACCAACTTTTCCTCAAACAATCTAAATGTTCTTTTGGCACCTCAGAAGTCGAGTACTTGGGTCATATTGTTGGCAAGGTTGGTGTTAGGGTGGATCCTAAAAAGATTGAAGCTATGAAAGATTGGACTTACCTAAAGAATCTCAAAAGCTTGCATGGATTTCTGGGTTTAACAAGTTATTATCGCAAGTTTGTTAAGAATTATGGAAATATTGCGGCACCTCTCACTGCTCTCCTTAAAAATAATTCTTTCACTTGGACTCCAGAAGCTACTCAGGATTTTCAAACCTTGAAGATGGCCATGTGCACCACTCCAGTCCTAGCCCTTCCTGATTTCACAAAGACCTTTGTCCTAGAATGTGATGCTTCTGGGAAAGGAATCAGTGTCGTCCTTATGCAAGAGGTTCAACCTTTGGCCTTTACCAACAAACAACTTTCAGAGTGAAATTTGGGCAAATCAATCTATGAAAAAGAAATGTTGGCTATTATGCATGTCGTGGCTCTTTGACGCTCTTATCTATTGGGGCAACACTTCCAAATTAATACAGATCATCAAAGTATCAATTATTTTCCGGAACAACACCTTTCCTCCCCCGAGCAACAAAAATGGGTGACTAAGATCTTTGGATATGATTACGAGATCATTTACAAGAAAGGAAAAAACAATGTGGTTGCTGATGCACTTTCCAGAAAATATGAAGATGAAGGGTCCATTTTTTCTCTCTCCAAGTTGTTCACCAAGAATGGCTACAAGATCCCAAAAGTTATCATATGATACAACAATTGCAGTCCAATTCTCTAGTCTCCCCAGGGTACTCTTGGCTCAATGATGAGCTTCGATACAAAGGTGTTTTTTTTTTAAGTACACAGTCAAAACTTAAATCCATGGTACTTTCTGAGCTTCATGCTACACCCACAACTGGGCATTTAGGGTTTACCAAAACCTATGACAGGGTCAAACATTCTTTTTTCTGGGATGGTATGAAACAAGATGCTCATAATTTTGTGACTGAATGTGATGCGTGTCAATGCAACAAGGGTGAAACATTCAAATCTCTTGGTACACTACAAACGCTTTCTATTCCACCTGCTATTTGGCGAGATATCTCTATGGATTTTATTGTAGGCTTACCTAAATCGGAAAATAAATCATTCATCATGGTGGCAGTTGATCGTCTTTCCAAGTATTCTCATTTCTATGCTCTTCAAAACCCATTTACAACATCCATTGTGGCTCAAATTTTCATGGATCAGGTCTTCAAGCTTCATGGCATGCCGCATTCTATTGTTTCTGATCGTGACCCAAATTTCACCAGCAATTTTTGGAAAGAAATATTCAAGCTCCAAAGCACCCAATTGCCTCTCAACACAACTTATCATCCCTAGACTAATGGTCAAACTGAAGTGGTCAACAAGTGTTTGGAAACATATTTGAGGTGTTTTGCATCGGAAAGGAAAAATCAGTGGGATCAATGATTACCACTATTTTAATGGTGGTACAACACTTCTTACCATACAACTACCCGCATGACTCCTTTTTAAGCGGTATATGGACAAAATACACCTTCAGTTCTCTCATATTTTCCAAGTGTCTCGAAGGTCTAGGCAGATGACCAAACGCTTACATTTCAAGAGGCTATTCTCCATACCCTCAAAGAGAATTTGGTCATGGCTCAGAATCACATGAAGCAACAAGAAAATCAAGGTCGCTCTGAACGTCAATTTGCATAAGGGGATCAAGTGTTCCTTCTACTGCAACCTTATAAGAAAAATTCCCTCAAGGCTGACCATTGTCAGAAACTAGTGCCCAAATTTTATAGTCCTTATATTGTTCTCAAGCGGGTCAGACAGGTGGCCTATCAGTTATCTTTGCCCAGTCATTCTAAGCTCCATCCTATTTTTCATGTTTCCTTCTTAAAGAAGGTGATTGGAACTAAGTGCCAAACTCAAACCAACCTTCCCAAGTTGGATGAAGAAGGCTCCATTTGGATACAACCACAAGTAGTTTTGGACCAGCGTGAGCGTCATCTGCATCAATGAACCATCAATGCAGTGTTAGTCCAGTGGAAAGATACAACTCCAACATATGCCACTTAGAAACTAGCTACTATTCTACAATAATTTCCTCATCTCAAGCCTTGAGGACAAGGTTGGTTTTAAGGGGGAGGACATGTTAGGTACCTAACCCCTCACGTAGGTAGAATAATATATTTCCATGTAATAAAGGTCAATATTAATAAGGCCTAGCAATAAGGAAGAATAAGTCCAATGTAAGAAGACCTAATAGAAGCTTATGCTTCTAGAAGGATCTTCCTCTAGATTTTTCTTTTGATAGACATATTTAGTATAAATAGGAGTCGAGGGTATGAGAAGGTTTGTATTGGATATTATTGTAAAAGAGATCTTCTCTACTAGAGGTTGTCCCCTCGAAGAGACAAGTGAACATTGCTCTTAGTAATCAAAGTGATCTTTCTGGTGTTATTCTGGTTTCATTTTGGTATTATCGTGGTGTTGTTCTGGTTATATTGTTGTTCATCTGCCATTTCTAGCTATTTATTTCAGTTCTGCATACTTTTTAATATCTAGAATATTACAATTAGATACAAAAATGTTGATAAAGCGAAGGGATTTAATGATGTTCCTTCTATTACTACCAAAACCAACACCCTTTTGAAAAGTCCCAACATAGGTGCTAACTTGGGCAATAAATTAAGAAGTGCACCATTATCACCTTAGTACACTTTTCGCTTCACTTTAGGCTATCTCTTAGAAGCCACAAGGGGGTATCCCTATTTGAATAAGTAAACTTATTAAAGTGAATTAAAACCATGCAAGCATATGATTTACTTCAATGAATCCACAATACATATAACAATACCATGCACAAGGATTCCAACAAGTGATTAAAATGCTTTAAATATATACAAAAAGAAACAATAGCATAAAACAGACGTATATCCACTTGAAAGAGAGAGTTAGGAGCTAGTGGATGTCTATTCCAAATCATATATGTAATATAAAAAAAAATTAGTAAATTTATATGTGTGTTTATATCTATCACTCAACAAATAAAACTTCAAAGAGGTTACAACCACTTTAAGCTACTTTAGGGCACAATGAGTGAAGATAATTAGCATAAACCAATGGTGCAATGTGTGCTTGTTATTACCACTTGATTATATTATAGGAGAGGACAATATTAGGGCTTCCTTTCCACTTATATATCTGTTTTATGAATAAAAGCACACAAATTTCAGATTTAGATCATAAAAAGACCACCCAAGAGATAATTTATGCACTACAGATCAAGACATCTTGGATGTTTCCACTTGGGAAACAAATATTCTATACAACAACTCTCCAAATAGTTTTAAAAATAAGTTCTAAAGATATATAACCAATAACTAAGAAATAACTTGTAAAATAGATGGTGAATCCCCCTAGGGTTTTGCAAGTTAGCACTTGGAATTCACCAAATAAACCTTTACGTAAATGATAAACAATTATAAGAACTTAGAGATCAAATTCACCACTATATATCTAACATGGAATTGTATAAACGATCTAGGAATGAAATAGAGGCTACACATGAGTAAGAATACACCTTAAAGCACCAAACCCTAGCTTTAGGGTTTCACCTCCGATTTTTATTGCTGCAATTTAATTTCCAGATTTGAGAAATTCCTTAAATCAACCCAAAAAATCTTAAATAAGACCTTGAAGCTCCTCCATATAGGGCCTATTTTTCCTCCTTAGGGTTAGAGATCAATAATTATGCACAAACCCTAGAATAAATTTGTCTAGGAAATAAAATGAATTGTTACTTTACAGTAGACAATGAAAGAAATCTAAATAAATATATTTATTTTATTTTTAATGTTATATTTCCTTCTAAACAAACAAAAAATAAAATATTTTGAATTCTAGGGTTTTTTTTAGTTGGTTGTTGGTAGAATACTCTTGTGTCTTTTCTTCAAGTAGGGCTTATGGGGTCAAGAAAGATGCCCCTATAACAATCAACCACTTTTATCTTAAGTATTAGGGTAAGATAGTAGAACCATAAGGCTAGAATAATCTTTAACCTGATCAAGATAAGCTAAGAGGACCAAGGCCCTACAAGAAGGGATTCCTCAAGGGAAAAAACCTTCACCAACAAGATCAACTATAACTTGAACAAAATACTTAAAACCCTTGCCAAGGAACCAAGAGGAAAAATGAAGCGATGGATTAATCACTTACCCAAGATAAACAAAGAATAAGGAAGGAACAAACCCTAAAACATCTCCTCTCCAAATGTTATAGCAACCCTTATTGATCTTGATAGCTAGTAGAAGTCTTGAATCACCATAAAAAAATATTTAATGCACCAAGAAAATAACCAATAAAGAGAGAGCTCTAAGAATTGACACCAAAACCTCCAATAGGTAGATCTTCAATTAATTTTGTTCTCAAATGTCCAAAAAAAACAAATCGGAATGAGAGGAGATCCTTTATTTATAGATGAGGCTTCTAACTCCTTATCATTCTTTGTTAGTTTTTTTCTCTCTAAATTTAGCCTAGGAGAATTACAAAAAGTGACTTGTCATCCACACAAAGAACGAGACTAAGTCAAATACAAGTAATATATGCCACATGCATAATAAAACCCTCTAAGAGAGAGGACACCCCACTAAAGGAGGGGTAAATTTTATGTAGATGTTCAATTTCCCTTGAAGAAGTGTAGTCCTAGCCTCAAAATGTGGTGTAGTAGCATCCCAAGCAAGCAAAGTGCCAATGTCTAGCCTCCTTATGTGGAAAAACCTCATGGAATGAGTGAGTGAGGCCCCAAAAGGTGGACAACTCATCAAAAAATGCTCATTAACCCTCAAAAAGTACCTACAAGGTAAGGCCATGTGTATATATCAAGTAAAGACACCTTTGTGAAGCATGGGAGTGACCCTCCAAGTCAAAAAAATGGGTCATAAAACCACCAATGACTATTATTACGAACAAAAGAGTGGGTCGGCCCTCAAATCATGCATAAAATAGGTCAAAATATGAACAAATGAGAGAGCACTCTAGGATCCTCAATGTGGCATGTGTATAGGATGCCCACACATGCATACATATCCCATATGTGCCTTGGAGGATGTGAGCAGTTACTTCAGATATGTGTACTGCCTCAAGAACTATAAGATTTCCTCGGGAAACATGAAACTAAGTGACCATCCATCTAATCATCTATGATAGTAGATGGCCAAAGTGTGATGAATACTTAAGATAGAAATCCGTTCTTAGGAATAAGATAAGTGTACTATACATGATAGGTATCAAAAAATTTACAATAAGAGCAACACTTTTACATCACATACAAAAAAGTGAGAGAAACTAGTAGCTCCCATAGATCATGTTCCTAGTAGATCCACCCCAATGTACTCGTATACCTACCCATATCATAAATTGTTGGGTTGCTATATTCTTTGTAGTGAAAGTCTAGTCAAGGTGGATCGACTAGGTGTGAAAGTAGAAGGTCGAAATGTTTGACCGGGTAAAGTCGAAGTCAATGTAATAAAAAACAAGTCAAATAGGTCGACCAAAAAGAGGTCTATAGGTGGTCAAGTGGAAACCGATTGAAGATCGAATGAAGGTGGACTGGTAATCTCACTGGCAGTCGACTGTAACAGAATCCCAAGATTGGCGGGATTTGTAGCCAATGATCTGTGTGGATCTGTAACCATTTTTAGTTTCCTGTATTCAAGATTTTTCCTATTGTATAGCCTATAAATAAGGCATGTTGTAATGCTATAAAAGATAATCATTGTTGATCAATCTAGGATGTTCCTGCAAATGTAAAAAAATAGGTTGTTGGTCATGTAGATGTAAGTTGGATTGGCTACAAGGATGTCCTTGTGTAAAGAAAGAGGGTATGATGTCAATTGTGTCTTAGGTGTGGACCAAGGTTAGGCATGTAATAATTTATCCTAAATGAATAAGACAAAAAGAGAGCAAGACGTTCAAGGAATGTTGGTTTTCTTGTTTGGGTTTGCAGGGTAAAATATCTGTGCACTCTGTGTTTGCTTTGTCAATTTTTTTCTATCTTAAATCTATCTTCCTCTCTTCTATTAGGTTTAGTGTGAAAGTATAATTTCATAACATGTGGTATTGGAGCTTGGTTTAACAAACTTGAATCTGAGATAAACCCTAGGTCCAATAAGAGTTGTAAGTTAGAGATATTTAGAGTTGTTCTTAAGGAATGGAAAGTAGCTTGAGAATAGAGATCGAAAAATTCAATGGCAAAAATTTTGAGCTTTGGAAGCTTAAAATTGAATATCTCCTTGTAGATTGAGAACAATGGGAAATAGTTTGTCCAAGTACCATTCTGACAGGTATGTCAAAGGAAGAATGGGATAAACTCAAGAGAAGGTCAAGGAGTATGATTTGACTTTGTCTAAAATATTTGGCATTGTTGAATGTCTCAGGTGAAGACTCAACTAAGAAATTGCAGGAAAAGTTGGGAAGCTTGTACCAGTCGAAATCCTGTTAGATTTCGATGTGCACCCATACCGGTGTACACACACCTTAGGTTTGGTCTATGTTCTCAACATAATACATAAAGTTACACAATTTGAACTGTAAACATAAACACACTGAGATGCCTAACAACTTAGCACAACAAAAAATAAACTAGGAATTGAATCATACACAATACACATGAATTTAATGCCCAAATCAATTGTTCTTAAACCTAGGACAATGGGCTCTTGTACCAGGGAAAATGACCCAGTTTTACATACAATAAAGATGCAAAAATACTTACGAGACATTGTTGAAAGCCTCTTGGTTTCTGTTTCCAAATCTACTACACTGAGGCTGAGGGTTAGGGCATCCCTTACCCCCTCAAACCCTTATATGCCTCTGCAACCCTTGCACAAGTTTGGTTGAGTCATTGCAACCTTATACACTATCCTTGGCTGAGATTCCTAGGTTTATGATAGGGTGGCAATGAAAATCCATTTCTTGTTGTTTTCCACCACTGGGATTGACCCCTTTATATGCAACTAGTATGGGTATAACAACCCTCCACTCTTGCTACAAAAATTGCCCCAAATATTGTTGTATAGGGTGGTTGTAACAACCCTTTTTCGTTGTTATTCTAGCCCTCTACATCTAATGCTACATAGTTGTAATGGCCCTCAAGCATCCCTTGAACTTTCCTCATGTTTGGGTATAAATCTGTTGTTGGTCCATCCCTCAAGGGTTATCCCACAGACATGTAGCTCACCTGTAGCAGCCTTCAAACTGTCAAGAAATTCAATTGTTGTTCCAGTATTGTTCCAACCCCTTACACATGTTGTACCAGCCCAACAGTTCTGTAGTTTACCACAAAGCCTCCAGAATAGCTCCAATACTTGGTTGCTATCCTAAACCACTAAGTCGAGCCTCCAACATACCTGTAGGTGCCTTTTCTTGGCAGGACAAGCTCCCAGAATGTTGTGTAAGCCTCTCACAGTAGGGTCTAAACCTCCCATAGGAATGATATCACCTTCCTTTGGTAGGTCGAACCTCCCACAGGTTTCTGGCTGCCTCCTTTGGTTAGACGAATCCTTCCCACAGACCTACAACCTCCTTCTCTAATTAGAATGAGTCACCAGAGGGCAGTTCGAGCCCTCCTCTTGCTCTGGCTAGGCCCTGTCTGTTGGGCCGAGTCCTCTCCCCATCACAAGCTTCCAAAAAATTGAAAAAATACACAAGATATGAGGCCAAAATTAGCCCACTCCGTGGTTGGACTGAGGTCACCAAATAGCTGGACTGAAATCACCAAGACTCCACCTGATTATGAAATGTCACATCATCCTTAACTCCTTTATATACAACCCTTAAGGGTGAGTTAAAATCCCTAGAATTATCTCAACATTAAATTAGAATAATTTAATCACTCATGTGGGTGTGAAGCCCTTACACATGCCCACAAATCCCATCATCAAGCCCACAAATCCATAGCTTCATTCCAAGGGTGTTTTCACTGAAATGAAATTGCAATGAGGATTCCCACATTCCCTACACCAAGGCCTCTTGTGGGAATACCTTATGAATCTAAAAAAACATCAACACTCCCTCTTAGAGAGGGAGGTATTCCATCCTCCATCATCTAGAAGTGCCTATGTCTCCCACACTAGATACTCTACCACAACTTCTCTCTAATCCACCTGACTGGATACTCCCTCTATCACTGAAGCAAATCCTATTTTATGTAATGGTCCCTTCTTGGAAGATATCCTTCTCCTAGAATCCTCCTACTTCTGAGCATCCTTCCTGGTCATCTCAACCCACAACACCTTCTTGACAGTCTTGGAAGACTTATTTCTCCAATTTGAACCTGAGGGTTGACTCCCTCTAAATGGCCGAATCTCTCTCCAATTTGAACCTGAGGGTTGACTTCCTCTAAATTCAGACTCCCTATAGATTTGATCTCTCTCTGAGTCTACACAACCTCCGGAGCTACCTACTCCCTGTCCATTGTCACTTTTCTACTGCTGGTCATGGCTCACATAAGTTGGCCCTTATGCCTATACACATTACTCTCTTTGACTCCAAGACCATTGTTGTGTCAAAGATAGATCCTCTAGGCATGAACAACACATTTCCATCCCAAAACAAAGTTGCACATCCCTTCTCCTCAATCACTAAGGACGAGAACACACTCTTGGAACCCATAACACATTTTCCACTCACAACACATCCCTTGACTCCATCTGGAATACCAATTTTCCAGATCCTTGTACTACATGCCTGGTCTCCATACCAATCTCCATGTACAAACCTAAGTTAGACATTGTGAATATCTCAAACAAATCTCGTGCTCTTGTCATATATTAGTTGCTCCCACTATATAAGAACCTTGCACCCCTCCCAAGGACAACATCCCACTTACCCAGGTCGTGACCATCCAATGAAATTCTACTCAAGTCCATCATCCAAGTCATAAAACTCTTTGTACTACAACTGAGCCTGTGTCCTCTCTCTGAAGCAATCCCAAGTTGGGGATGGACATTCATTCTAGTCCACTCTAGACCTCTACAAGTGTCCTCATCCTCCCAGGCCAAATACCTCATACATTGTCGCACCTCGACAATGTGCATCTCTTCAGCCCAATGAAGACTCTATCTCATTAACCTACCATCCACACAAAGCTATCCCATCCATTCCAAAGCACCCAAGTTGCACCCATCACAACTCACTATGGAAAGCCACCATATTTCCATCCATGAAGTTGGAAACCTGCTACACAACATATTACTGTGAAATAATCTCTCTTCCAATCCACCAAAACTCCCAACCTACCACACCACCGAGATGAATTATTCCACAACTCTTCTTCTAAACAGTCTGCTCCATGTCTCAAACTAGAGACCATATAACCTACTGCTACCTGCAATAGTCACTATAGATCCCTCTTAGAGCTAGCTCATCAACACTGCTACAACTCACTCTCAGAGCTGCCACCCATGTAAAGAACTCAGATCCACTTTCCATCACAACACCTAAAGATTTGAAACCATGTTATATTTTTATGTGCACCCAGATCGATGCACACACATGTCAGGTATGGTCTATGTTCTCAACAAAATACACAAACTTACACAATTTGAACTGTAAACATAAACACATTGAGATTCCTAACAACTTAGCACAATGTAAAATAAACTAGCAATTGAATCATACACGATACATAAGAATTTAATTCCCAAATCACTTGTTCTTAAACCCATAACAATGGGCTCCCTTACTAGGGAAAATGACCCAATTTTACATACAATAAAGATTCCAAAATACTTACAAGACACTGTTGAAACCCTCCTAGTTTCCATGTCCAAATATGATTAACTGAGGATGAGGGTTAAGGCATCCCTTACCCTCTCAAACCCTCCTTTGCATCTGCAAACCTTGCACAAGTTTGGCTGAGTCCTTCCAGCCTTATCCACCATCCTTGGTTGTTTCTAGGGTAGAAATGATAGTCCCTTTATTGATGTTGTACACCACTATGATTTGACCCTTTCTCTACAAATAGGAAGGTTGTAATATCCCTCCACTCCTGCTACAAAAATTTCTCCAAATACTATTGTACAAGGTGGTTGTAACAACCCTCTTTCTATATTTTTCCAACCCTCTACATCTTATGCTACACACCTATAATGGCCCTCAAGTATCCCTTGAACTGTCCTAAAGTCTGAGTAGAAATATGTTGTTGTTCCATCCCTAAAGGGCTATCCCACAGACCTGTATCTCACCTGTAACAACCTTCAAACTTCCCAGAAAGCCAGTTGTTGATCCAACCCCTTACACATGTTGTACCAACCCTAAAAATCATCCCAACAGTTATGTAGTTGAACTCAGAGCCTCCAGAACATCTACAACACTTGGTTGTTGTCCTAAGCCACTAAGACAAGCCTCCAATAGACCTTTAGGTGCCTTTTCTTGGTAGGACGAGCTCCAAAAATGATGTGGAAACCCCTCCTAGTAGGTATGAACCCTCCCACATGGCTACTATCACCTTCCTATGGAAGGCTAAGCCTCCCACAAGTCTGTGGCTGCCTCCCTTGGTTGGTCTAATCCTTCCCATAGACCCACAACCTCCTTCTCTCAACGGACCAAGTTACCAGAGGGCAGTTCGAGACCTCCTATTGTTGCGGCTAGGTTCTCTTTGTTGGGCTGAGCCCTCTCCCCATCACAAAATGCCTAAAATAAGAGAAAATGCACCATATTTGAGGCCAAACTCAATGCACTCCATGGCTGGACCGAGGTCACCAAATAGTTGGACTTGTTATCTCATGATTTGTAGTTTTGAAAATCCCAACACTAGATCACCAAATATTGTGTAACTATAGGAAATCCTACCACTATCAATTTAGTAAGTAATCCCCTTATTTTAGTGATGGAGGAGGTCCACCATAGGGGAGGCTTCCCCGATGATCTCAAAGGATCAAAGTAGCAAGTTTTTTATCCAATCTTATCACCTCCTCTCTTGATAAACTAATGATAAGTCTAGGTCAATGAAATGGATGAGGTGCAAATATGTTTGAGTACCTGTCTGGAACATGAACACTTTATAGCATCTATACAATTACTTTCAAGTACAAACATGCAATTAGAACCTCATAAGACACTAGACAATGATAATTTGTTATAGATGGTACAAATTTGCAGCAATACAACAATTTTACAACAACAATATAAATTTGTAACAACAACAACAAATATGCTTCATTATTGCAACAATTGACAATGAAAATATAACATAAATCCAATAGACTAATATCCAATTGTTGCATGCAATTTTCGGGTATGTTAGGCCACCTTTATATTTCTGGGGATGATCTACTGCTAGTGATAAGTGGTGATCAATGTTGAGTAGGAGGGACCCTGTGGGCTCTATTGGTGAATCTGACTCTCGGTACTCCATGTATGTTACATGCAGGCCACGAGACATGATTTCCTTAGTTACCCCTAGACTGAGGGGGTAACATCTGGATCCTACATGGGGACATGTGCTCACTGTAGAGCGCATGAGAACCTCAACATATAATGGTATGACCTATGCTTACATATTATGAATAAAAATGTTAGAGTATCAAAGGTGGCACACTCACCCTTTATTCATATGAAAAATTATGCAAAATATAAAAATTTAGGGAAAATCTTGAAAAGGAAATTTTCTGACATTTTTACTCTAACACATCAATATGAGTATGCAAAACATAAGAATGTAACATACCAATATGCAATGATGTAAGAAAAGAATATGTAAATCATAAGCATGTATGCAAATCCAGGCAAGATGAAACTATACTACCATGATATGCATGATGCAACATATATACAATGCAATGTAGGATGCAAATGCCTACCCTAACCTACCTACTCTAATCTATGTTAGTGAAATGCAAGGTGTAATCATATAACCAATAAATCATCCTAGCATTGAATAAAAACATCTATCCTCGCGCTTCATCATGAACCAAAATAAAGATAAGTCAAGCACAAAAAGGTCATGAGCTAGAACATGCATTGTATCATCATAAAGTATAACTCATGGAGGCAGGAGGGAGGGACCAAATTATGCCCAATCATGTCCCCACAAGAATGCTTGATCCCCCTATGAAAGGGGGTATGACAATATAAAGACTCATAAGGATGGTTCAATACTCTGAAGGTTGACTACCCTGGATCTTATCACTCCTCGAGGCTTGAGAAGGGATGAACAAGAATCTGGAGGATGAATGATAACTACTCAGGGGAAGGTTGAAAGATAGAGATGTCAAACTTCTTGTTAAAGAATTCAAATTACCCTTAAATTATAAGATTTTTTTTTTCCCTAGAGATAGCCTGGGACAAGGAATTTGTTTCCCAGCTGCATCCTCAATGACATGATGAGATGAAGGGAAAGAGGAAGGATGGAAAATCTCATCACAAAAATCATGTTTGGGGAAAATCATGTCCTTAACCTCATAAAAATTGGAGCACAGTGGTGGTTGAAAATATTCTTCGTCAAGTAAATCGAAGTGCTCAAAATAATATGTATCAAATCCACCAGGGTATGATCGGAAATCATCAGGAGAATGTTGCAAAAAATAATCCCTAGGTGGTTGAAACAAATCTGCAATCATGTCATCTCCTTGCTGCCAGACATCAAAATCAATAGTAATCACATATGGATTTTGTAAAGGAAACAATTGCATATGGACTTCAATATCATGAATGGGATATTCAACATGACCAATCACATCCCATTTACATCTCCCAACATGTATAAACTCATCAATGTTATCTGTTAGAAAAAATAGGATCACAGAGCAATAAAATAAAACAAATAAGATACACAATACAATAGAGACATAGATATATGTGGTTCACCCAGTGTGGGCTACGTCCACTAGAGAAATTTCCAGGTCCTTCCTTTTTATTATCCAACAAAATGAAGGGATACAACCTACAACACACCTGATGTAACTTCCTCTTCTTTCTCTCACAACTTCCTCTCTCAGAATACGACATTCGTGATAATACACAACTGCAATACAATTCCCTCATAAGAGAGGGTTTCGTCTAGGGAAAAAAACCCTAAAAATAACTTCTACCGTAATATCTACAACCTTATAGTGAACAATCCATATTGACTATGAAATTACAATATTTCACAAGGAAATTTTTCCCAATGTTTCACTTCGGGGGCGCTGTCCCCAAATCCCCTGTTGGGGGGGGCTACAAAAATTGTCTCAGCCCCCCTTGGACCCCCTAGCGACAATTTTGGTGGGGGAATCCCCCCCCACACCCCCCATTAGGGAATGGGGTCCAAGAACGACTGAAACAAACCTTTGAATCAGGAAGATAATCAAGCTCCACAACCAACATTATCAACCACATCATCATATTTATTATAACATGAAGATCCTAGTGCATCAAAGGGTTCCTATAATGCTTCTTCATTTTTTTAATCATGAAATAAAGCATCATAAAAAATTTGGAAAGTAAAATAACTAATTATATTCTCTTCTTCTTGTGCAAGAGGAATGGAAGCTTGGATGACTTCATCAAATGGAGGATAAAACACCAACACTTGGTCTTCATGAGGAGGCTCTTCACAAATATCTTCCATGGGTTCTTGGTTTTGAGCATGATACACCTTCCTCATATCTTCTACAATGTTCGTGGTGAACCCTACATATTCAAGGAATACTACGGATTTTGAAGGACATCTTCATATGTATGATATTTTGGGCACCAATACTCAATAAATCTACTAATCAGATCTATGAGTGAAGATATTCCCTTGGGTTTGCAACAATCCTTGACCCAATTTTGTACTTCTGAGGGCATGCAACGTATAAACAATTTTATTCATATCTCCTCGGGCCGTGGTTCCATTTCCCATAGGTACTCGAGGAAATCTACGATATCAATAACGACATAAAAATTGAACATTGATGGTCTCCCCATACAACAAAATTATGTGGGTATCGAGGGATGCTATCAAAATCAATAGAAGGATATCTTTCATGGTCATACTTGGGTTCCATGGTTCCATCACTTGAGAGTATACAAAGTTGAGATCAAGATGACACCTAGGAATGTACTAGTGGAGTCACTAGATGACCCATTTGGGTCATCAAAGGAAGGTTAGGGAATCACTCTCAATGGAGTCATAAGGTAATATTGCAAGATAAGGGCTTTGGGATAAGCTTACCAAAAGTTTTTCCGTTGAGGAGAATTACTCAATCCTCCCCAACAATGGCGCAAAAATGTTATCATAGGATTTGTAGTTGTGCAAATCCCAACACAAGATCACCAAATCTTGTGTAACTATAGGAAATCCTACCACTGTCACCTCAGTAAGAAATCCCTTCGTTTTAGTGATGGAGGAGGTCCACCACGGGGGAGGTTTCCTTGGTGACCTCAAGGGATCAAAGTAGCAAGTTTTTAGCCAATCCTACCACCCCCTCTCTTGATCACCTAATGATATGTCTAGGTCAATGAAATGGATGAGGTGCAAAGATGTTTGAGCACCTACCTGGAACAAGAACACTTTATAACATTTATACGATTACTTCTAAGTACAAACATGCAATTTTGACCTCATAAGACACTAGACAATGAGAATTTTCTATGTTTAGTACAAATTTGCAATAGTACAATAGTTTTACAACAACAATATAAATTTGTAACACCAACAACAAATATGATTTAGAATTACAACAATTGACAATGAAAATATAACATAAACCCACTAGACTAATATCCAATTGTTGTATGCAATTTTTGGGTATGTTAGGCCACCTTTAGATCAATGTATGCAACAAATGATAGTGTATTCAGATGGTTGTAGTAAAATTTTGCAACAACAACAAGTTTGCAATCAAATTAGTGAGTGTTAGTGTTAGTAAAGTTAGTATATAGCTTGAGAGATTGAAAATAAAGAGTTTGTTGATCACTTTCATCACAAGAGAGCCTAAATTATTAGTGCCTTAGGGACATGGAGTCTTTTACAACAACAATACAATATGTTTGGAGATGATAGTATTAAGATCTAAGAGGCATGGATCGAAATCTAAGGTGTTATCACATCAGGGCATTAGGTTTCAAGCCTTAAAGAGAAGGATTGCTAGAGTGCAAGCACATTTGGGCTCTAGCAACCTTTTCTCCATTATAGTTCTTCAATTGTGTCACAATCAAGAGTCTAGAATCAAACTCCTAAAGTGCCAACACTTTAGGGATTTAGGAGATTAACCCTAGGTAGGATTTCCTTTACAAAGTTATGGATTAAACTTGTGAGAGGAGGAAACACTTATGCTCATCTCTTAGGGTTTTACCAAGCAAAATATTCAATATGAACAAGTAAAATTTACCATAAACATTCAATGACATGAAATAAAATTGCAGAAATTTACTTACTTCACCAATATATGACAAGAATAAACCCTAATTGCAGCAAATTCATCCAAAAATCAACAAAGAATGATAAACACTTGTCCTCCAAGAGATATCGCATGAGTAAAAAGAGCCAATAACCCCAATATAGAGAAAATTTCAGACTTTTCTCTCACACGTGTGAGAAAGTTGTGATTATAAAATGAAATATCAAGGAGTTTTATTTATATGGAACCTCCTTGACCTGATTGTCCACTTAAAATTTTCAACATCAAAAGATAAGAGGACCAACCCGCTTTAATTTTCCCTTCAAATTTTCAAAATTAAATTTAAATGAAATAAAAACCTAAAGAGGATGACGTCATGCCCTAGTAGGGTGACGCTAGGCTCATAAGAGTGATGTCAAGGATAAAAAGGGGAATTTTGGGCCTCCAAAATCCATGTGTCCCTATCTCATGTGCCAAGGTCCATGCTACATGCCTCTTCCATCAATCCATCAAGCGATCCATCAATCCCTACCCCTAAGTGACATCATGGGCTAGGAGTATGACGTTTAGGCCTCCAAAGGCCAATGTTCAAGTGGAGAAGGGTGGTGTCTCATATTCTAGCCATGAAAATATGCCTCCAAATGAAACATCCTACATCATCAAGGTGCAACATTCATCACCTAATGATGCCCCAGACATGGGGTCTAGCATCCATCCTGTGGGAAAGGTCTTGAAAGGAAAAAAAAGTAAACCCTCCAAGGGTCTACAAGTCATATCAATCATTCCAAGTAAGCCATATATAATAAGATAACCACCCAAACATTTTCATCAAACCCCCCTTTTCAAATTAAATAAATTCTCAAAGACCTTATAAAATTTGCCAAATTTAGGTATGGGAGGGGTGTCAAGGTGCCCTATTGGGTTATCCAATCCCCAAATCAAGGATGTTTCCCAAGGAGAACCTATATAAGTCATGTAGTGAGTGTGAGGTGAATTTAGGGCAAGACTTCTAGGCAAGGGGTTCTTGACATAGAAGGGTTTGTATTGTCTCATTTATGGGTTCCTTCGTAGAGGATGTGTTTCCCTTCATCCACAATGCAACATTTTTCCAATCCTTTTTATTTCCATTAATTGATTAAGGTCCAAAATATTGAGTACTATGTGCAATGGAAGTTAAAGAGTACCACAATGCCACTTGAATCTAGAAACAAACAAAGTGGCATATGCAATGGAAAGTAAAGGATACTGAAAACCACATTTTCTCAACAAGCTGAACATTTATTAATTATGTGATTTCTTTTGTAGTTCCGTCATTTTTTTGAGAAGCGTTTTATTGTTCCCAGGACCTTAGGGTGAGCATATAGAAGGATAATATTGGATTTTATCTTTTTCCAGATACAACACCTTCGGGACTTTATCCCCTTCTTCCCATGAAGTGAGGTACAATCCCTTCATGGATCAATGGACCCGAAAACACAAAAGATGAGGAAACATAGGGGAATAAGGATGGAGGGTGGTAAGTATGGATGGGAATGGTATGATGACCCTTCAAGGAGATACTCAATAGTCACCCTTTTCCTGAGGGTGACCAACTTGCTAGGACACAATGACAACCACCAAGGTGAAATTAGGTAAAAAGTGTAATTTCCAAGAAAACATTTCATAATCAAGAAAGGATTCTTTGCAACATGTTCAAATGCTTCAAATATTAAAGTGACACTTACCATGACACCAAAATTGTTACCTCATGAAGTAATACATTTTGTCCCTTAGGACCAAGATGATGTAGTTGATGCTTCTCTATTGTTTGTGATTAGTGGTGATCAACATGAATGGGAGGGACCCTGTGGGCGCTGCTACTCAATCTAAATCTCGACACTCCATGTCTGCTACCTGTGGGCCTGGAGACATGATATCATTAATTAACCCTAGAATGAGGGGGTAACAAGACTTAAATCACCAAGATTCCACCTCATTATGAAATGACACATCATCCTTAACTCCTTTATATACAACTCTTAATGGTGAGTGAAAATCCCTATAATTATATCAACATTAAATTAGAATAATTTAATCACTCATGTGGGTGTGAAGCCCCTACACAAGCCCAAAAATCCCATCATCAAGCCCATGAAGCCCCAACTTCATTCCAAGGGAAATTTCACTGAAAACAAAAGTGCAGCGAGGTGCCAACAAGGATTACCACATTCCCGACACCAAGGCCTCTTGTGGGAGTACCTCTTGAAGCTAAAAAAACATCAACAAATCCATGGTGAATAAGTTGTTCCTTAGAAATAAATTGTATCTTTTGAGGATGAGTGAGGGAAGTTCGGTAACTAAGAATTTAAATGCATTTAATACCATATTAAGCCATTTATCATTTATGGATATTAAAATCATTGAGGAGGAGAAATGTATTATCATATTATGTTCTCTTCCAAACTCTTGAGATAGCTTAGTCGTGGCCATAGGGCGTAATTCAACCACATTAGCGCTAGAAGACGTGGTTGCATATATAATTTTAGAAGAAATGATAAGGAAGAACATGGAAGGATCAACCAAGGATGATTTACTGGTGAGAGGTCGATCGGTTGATAGAGATAAAGAAAAATTATACAGTAGAGAAGGAAGAACATGGAAGGATCAACCAAAGATGATTTAATGGTGAGAGGTCGAACGATTGACATAGATAAAGGTAAATTATCTAATAGAACTGTTGGCGACGGAAGTCACTCCTGGATTGCTTGTAGGAGCAGAGCCCGACGCCCATCAGTTTAATGTCACGATTTGTTTATCAGGGGTGATCAAATGGAGATAATGGCTCGAGGAGGTATCACTCTAACTCAGGGACTGAGTCTGGTATGTAAATAACAAAGGAGGTATGGAATCCTAACTTCA
>ML780995.1:1954178-1999548 GCA_009831015.1 Picea engelmannii | reverse complement strand
AAGACTAAGCATATACAGTTGAGTTACCACTTCATACGATCCACCTTGGAAGATGGACAATTGAAGCTGGAAAAGATACGCACTAGCCAGAATACTACAGACATGTTAACAAAGGGAGTAACCAGGGAGAAACTGAGTTCTTGCTCAGTTTCAGTTGGTCTTCAAGAATGAAGATGAAGATGAGAAATTTTCCAGGTCCAAGAAGGTTCAGAGTCCATCAAATATAGCAGCGGTGGAGTTGTTGAGATCAGTCTCCAAGTGGGAGATTGTTGGTTGTGGAGCCTGATTATCTTCCTGATTTAGAGGTCTTTTACTTTCAGCCGTGTTTATACCCCATGAAGTATTTACACCCCATGAAGTATTTACACCCCATAAATATGTACACTCTTCCTTGCGGGGGAGTGCAGAGGGGGGGTACCCCCTCTGCGGGGTCCGGGGGGGCTATCCCCCTGGCTGGGGGGGCTGGAGGCAAGCGGGCCCCCAGCGGGGGTTCAGGGGCGAAGCCTCCGAAGCAAAAATTGCCTTGTAAAAGTATATTGTAATTTCATTGTAAATCTGGACTATTCATTATAAGGTCGCAGATCTAACGATAGAGATTATGTTAGGGTTTTTTTCCCTAGAAGGCAACCCTCTTTTATGAGGGAAATGTATTGCGGCTATGTAGGTTGGCAAGTATTGTATTCTGAGAGAGGAGACTGTGAGAGAAGGAAGAGGAAGTTACAACGGGTTTTGCTGTAGGTTGTATCCCTTCATTTTGTTGGATAATAATAAAGCAAGGACCTGGCAATTTCTCTGGTGGACGTAGCCCACACTGGGTGAACCACGTAAATCTGTGTCTCTCTTGTATTGTGTATCTTCTGTGTTTTATTTTATTGCTCCGCGGTCCTGTTTTTCTAACATCTGCTTCCTGATGAACCATAAGATCATAGTTGATCCCATACTGAACAAACATCCGAACATACTCTTCAATTCTGCAACACTATTGACCCAATCTGAATCAGTAAACCCTTGTAGGCTTATCTAATGATCTAAAGAAATACCAAGTCCATAATCAATTTTACCCTTCAGGTACCTCAACAGATGTTTTACTATAACCAAGTGAACACTTCTCGACTCAACCATATACTGAATCAATGTGTTCACCGTAAAACATATATCTAGCCTCGTGTTTGTTAAGTACATCAACGAACTAATCATCTATCTATACATGGTGGCATTCATTGTCTCTGAAGATGTATCGCTCAAAAACTTTAGGTTTTTCACCATCAGTGTAGGAATGACCTTGCAATCCATCATTCTGAATCTATTAAAAATATAAACAACATATTTTCCTTGATTAAGAAAAATCTCACTCGATATCTTCCATACCTATAGACCTAAGAAGTAATGCATCATTCCTAGGTATTTCATCTCAAACTCTGCAACAAGCTTCCTCTTACTATCAATGATAAGATTCTCTTCTCCTTTTAGAAATAGGTCATCCACATACAATAGTAGTATCACTGGTCCACCATCCACAACCTTGAATTACAGGTTGGAATCTGCTTTAATCTTGGTAAATCTCAAGCTCATCAAGAAACTGTCAATTATACCGTACCATGCTCTGGGTGCTTGTTTTAACCCATACAAGGCTTTCTTCAATATGACCACATGTGTCTCACTGTCATGTGTCTCAAAACCTTGTGGTTTCTCCACATACACTTCCTCTTCTATTACACCATTTAGAAAGGTTGTCTTCATGTCCATCTAGTGTACCTTCCACTTCTTTATCACAACTAATGCAAGTATAGCTCCAATCGAAGTGTATCATGCCACATGAGAAACATTCTCCTCATAATCTATTCCTTCCTTCTGGGAGAAACCACGCGCCACAAATATTTCCTTGTAATTCTCGATACTTCCACCTGTTGAATGCTTCGTCTTGTAAATCTACTTGAAACTTACAACTATCCTCTCTTTCGGGCTTGGAACCACATCCCACACATCATTCTTTACAATGGACTGGTACTCTTCAACCATGGAATCCTTCCATTTTTTCTTCTTTGCAGGCTCTTCATAATTGGTAGACTCAACATCAATGATGTCACTTAGCAATTCCACATAGCTAGAGTAATGTCATTTCCTCTTGCTTTCTCTGAAGGATCCATATGGATCACCATACTTTTCTACATATTGAATGATTTCTCGAGCCCAAGTTGGTCTTTTCTTCTTGGTATTCATCTCTCGGGATGAATCTGTAGGTGTTTGTGGTTCTTCCATATCATGATATTCTAGTACAAAATCATCACTTGCATCTGTATCTGTAACTCTGGGAGCTTCAGGCTCCTCATCATGAACCTCATCTGAATGATATTGTTTTGATTTACTGAAAGTTGCATCCTCAATGAAGGTGACATCTCTGGTAGTATTAATCTTCCGATGACCAAGGATGTAAACTCAGTATGCCTTCGATGTCTCACTGTATCCTACAAATATACCCTTATTTCCTTAAGAGTTCGACTTCAATGTCTTTTCCTTGGGGACATTCACACACACTAGACAACCAAATATCCTAAGGTGGATGAAATCTGTATTTTCACCTGTAAACATCTCTTCCGGTGTATTTTTCCTAAGTACTCTGTGGGGACTTATGTTTTGCACATATACAACAATTCTAGCTACTTTTTCCCACAGATGCATCAGTAACATTGATCATGAATCATGGCCTTTACTGCTTCCATGATTGTACGGTTCTTTCTTTCTGCCACACCGTTCTATTGAGAATTGTAGCGAGTAGAGAGCTCCCTCTTAATTCCAACTTCTTTACAGAATGTCTTGAATTCATCCAAAATGAATTCATGATGCAGGAGCATCTCTCACAGAAAGAGAGCTAGCGCGGAATGCAAGTGGACAGCTGGACAAGCCAACGCGAATTTTGAAATCACCATTGGGAATTGATGCGTGATCTTAAATGAGCCATTAAGATGAGGTGCACTTGTATATTGTAATCAGACCTTGAGCGCCCCGATCTCGTCTGAAGTAGGTGGAGGCATTTATGTTGAGATGAAATAGGTAGATAGAATTTAATATTAGATTAGATAGTTTTAGAAAGAAAGAGGAAAACGGGATATAGACACCCTCATTGTGCATTTTGTATTATGATTGAAGCAAGAAGAGCATAGGAGAGAAGCATAGAGCTGTAGAAGAACACCCATGTACAAAGTTTGAATTAATAGAAGAGGTTGATTCAAATCCATGGGTTTTGTGTTTGTTCTCTGTGTATGTATGCTAAATGCTATGCTCATGAGTATTTACTTCCTGTTATGTATTTGTTTTACATGCTATGTGTGAATGATTTCTTGCTGAGTGTTTGAAATCTGAGAAAGGAAGTAGAGGAATGAGTTTCAATTGTTTCTCTATCTGAGCAAGGATTCCTGCAAGGAGTGCAGTTGAAGTCGTCCGCAAGGAGTGCGTTGACAGGAGGCTCATATAGTTTAACTCTTGTTCTCATTCACCCAGAAGTGAAATTGGGTTATAGGTGCCGTGCAAGGAGTGCACAGGCCAGGGAAAACCTCAGGGTTGCGAACCTGAGCATAATACCAAAGACTGTTGTTGCAGGTGTGCGCAGAGTCGAAAGGTCCTTAGATATTTGGAAATATCTGAAGGTTTACGCAAGGAGTGCGTGCAAGGACCCTCCTTGAGGCTCGAAGTTGAGAAAATCTTTGGAGGAGTAAAGCCTTCAAAAACATTGAAGGATATTTGAAGTTTGTAGGCAAGTGGATAAGTCCAAGAAGGAGTCCTTGGTTCATTTTGCGAAGTCGTCAAAGGGGAGGAAGGAAGGTCAGGATCTTGTGAAGAGGATTTGAGAAATCCCGCCAGCCGTCAGATCTGCCAGAGGAGCAGGGAGGTTACGGTTGTGTCTGGAGTCCAAGCTCATAAGATTGGGGACCGCTGGATCTGCACATAGTTACCCGTCAACCGTCCGATTCGACAGGAGTTGCACAGGATTTAAGTCTTTGTGAGTAGAGTGGAAACCCTGAGAAGCATCGAGATATTGAGGCATCGAGGTTTGCGGAATTGGGAGTCACGAGGACAAGTGATCGTGAATTTCCATAACGAAAAACCCAAATCAACTTGAGTCGTTCATTAGTCGAGACACGTGGACGAGATCGGAAGTCCATCGACACTTCGACCATCGAGACTCATGCAGGTAAGTAACTTGGGTTTTAGTATTTTGCGAGACCCGAGGATCGATCTGATCCGTCCATTCACTAGGGATGCGTGTTAGGAATCCGAGGGGAGTCGGGGTTCGACAATTCGGGAGTCCTGGAGACAAGGGAAAAGTTTCATCAGGAATCGGGATATCACGAACTGCGATATCCCGACAGCTAAAGGAGCGTGGGGCCACAGGAACCAGAGAGAGGATAGGTGGCATACTATTTTAGAATTCGAGGAAAGGAAGGTCCTGAAACCCTAGACAACAGGATTCGCAACATAGCGAAGTCTGAAATCCCAATGAGGTGACAGGGACGTGGATAGGTCAAACTCACGAGCGCATCAAAGTTTCGGTGTATCGAGGATCGGGGGTCGAAAAGGCGATTTGTTTTGGACATCGCAAGTACCAAAATCCTGATAGGAGGAACCCCGATAGCAAAGTAGAAGGTCAGCATTGACTTACATCGGATTTCGGAGAATCGCGAGAAACAAACGTGTGATCACAGGACTCGCGAAGTCGCAAAGTCTGATTTCCTGATAGAAGAAGGGGATATCCCGTGAGAGAGTTGTTGTGGGTGACAATTTCCCGATAGGGAATTAGAAAATCCTTTTATCTCTTCAAGCCGAGGAAGGAGGAAAGATCCTGCGAGCGGACGTGCCTTGCGAGCGCGCCTGCGTTAAGTGTTATCAGAGCTTAGAAAAGCTTCTTTGCTTTCTGTAACGGGGAAAAGGAGAATTAGCCATGCCACCAAGAAGAAGAGATAGACAATCACCCGATCCAGAGGAGGAAAGGGAAACGCCCAGAGGAAGGGGTAGAGAAGTGCAGAATCCAGAAGTAGAAAGAGATCTGCATAACTTACGTGCTAGAGTTGTGGACATGGAGATAAGACAAAGGCGCACAGCTGATGTAGGAGATATCAGTGAGTCTAAAAATGAAGATGATGTTGGACATGGAGAAGAAGAAATCCTAGCAGAAGATGCAGCAAATGAGCGCTTACTTAAAGTTGTTGCAAGAATGGGTGCAAAGGTGAAAATGGGCATTCCAGTTTATGAGGGAAATCTGGATGTAGAAGAGCTTCTAGACTGGATTAGAGCTCTAGACACCTATTTTGACTATGAAGATATCGAAGAGGACAAGAAAGTCAGGCATGCCATCACGAGATTTAAAGGACATGCAGCCTTGCGGTGGGATGAACTACAAGCGGATAGGCGTTGCCAAGGCAAGAAGAAAATTAAGAGCTGGGACAGGATGATTGCAAAGATGAAGGAAAAATTCATTCCCAGGGACTATCAGATTTCTCTATTCAGGAGAATGCAGAACCTGAGACAAAAGATGATGACAGTAAAGGAATATACTGAGGAATTTTACAGGTTGAATATCAGGGCAGGTCATCGTGAAAGCAATGACGAAAAAGTGGCTAGGTATATGAATGGCTTGAGATATGAAAGTTAGGATGAGATGAGTATGTTGACCATCTGAACGGTGGAAGATGTTTATCAAATGGCTCTGAAATATGAAGAGAAGCTGAGATGAAAGAAAAGTCAAAGGGGCAGAGGCAGAAGTCAGCCCAGAGGAAAATCAATTGCCCAAGAAAGAACCCAGAAGCCCAGGGACGACTGGAAGAAACCTCAGACTCGAATAGAGAGAGGTGGAAGCTCACAGTGAGGGTGATATGCTGAACAGAGAGGATAGAATAATGAGTAGAGAGGAGATTATGCTGACAACAACACTTTTCCTCGTACTAGAGGTCGGGGAAGAGGAAGAGGTGGAGTAATCACATGCTTCACATGTGGAAAAAATGGGCACAAGTCATTCGAGTGTCCAGAGAAAAAGAAAGAAACTGGAGAAACTCACATCGCTAAGGCACAGAGGCGAGGTGTTGAAGCAGAAGACACTGAAGGAAGAAGATCGTTGGTGATGCAAAAATTCCTTTTGACACCAGAGAAAGAAGTGGAAAGTTCAGTCCAAAGGACCATAATTTTCAGAACATCTTGCAAGACCAAGGGTTGGGCATGCAAAGTCATTGTGGACAACGGTAGCACAGATAATCTCGTTTCAACTGAGATGGTAGAAAAGCTGGAGCTGGAAACGACTGATCATCCAAGTCCATATAAAGTTTCATGGCTACAAAAAGGACATCAGGTAAATGTCACCAAATAATGCTTAGTCGAATTTAAGATAGGGGGATATAATGATAAGATATTATGTGATGTCATTCCTATGGATGTTTGTCACCTATTGCTGGGTAGACCGTGGCAATATGATAGAAATGTGATTCATGATGGGAGGATGAACACATACACCCTGGAGAAGAATGGGAGGACACACATGTTGCTTCCGATTAAAGATAAGGAGGTGAAGCCGGAAATAAGCAACACTGTACTTCTCATGAGTGGGAAGGAACTTCTTACTGAGGTGAAGAAGAAGGAGAAACCACAATTCTTTGTGGTCAGAAAATCAAAGATTGTTCTTACTAGCAAAAGAGTGGATGATTTTCCAGAAGAAGTTCAGGAACTGCTGAAAGATTTCGCTGACATAGTAGTGGACGAATTACCTTGTTCGTTGCCACCGATGAGAAGTGTGAGTCATCACATTGATCTCATACCAGGAGCTAGTTTACCAAATAAAGACGCCTACAGATTAACACTGCAAGAAAATGAAGAGGTCAAAATACAAGTCCAGGAGTTGTTGGACAAAGGTTTGGTCAGGGAAAGCTTGAGTCTGTGTGCTGTTCCAACAGTACTCAGTCCGAAGAAAGACGGAGGCTGGAGGATGTGCACTGATTCAAGGTCAATCAATAAGATAACGATTAGGTACAGATTTCCATTGCCAAGGATGGATGATTTAATGGATTGCTTAAGTGGGGCAAAGTATTTTTCAAAGATCGATTTGAAGAGTGGATATCACCAGATTCGCATGAGAGAAGGTGATGAATGGAAAACAACATTCAAGACAAATTAGGGTTTGTATGAATGGCTTGTTATGCCATTTGGCTTAACAAATGCGCCAAGTACCTTTATGAGGTTGATGAATGAATTCCTGAAGGATTTCATCGAAATTTTTTTTATCGTATATCTGGATGATATACTGATTTTCAGTAAAATAGAAGTTGAACATCTGAAGCATTTGGCTACAGTGATGCAGAAATTGCAGCAGGAGAAGTTGTTGATAAACATGAAAAAGTCCTCATTCATGAAGAAAAAACTCATTTACTTGGGGTTTGTTATTTCGGCAAATGAGTTGAGGATGGACCCAGATAAGGTGGAGGTAATAAAAAAATGGCCATCACCGAGGAAAATTTTTGAGGTGAGAAGTTTTCACGGGTTGGCTAGTTTCTACCGAAAATTCATTAGAAATTTCAGTGGAATCAGTGCAGCGATGATGGATACAGTGAAGAAAAGACACAAATATTTTCACTGGACTGAAGAAGCTGAAAAGAGTTTCAATTTGTTGAAGAGGAAGATCATGGAACAACCTGTTTTGGTGTTGCCGGATTTTCGAAAAACATTTCAGGTGAAATGCAATGCAAGTGGATTTGCGATAGGAGCAGTCTTGAGTCAAGATGACAGACCAATTGCATATTTCAGCGAGAAGCTGAATGAAGCGAAAGTGAAGTACTCCACATATGATTAGGAATTTTATGCCATCATTCAGGCCTTGAAAAAGTGGAGGCACTATTTGATTCCGAAGGAATTTCTTTTGTATAGTGATAACCATGCATTACAGTTTGTGACTCAACATGAGAAGTTGAATTAGAGGCATGTTAAGTGGGTTGAATACTTGCAGAATTTTACATTTGTAATTAAACATATTTCTGGTACTGCTAACAAAGTTGTTGATGCTTTGAGCAGGAAGTGTTTGTTGTTGCAGGAATTCAAAGTCAAAACATTGGGTTTTGATGATCTCAGAGACATGTACGTAGATGATCCAGACTTCAAGGAAGTGTATGAAGCAACTGGGAATCCAGTTCTTAGAGACATAAGCCCGTGGGTAGAATACATGATCCAGGAAAGATTGCTATTTAAAGGAAATCAACTGTGTATTCCAAATTACTCCATGAGGGAGAATCTGCTGAAGGAGAAACATAGTGGAGAATTGGCCGGACACTTCGGTCATGAAAAAACATTCGCAAAGTTGAGCGAATCATACTTTTGGCCAGGGATGCGATCAGAGGTCAAGATATTTGTGGACAGATGCGGGATTTTCCAGCATTCGAAGGGAAGGAAGCAAAATGCGGGTTTCTATCAACCATTGCCCATACCTGAAAGGTCGTGGGATGAAATTAGCATGGATTTTGTATTGGGGTTGCCAAGAACACAAAGAGGTTGTGATTCAATCTTTGTGGTGGTGGATAGATTTTCCAAGATGGCACATTTTATCCCATGTCAGAAAACCAGTGACGCGACTCACATCGCGAACCTGTTTTTCAAAGAAGTCATTCGACTTCATGGGTTGCCGAGAAGTATTGTTTCATATCAAGATACGAAGTTCATAGGGAATTTCTGGAGAACCTTATGGAAGAAGYTGGGAACTAACTTGTTGTTTAGTTCAACGTATCATCCGTAGACGGATGGACAGACAGAAGTGGTAAACAAAAGTCTAGGAGATTTGCTGAGAAGCTTGGTGACAGAGCACCACAACAGTTGGGACAATGTATTTCCATAGGCAGAGTTTGCGTATAACGATTCAGTGAACAAGAGTACAGGACAGAGTCCATTTCAGATTGTTTATGGCATACAACTGAGGGGAATTTTTGAATTGAGGGATTCATAACAGAATGCAACTAGGAGTGCTAGTGCAGAAGAATTCGCAGAAGCGATGAAGGAACTTCACAACCAGGTGAAGGAGCGGTTGCAGAATTCAAGCCAGGAGTATAAGTGCAGAGCCGATCAACATAGAGGAAAACTTCAATTCAAGGTTGATGATCTGGTTCTTTCACATTTGAGAAAGGAAAGGTTCCCGAGGGGAACATATAATAAATTGAAGATGAAGAAAATTAGACCCTGCAAGGTCTTGAAGAAAATGGAAGAAAATGCTTATGAGATTGAATTACCTGATGGGATCGAAATTTCTCCGATATTCAATGTCTCAGATTTGTACCCATACAAAGATGAGGAAGCAGGAACAAGTGATGAACAGTCAGAGGTTCAGTGGCAGAAGCAGATGCCAGTTGCAGATAAGCCACAGATGGAGCGGATACTGGATAAGCGAGTGGGTAAGAAGACCAGAAGGAAAGAATATTTTGAATATTTGGTCAAGTGGAAGGGCCATCCAGTTGAAGATGCCAGCTAGGAGACTGAAGCAGAGATACAGAAGCATGGACATACTGTGCAGGAGCTCATGGATAGGATCCCATGAAAATTTTCAAGCGAGAGTATGATGCAAGAGCATCTCTCACAGCAAGCGAGCAGCGCAGAATGCAAGTGGACAACTGGACAAGCCAACGTGAATTTTGAAATCACCATTGGGAATTGATGTGCGATCTTAAATGAGCCATTAAGATGAGGTGCACTTGTATATTGTAATCATACGTTGAGTGCCCCGCTCTCGTTTGAAGTAGATGGAGGCATTTATGTTGAGATGAAATAGGTAGATAGAATTTAATATTAGATTAGACAGTTTTAGAAAGAAAGAGGAAAAYGGGATATAGACACCCTCATTGTGAATTTTGTATTATGATTGAAGCAGGAAGAGCATAGGAGAGAAGCAAAGAGCTGTAGAAGAACACCCATGTACAGAGTTTGAATTAATAGAAGAGGTTGATTCAAATCCATGGGTTTTGTGTTTGTTCTCTGTGTATGTATGCTAAATGCTATGCTCATGAGTATTTACTTCCTGTTATGTATTTGTTTTACATGCTATGTGTGAATGATTTCTTGCTGAGTGTTTTAAATCTGAGAAAGGAAGTAGAGGAATGAGTTTCAATTGTTTCTCTATCTGAGCAAGGATTCCTGCAAGGAGTGCAGTTGAAGTCGTCCGCAAGGAGTGCGTTGACAGAAGGCTCAGATAGTTTAACTCTTGTTCTCGTTCACCCAGAAGTGAAATTGGGTTATAGGAGCCGTGCAAGAAGTGAGMAGGCCAGGGAAAACCTCAGGGTTGCGAACTTGAGCATAATATCGAAGACACTGCTGCAGGTGTGCGCAGAGTCGAAAGGTCCTTAGATATTTGGAAATATCTGAAGGTTGTCGCAAGGAGTGTGTGCAAGGACCCTCCTTGAGGCTCGAAGTTGAGAAAAGCTCTGGAGGAGTAAAGCCTTCGAAAACATTGAAGGATATTTGAAGTTTGTAGGCAAGCAGATAAGTCCAAGAAGGAGTCCTTGGTTCATTTCGCGAAGTCATCAAAGGGTAGAACGGAAGGTCAGGATCTTTTCAAGAGGATTTGAGAAATCCCTCCAGCCGTCAGATCTTCCAGAGGAGCAGGGAGGTTACGGTTGCGTCTGGAGTCCAAGCTCAAAATATTGGGGACCGCCGGATCTGCACATAGTTACCCGTCAACCGTCTGATTCGACAAGAGTTGCACAGGATTTAAGTCTTCGTGAGTAGAGTGGAAACCCTGAGAAGCATTGGGATATTGAGGCGTCGGGGTTTGCGGAATCGGGAGTCACGAGGACAAGTGATCGTGAATTTCCATAGCGGAAACCCTGAATCAACTTGAGCCATTCATCAGTTGGGACATGTGGACGAGATTGGAAGTCCATCGAGACTCACGTAGGTAAGTAACTTGGGTTTTAGTATTTTGCGAGACCCAAGGATCGATTTGATGCGTCCATTCACTAGGGACGCGTGCTAGGAATCTGAGGGGAGTCGGGGTTCGACAATTCGGGAGTCCTGGAGATAAGGGAAACGTTGCATCAGGAATCGCGATATCACGAACCGCGATATCCCGACAGCTAAAGGAGTGTGGGACCACAGGAACTAGAGAGAGGACAGGTGGCATACTGTTTCGTAATTCGAGGAAAGGAAGGTCCCGAAACCCTAGACAATAGGATTCACGACATAGCGAAGTTCGAAATCCCGACGAGGTGACAGGGACATGTACAGGTCAAACTCGCGAGCGCATCAGAGTTTCGGTGTATCGGGGATCGGGGGTCGGAAAGGCGATTTGTTTTGGACATCGCAAGTACCAAAATCCCGATAGGAGGAACCCCGATAGAAAAGTAGAAGGTCAGCGTTGACTTACATCAAATTTTAGAGAATCACGAGAAATAAACGCGTGACCACAGGACTCGCGAAGTCGCGAAGTCTGATTTCCCGATAGAAGAAGGGGAGATCCCGTGAGAGAGTTGTTGTGGGTGACAATTTCCCGATAGGGAATTAGAAGATCCTTTTAGCTCTTCGAGCCGAGGAAGGAGGAAAGATCCTGCGAGCGGACGTGCCTTGCAAGCGTGCCTGCGTCAATTCACCTCCATTATTTGATCTCGAAATATTTATTTTCTTTTTAAACAAGTTTTCAACAAGTGCCTTGAACTCTTTGAACTTGTTTAACACTTCATTTTTATCCTTCAAAAAGTAAATCCAAGTTTTACGTGAGAAATCATCAATAAATGAAACATAGTATACATACCCTCTAAGTGAAGAAATTTGCATTGGTCCACACACGTCTGGATGTATAATGTCCAATACTCCCTTAGCTTTTCTATCACTGCTTGGAAATGGTTTCTTCATGTTCTTTCCTTGTGCACATCCCTTGCATATTCCTTCATGTTCCACTTGGATTTCTGGCAAACCTATCACCATATTTCTCACAATCAATATATCTTTGTGATGTATATGGAGAAACCTCCTATGCCATAATTCACTTGGAGTAACTGTAATATATACTAATGTTGAAAAAATGTCCTTTTAACTTGTATAATCCTCCTTCTTGTACCCCAATCACTATGACATCATCAATGGATTTTCTGTTAAAGTTTTACTTATACAGCTAGTAATTACAGTTCTTCTTTATTATTATAATCATTTAGCACATTAGTTGCATAAATAAGATCATTGAAAGAGAGGCAATCAAAGAAACAATAGAGACACACAGATTATCCTGGGAAACCTTCACGGGGGAGAAAACCCGACAAAAAAATCCTCAATATAGATAGACCAAAGACCGAACAAAATATCCTCCTCTACTCCTTCACTAGGAAGAGTAGCGCATCACTTAACCAAGAAATACCAAGAGATAGACCAAAACCCTCCTTGAGGTCACCCCCAATTGTAGTAAAAGTTCCTCCAAGACTTGTGTACTTCTTCATAGCTGCATATCTAGTGTGGTGAGTTTTTCCAAGTGAGGCACTAACCTCTCTTATAAATAGTGGTCTGGCTAGCCTATAATTAGGTCTGGGTCGACCTATCACTTTACCCTCTTAATTTGCAATTAACTGTCAAGGCACAATAGGGCCTAATTAAATACAATATAATAATATTATTCAACTTTCTCTCAGGTAGAATATTCTTCGAAGTTACAATATTTCAACACTCCCCCTTAACAAGAAGGGTATTCTACTGACAACATTAATAACAACTGATTGGACTCAATACATCATCAAGAGAAGGGGACATCGTCACCAACATCAGGAACATTTTTGGTCATATCTATAGATCATCGGAAGTTTTTTCTCATCATCAACATCAATAGAAACTGAACATCATCATTATCTGCAACACAGAGCTAGAGTAACATCAACATCATCAACAACATGAAGCTAGAACATCAACATCATCAACAACATGAATTTGGAACATAAACATCAACAACACGAAGCTGGAACATCAACATCAACAACAGGAAGCTGGAACAACAACATCAATGGCATAAAGCTGGAACAACAACATCAATGGCACAAAGCTGGAACAACAATATCAACGATAATATAATGAGGCAAGTGCATCAACAAAATCTATGGTACTCTGATAGACCATCCTTACCGGACCTTCGTGATCTTCCCATGAATCATAATATTCCCTTGGATATGAAATCCTAACAAGCTACCACATGGTACTATGATAGACTGGCCTTGTCGGACCTTCAGGATCTGCCCATAAATCATAAGATTCCCTAGGATATAAAATCCCAAATGAGCTACCACTACTGACCACAACTGGCATATACATGCACAGGTACTCTGACAGACCGTCCTTACTAGACCTTTGAGATCTGCCCAGGGATGATCAGTCCCCTAGGATATAAAATCCTAACTGAGCTACCTGTTGTTGGTTAAGATACCATAATATCATCAACATCACACCCCTTTCGAGGGAGATCCTTTTGGACTACACCAAGCTTGTCTTAGAAGTACTCAAACTTCACATGAGACAGAGGATTAGTCAACACATCTGCTACCTGCTCATCTATGCCAACATACTGGAGCTTCACAACTCCCTTATGTACAAATGTAGTGGTACCGGATCTCAATGTGCTTCATCTTATCGTGGAACACTGGGTTCCCTGTCATCTTTATGCAACTCTGGTTATCACAAAATACCACGGTAGCATCCATCTCTAGGTCGAATAGACTTGTCAACAACTTCCGAAGCCATATGGATTCACAACTGGCAGAGCATGCTGCAATGTACTCCGCTTCTGACGTACTGAGAGAAATAATGGATTGCTACCTGCTTTTCCATGAAGTCATGGTTGACCCCAAACTAAAACAACATCCTGAAGTGCTTTTTCTTTCTGAAGCACATACAACCCAATCTGAACCAGTATATCCATACAATCTAAGTCACAATCTTTAGTATAACGAAGGCCATATTCCAACATACCCTCAAGGTATCTCATCACATGATTTGCAACTACAAGGTGAACACGTTTGGGCTACACCATGTATTGACTCAAGGTGTTCACACCAAAGCATATATCTAGTCTGGTATTCGCCAGATACACCAACAAACCAATCATCTTTCTGTATAGAGTAACATCAACTATTTATAACGAAGTATTAGCCAATAACTTCAGACTCATCTCTATAGGAGTGGACACGGTTCTACAATCCATCATGTCGAATCTCTTCAGAATTTCCACAACATACTTTCCTTGATTAAAGAAAATCTCTTATGGTCTCTGAAATACTTAAAGACCTAAGAAATAGTGCATTGAGCCTAGGTCCTTCATTTTAAATTCAGCGTAAATCTTCTCCTTACAATATTTGATGATTTTTTCTTCATCTGTCAAGACAAAGTCATCCACATATAGAAGCAATATAACTGTTCCATCATCCACAATCTTGAAGTAAATATTGGGATCAACTTTACTCTTGGTAAAGCTCAAGCTCATCAAAAAACTATCAACCATACCAAGCTCTTGGAACTTGCTTCAACTTGCAGACATGAGTCTTCATGTCCTGTACTTTGAAACCAAACTTTTCACATCATATTTTACCAACCTGGTACACTTGCTCAGCTGCAACTCAATCTGCATAATCATGTGTTGGTTCTATGTGTTTTTTGTAAAGCACTATTTGTCTCACTGCCTGAGAGTATGTACTCTACTTTTTCTGTAACTATTCCTTCTGGAACCAGGACTCTACACCTACAACTACTATTTCTGAAGCTAAGAATGAATACTCTATTCTCACTATAGTTGTTGAAATATGAGAGTATATCCTTTACTCCCTCACGAGAACAAATTCATCTGAAAATTGAGAGTGACTCAATGAATGACACTGAGGGTAGATTATCCTCTTTCTCTGAAGGTAATTCAATATTATATTGTAGTCATGTCTCCATGGGATGACTAATTTACTACACAAAATAGCACTGGAGATAACTCAATATCAAATACAAATATTGTCATACCTGCTCCCTCTGAATCTCATACCATGTCGACTTCTTTTAATGAATCATGTTTGTTCTATATATACTTATTTTGACTATTGGAGAAACTATCTCATCATAGTATTCTCCCTCTTGCTGGGAGAATCCTCTGGAAAAAAATCAGGCTTTGTGCATCTCTATATTGTTATCTGCAACATGCTTGATCTATTAGATTGATCTTGGAAGTTACCACTGACTTCCCTTATGATCTTAAGGAAAAAACCATATCCCAGTCCTTCTGACTGGCTTCCTCCTCTATCATTGAAACAAGGGATTATTCTCAGAAGATTTTATGTCTCCTAGAGGTCTCTGAAGCTACAATCTAGTCTTCTCAACTCATGGAATTTGTTTGCCAGTCCTGGAAAATGTCTATTTTTCCCATCTGATCCTTTCTAAAGTAAGACTTACTCTAAGTCTTTATTTGTTCTAAGTCTACAAAAACTTCACAGTCTCTGCAGGATATACTTGGTGTTGAATACCAAGTCTTAATATCAAAAGTCGAGTCAGACATCAAACGAATTCTTCTTCATGTCAAGGTGGCTTCATTATCCATTGACCAAGTCTATTGTGAGTTCTATTCTAATGTTCGATCAACTTTGGAGCCTTATGCTCCTTACAATCAATCTCCATATGAGATACTTTGTATCTCAAAATTTACTTCTTCTTCATCTTCTTTGGTACAAGGATGTATACAGTCATGTATACAACTTCGATAGTCTGCTCCATGTCTCATCTAATATGTTGCCTCCTACAACCATCACTATAGATTCCTCAAGGTTATGACCTGTGACCTTCCCGGAACAAGAACAACAAGGGAGAAACAACATAAAAGAATGATACTCTTTATAATAATAATAAAACAATAGCAAGAACAATTGTCACAATAGATCCTTTAGAGCTATCACTTGTGACCTGCCTGAAACAAGGGTAAAAAGTAAGAAATACAATAATAAGGAATGAGAGAAACACTCTTCTAGTGTTGTGATCAATCATTCCTCCATGGTAACCTGGAAACCTGTCACTTTACCCTCTTAATTTACAATTAACTGTCAAGGCACGATAGGGCCGACTTTTACTAAGGCACAATAGTGCCTAATTAAATATAATATAATAATATTATTCAACTTTCTCTCAGGTAGAATATTCTTCGAAGTTACAATATTTAAACATTTTCCTCTAGGCTACATGAGGACTTCACCATCAATGAAAGAAACTCTGAATCCTTTCTCATTTAAAGATGAGATATAAAGAAGATTATTGTTCAAACCAGGTACTTACAACAAATCCTTCATCTTCATCAGCTTTCCAGAGTCTAACTTGTAGGATGCTTCTCCTACTCCTTTAATGGGATATTGATAGTCATCACCTAGCTTCATCTTGTGAGGTGAATCTTTTTGAACTAGATATGAGAGAGATTCCTTATAACTAGTCATGTGCTTAGAAGCACCACTATCAATAATCCATGTGTCACTTCCATGAGTGACTGTACCTGTAAGAACTAATATCAAAACATAATCTTCACTTGAGTATTATTCTTTGGTTTTCTCATGATCATGTTCATCATATTCTATGACATGAGCATGAAGTCTTCTATGCTTTCCTTTTCTGACCCGACCTTTGGAGTTGGGACAATTTATGGAAATGTGTCCCATCTTCTGAAAAATGAAGCATTTGTAACTTGAGAAAACCTTCTTGAACTTTTGAGACTTTTGTAATCCATGAGGTTTCTTATGTGAGTGAACTTTCTTCTTGCTCTTTCCTTTTCAGGTATGTGATTCTAAGGATTGATTTTCTTCATCGCCTAGTTTCTCTTCTCTTGCTACCAATATATCTTCTTCCTGAGTACAATCCTCCCACAGTCTACTAAACCTTGTTATCCTTCTTGTTGAACATATTCCCTGAATGAATGATTCTTAAGATCCGGGGAAACCATTCAAGGTAGTCATCACCAATTTGGCTTCTTCAATTGTGTCTCCAATGGCTTCTAGTTGTTCTTTGATCTGAGACACTCTTTTGAAGTATGATTGGATAGTTTCTAAATTTGCATCTTCACATTATTGAGTTGTGTTCTCAAGGTCATCTTCTGGTTGATGTTCTTTCCTTCATATAATCGAGATAAGGCATAAAAAATTTGCTTGGGAGTTGTTAATGATGAGACATGGAGGATAAAATGATCCTTGATAGAATCAACAATGATTTTGTTTTCCCTCACTAGGTCCTTTTTGTACTTTTCTTTGGCCTCATATTCATTAGGTTTTGGAACTTCTTATTTTACAAAACATTCTAGATCATTCTCTTTTAGAATGAGCATTACTCTGTACTTCCATGCTCGGAAGTTATCAGTGCCTTCAAGCTTCTCATATAGCTTGGTATTGGGTGCCATATGTGCTTGAATAATATAATAAAAAGACAAAACTTTTCAAATAAATTTTTTGTACTTACCAGAGAGTGTTATGCCAAATTGACTAGTTCCAACTTCAATTTTGCAGCTACCAAGACTAGAGTTTATGAGGAAACCCTAATTTTTCAAAATATGAATTTTGGAATTATGCTCTGAGGGATAGGTGCACCCTCTTAAGGAGAGTTACTTAATGGTCTTACTTTGACCAACGTCCTTCAGAAAGTAGGTGAAAACCCCTCCTAGGGATTGTGCAGTTGTAGGAAGTTTCAACACCAGTTGCAGTTTACAAAACTTCATCAAACTAAGAATATAATCCCAAGGAAATATGCGTTAGGGTTAGGGGAGTAACCCTATGGTCTTATTTTCCCCAATGAGCTCTTATAAACTTTGCAAATGGATTCTTTCATTCTCTCTCTGAAACCATGTTAAAATTATTCTTAAGAAGTTAAGTGTGTGTAGTATTCTTTAAATTTAGTATATTAAAACAATAATTGCATGCATAAGGATCACTGAAATAAAGACATCCATATTATACACAATATTTATCCTGGGAAATCATCATGGGGGAGAAAACCCATCAAAGCTTCTTCAATATAGATTCTTCAACAAGTACAATGTCTCTCTCAAGAGAGATCTCGCCAAAACAGAAGATCCACTAGAAATCCTAACCAGAATAGAGTAGCACACCACTATACCAAGATAGTCCTTCACCAAATAACCAAAACCCTTTATTGAAACACCCATCCTTTGTAGTTTCCTCACTCCTTCTTTGTAACTACGTCACACTCCAAGAATTGTGCACTGTATGAGAGAGCTAATTGTGTATGTCTCGAAATGAGGCGCTAGGCCTCTTATGAATACAAGTTAGACTTCCTAGAATTAGGTCAGGGATGACCTCTCCATTTTACCCTTCTAATTTTCATTTGACTTGTCAAGGAACAATAGGGCCGACTTAAAAAATATAATATAACATTAATATTTAGGGTTTTTTCTTGGTCAAATACAATATGAATATAATAATAATATCTTTCGAAGCTACTCAAACTTCAACAAGATTTAGTCGAATTACCTAGTGGAAGAAATCTCGTCGACTAAATCCCGTAGAAGAATTACCTAATGGAAGAAATATCATTGACTAAATTACACAACATGTGAAGTCGAGAAATTCAAAGCTCAACTGGTAGCAAATGGATATTCCCAAGTCTAAGGAGTTGACTTCGGTGAGATTTTTTCCCCTGTTGCAAAATTAACTTCCATTAGAGTACTAATGTTTCTGACTACAACATTTGATCTCGAAATAGAACAGATGGATGTGAAGACAATGCTCCTATATGGGGACCTATAAGAAGAAATCTACATGAAACAACCTTAAGGATTTGTAGTAAAGGGAAATAAATATTTGGTGTGCAGATTGAAAAGATCCCTTTATGGTCTAAAGAAATCACCAAGGACATGGTATCAAAATTTCGACACATACATCCTTAGTTTAGGATTTGTGAGAAGAAAAGTTGATCATTGCATATATTCCAAGGAAAAAGGTTGGCATTTCATGTATGTAGAATTATATGTCGACGACATGTTGTTGATAAAAAATAACATGGATGCAATGAAGGAGGTGAAGAAGCAACTATCCTCCAAGTTTGACATGAAGGATGTCAGTGCAACAAACTTCATTATGAGAATGAATATCAAGAGAGATTGAGTAAGTAGAAATATCTGGTTGAATCTGAAGAAGTAAATTGAAACAATTTTGAAACATTTCAACATGCAGGATTGCAAACCTGTAAAGGTGCCAATTCCTGTCGGAGCAAGGCTAATTTATAAACAATTTCCAAAGACACAAGAAGAAACATAGGACATGGAATGTGTTCCCTATGCAAGTGTTGTTGGTAGTATAGTGTATGCGATGGTTTTCACTCGACCATGCATTTACCATGCAATGGGAGTGTTGAGCAGATACATGTTGACACCTGGTAAATAACACTAGATAGCTGTCAACAGAGTATTAAGGTATTTGTGTGGCACAAAAGACTGTGCTATATGCTATCAAGGAAAACTTGTAGGTGGAAATGAAGTATATGTACATGGCTTTGTCAACATCGACTGGGATGGAGATCTGGATTGATGAAGGTGGACCAATGGATATGTGTTTAATATGTTCAATGGAGCAATCAACTGGATGAGTAAGAAACAAGAAGTCGTAGCCTTGTCAACAACAAAAGTTGAATACATGACAACCACTCATGGAAGCAAAGAAGCAATATGGATGCAACGTCTGTTTTCAGGGATATGTTTTGAGAAAAGAGCTATGACGATAAGTTGTGACAGTCAAAGGACAAATTTTTTGGAAAAGAACCCAACTTATCATTCCAAGACTGCGAATATTGATGTACAATACCATTTCATAAGAGATGTGGTGGAAAGCAACAAGGTACTGCTGGAGAAAGTAGACACATTGGAAAACATAATAGACTCTTCGACCAAGTCTGTGAGTGATGTAAAGTTCTCTTGGTGTAGAGAGGCAAAGGGCATTGCTACCCTGGGTCTGTGAACAAAAGTTCAGGAAACTCCCAGTATGGAAATAAGACAACGAGTAGGAGAATGTTGTGTTGTTATATACTTTGCAGTGAAATTCTAGTCTAGGTGGATCAACTGGGTGTGAAATTAAAAATTTGAAGTGTTCAACCAGGAAAAATAGAAATCGAAGTAATCAATATCAATTCGAAGAGGTCGACAAGCGATCATGTGAAAACTAACTGAAGACCGAATGAAGGTCGACTGTTAGTCGACTTGTAATCTGACTAGTAGTCGATTGTAACAAAATCCTAAGATTCACGGGATTCATAGCTAATGATCTGCATGGATCTGTAACCATTTTTTAGCACCTTTCTTTAGGGTTTTTCCTATTGTAAATCCTATGAATAAGGTGTGTTGTAATGATGTAAAATCCAATCATTTTTTATCAATCTAGGATGTTCCTGCTAATGTAAAGCAATAGGTTGTTGGTGGTGTAGATGTAAATCGAATTGGATACAAGATTGTCCTTGTATAATGAAAAAAGGCATGATTTCAATTGCGTCTTAGGTGTGGACCAAGGTTACACATGTAATATTTTATTCTGAATGAATAAGAAAATAAGAGAGCAAGACACTCAAGGAATGTTGGTTTTCCCATTTGTGTTTCCAGGGTAAAATCTCAGTGTACTGTGTGTTTGCTTTGTCATTTGTTTTCTAGCCTAAATATTTATTCCTCTCTTCTATTAGGTTTAGTGTGGAAGTATAATTTCCTAACATAAATGAATGACATGATGAATATTTACCAACATCAATGGGTAGTCAGATGGATCCATAAGAGAAATGCTTATATTGAAGTGGGTACTAAAAGGACAAGCCATGATCAACCACAAGGGGTTTGGAGATACTGCATAGGCCCCCCAACAATACATAGAACATCTAAGAAAAGTCCAATAAAATACATGAGTACAAATACAACCACACTTTTGGTTCCTTGTGATATAATGATGCTCATAATCTACTCATATGATGGGTCACATATAGAAAAAAAATGTAGGGTACATTGAAGTGAATATGAGGTGTAATAGTTGGATCCAACTCGAGGAAATGTTCTCATCTCGAGAGTTCATGAGAACTATAGAATCATACAAAACCTATAGACTTGAAAAATTCTCAATCAATGGATGTCAAATGCAGGGGAGGGTGAAGACACAAGTTCCTTTTTCCCTTCCCTACATAGAAATAAATCCATGTGTAAATGAAATATATCTAAGAACATTTTAATAGTACCACATCTCAAAGAAGAATATGTAAATGTGAGCATCATATTAATTTATTTTAAAATAAAATGAAAATGAAGAAATCAATAAAATGAAACACACATGTAATAAAGGATAAGAAAATTACTACTATACAAGGATGCCCCATGGCATCAGATATTACCTTGATAGAACATCTTTGGGGCTTTCCATTTCACAGGAAAAGGTAGTCACTCACCATCCAAATGACTAAGATGGAAAGAATTTTTACGTACTGATCTAGGTGGATATCGGTGGCCACCCAAGTTTTCCAACTGGCTCAAAAGAATTTTTTGGCATTTTTGGTAATTTACTATTTTTAACAGTTTTTAAACTTTCGGGGCCATTTTGAGGGCCTAAATGAAGGTTTTTCGGGATAGAGCTTCTCAATGATAGCCAAAGTCTCTAATTTAGCCCCCAAAATGAATCTCCTTGATGATATGTTTCCAACGAGCTATCGTGTGCCCCAAATGGAGATTGTATGCAAAAGTTACAACCCCAGGAAGTTGATGTACTAACTTACCCAAATGGGGCCCACATGACTTTTGGCACTTCATCTCCTAGGGTTAGGTTTTTTGTATGTCTAGGGTTTGTGACATTCCAGTTTATTGTAAAAAGGCCTTCATATCCTCATTGTAATGATATTATTGCAAATGAGCGCAACTGCGTAACCGTCACATCTCTTCTCAGAGATAAGCCACCACCATTCTAGCAAGCTTGTTTTCAGCTACATTTTACAGTTTCAGCTTATTTCCTTATTGAATAGAAAACCAATTTTACTCTATCTCTGGTGTTCTCTTTTGAGCATCTCTTAATAATCTGTATTCATTTTGTTCTGCTCATAAAATATAGATCAATGGTATCAAAGCGGTCTGCTCCTTGTCATCTTAATGCATGTCCCCAACGAGGTCAGGGTACAAAGAATTGGGTCTCGAGCTTGTTTCTCTTGAGGAAAAAATATCTCGCATGCCCAAGCGACCTCTCATGGTAGGAAAAAATAAAGATGATGGGACAATAGATCCTTTCAAAATGTTTCTTGAGGAAGTCCTCATGCAACAGAAGAACGAGATGATGGATAGTCTCGCGCAAATCCTTCGACAAATACCAACAGGTAACGCATCTTCCTCAAGCGGAGGCACCGCCCCATTCAAGGTACAAATAAACTTCGATATTCCTATATTTGAAGGTCATATAGAAGCAGTTTTTGTAGACAAGTGGTTGAATCTACTAGAAGGGTATTTTTATGTCCATAACTTTTTGAATAGAGAAAATATTACTTTTGCACTCCTAAAAGTTGTTCCCCATGTCAAATATTGGTGGGGAAATTTCTGTGAGCGCAAGGAAATAGAGGAACCCTCATTATTTACAGTCACGACCACCTAGGAATCCTTCAGGGATGCTATTAAGGATCAATACTACCATGTCGGAAGTTATGATGACTTGTATACCAAATGAACCACACTACGGCAAGAAAGAGACCAAGCAGTGCCGAAGTTCACAAATATCTTCCATACCTTGTGCAGCAATCTAGGTATCAAATATTTGGAGCGACATCTGGTGCTCAAGTATCATGGTGCTTTGCATAGATACATACAGACCAAAATGAAATTTATGGACATCTCATCCTTGGGCATGGCCTATCGATATGGCGCTAAAATTGAGAAGAAGCTCAAAAAAAAAACACGACAATTTGGGCCTAGGAACACCTTACAACAAAATCCAGGAAAGGGCAGCCCCAACCCACATAAAAAAGGACAAAGTAAAGATGGATAGTATCAAGAAAACCAGTCCAAGCCACAAGAAAATAAGGACACCAGAAAGACAAAGAAAGATACCGGGAAGTGGTGCGACTTCCATAAGAGCCCTTGGCATAACACTGTTGATTGCCGCTCAAAGCAGCCGTTGGTGGCTGGAGTGAAAGCCTCTGAGTTAGATGCGGGTTCTAACTATGAGTCAGAACCAAAAATGGGAATATGGATCATTGACGTGGAACCCAGTACCATTATTGCTACCACCAATATGCAGCCTGGTGAACCGGACAAACCAGAAGAAGGTGAGTGCCTCTTCCATTCATAGATGTGGGTGAAAGGCACCCCGCTGCACTTCATTGTTGATAGCGGTAGCCAAAAGAACCTCATCTTAGAAAAGGTTGTGAAGAAACTAGCCTTGCCGACAATGCTGCACCCACAACCCTACACAATTGGATGGCTTTGCCAAGGAAGTGATCTCCACGTCATCCAACAGTATCGACTGTCGTACGACATCAAGCCCTTCAAATATGAGGTATTGTGTGATGTTTCTCCTCTCGAATTTCGTAATGTTCTTTTGGGCCAACCTTATTTATGGAAACATCATGTTGTATACGAATCTATGCCTCATAGTGTTATTATTACTTTGAACAGGAAATTGTATAGGATACCTGTGGTAGTCCCTCCTAGTGCTATATCCTTGATCTCTGCCAAGCAATGCAGGAAGGTCATCTCTCAGACTGGGAAATTTTTCTTCTTCATGATTCAATCTCAGGGTGAGCGAAAGATCGCAGCCACATCTAGGGCCTATGCAGCCGATATCTCCACACAACATAAGCAAGTGGATAAGGTCATGGAAGAATACTCAGATATCTTCTCTTTTCCTACCGGGGTACATTTTCACTGCCAGGTCAAGCATCCCATCGATTTGACCCCAGGCGCACCGCTACCCAATGGGTCAGTCTACTACCTCTCTCTGTTAGAAAACGAGGAGATCAAGAGGCAGATCCAAGAATTTCTCCACAAGGGGCACATCCATCCCAACTCATCGCCTTGTGGAAGCCCAATCGTGTTGGTGCAAAAGAAATACGAGACTTGGCAACTTTGCATTGATTACCGATCCCTGTATAAAATCACACTCTGAAACTGGTACCCAATTCCATGAATCGACGACCTCCTTGATAAGTTCACATGGGCCAAATACTTCAGTAAGATTGATCTGAAGTCCGGCCACCACCAGGTCCCAATAGAACAGACAGATGTATGGAAGACCATCGTTCAAGTCAAAAGAAGGTCTTTTTGAATGGTTGGTCATGCCCTTTGGTTTGACAAATGCTCCAACAACTTTTATGAGGATGATGGATGATATCCTATGACCTTTCACCAATACTTTTGTAGTGGTGTATCTATATGACATCCTCATCTACAACAAGACTTGGATAGAACACTTGAAACATATTCAACGGGTTTTGTACACCCTGGGACAACACAAACTATATGCAAACTTGGAAAAATGATCCTTCGACATGGACAAGGTCCATTACTTAGACTACATCGTTGATTAGCATGGTGTGCATGTCGATCCAACTAAGATCTAGGTCATCCGTGACTGGCCAACCCCAACCACACTCACTGAACTTCAGAGCTTCTTGGGCCTCACCAATGTCTATCCTAGGTTCGTGTTGGGATTCTCTCATATTGCATGGACCCTCAGCCAAGTAACCAAGGGTGGTCGTAAGGAAAAATTTTTGTGGGTCATGTCCCAACAACAAGCCTTCAAGGACTTGAAGAATCGTTTGTGCTCATCCCCAATACTTTCATTACCGAACCTGCATCATCCCTTTGATATTTAGACAGATGCTTCAGACTATGTTGTGGGCTCAGTTCTCATTCAACACGACCACCCCGTGTAATATCATAGTGAGACACCATCATATGTTGTCTGTAAGTACCCTACTTACAACAAAGAAATGTACTCCATTGTGCAAGCCTACTGCCAGTGGAGACATTACATTCTTGGGAAGGAGACAATCATCCACACTGATCACAAGACACTACAGTTCATGTAGACCCAAGGAAAATTGCAAAATGACCACCATCATAAGTGGTCCACATACTTACATCAATTCCACCTCAACATCAAGTATAAAAAAAGAAGTACCAACCGAGTGGTTGATTGCCTCAACCGAACTCCAGTCGCGACACTCACCATGATGATAGACTCTTACATCCATGAGACCTCCTGATGGCCCCACCTCTATGAGACAGACCCTGACTTCTCCACCTCCTACCAAATGTTTGGCGCCAACTCAATGGTCGCTAATTTCCATCTTTGGGACAGTCTGTTGTCCCATCTGGGCCATATCTATGTTCCATCAAGAGAGCGCGTGAAGATGATTTGGGAAGCTCACTATAGTCGGGTGGCAGGACACTTTGTCATTGAAAAGATAGTGGCAGTGATGCAGAAACATTTCTACTGGATGAAACTTCAATAAGATGTCGACAAGTATATCAGGTCCTGCACCGCCTACACTATTTCTAAACCAACCACAAAGAAACAGGGCCTGCAAACCCCTCTTCCTACTCCTGACAGGTCGTGGGAATCCATCTCAATGGACTACATGTCGGGCCTCTCGTCCACCAAGAGGGGAAATGACTTTGTTTTTGTGGTTGTTGATCACTTTTCCAAGATGGTGATTCTAGCCACCTGCAAGAAGAACATCATAGTAGAAGCCACTGCCAAGCTCTTCTTTGAACGAGTATGGGTACATTTTGGGATCCCACAAACCATAATCTCAAACTATGATAGTTGGTTCCTCAACACATTTTGGTCGAGCCTTTGGTCACTACTGGATACCAAGCTCACCAAATCCACTTCCTTCCACCCCAAGAAAGATGGCCAAACTGAGGTCGTCAATCTGATGATCGTACATATCCTGCACATGTACAATTCAAAACACCCTCACACATGGGATGGGAGTCTTCCCTATGTCTAGCATAGCTACAACCGAGCCCTACATAGCTCAAATGGACACAACCCCTTTCAAGTGGGGTTGGGATTCCAACCATTGCCCCCATGGATGTTGCACTACCCCTGGCGACCACCTTGACCAACTCATCCCTTGCTCCACTAGAAGCTGACAAAGCCACCCGGTTCACTAAGTGGATCCAGCACATCCGCCGACAGGTTTATGATATTCTACAGAAGTCTAATGCCAAGTACAAGCAGCTCCATGATCAACATTGGGTGCCACATAAGTTTCAAGTGGGCGACAAATTTTGGTTGCACTTGCAGAAATAATGCCTTACAGGGACCCATTGGAAGCCTCTCCCACTTCGTTGTGGGCCGTACACCATCCCCAAGGTTGTGGGTGACAATTATTTTGAGCTCAACATTCCCCCTTTCCTTTGCTTACACCCAGTCTTCAACGTTGCTCTCCTTCGGCCATTTTTCCCACCATTATTGGAAACCTCAGAGATAGCAGAGAAGTTGACACCAACATAGCTCAAACCTAAATGCATGCAATGGGAATGCAGTGATCATATTGTGGACACACAAATCAAGGGTACTTGACAACAAATGATCCAAACTTATCGAGTCGTCAAAGCAGGGAAACTCCTACACCAAGGCAAGTGGCTCACTCGGGGCCAAATTCAACAGAAATTTCCTCATCTGATGGGGGAAATAAACGCAATGGATACCATTTATTCCTAAGGAGGGAGGATTGATCTAGGTGGATATCGGTGGCCACCCGCCTTTTCCAACTGGCTCAAAACAATTTTTTGGCAATTTTGGCAATTTACTATTTTTAGCATTTTTTAACTTCTAGGGCCATTTTGAGGGCCTAAATGAAGGTTTTTCGGGATCAATATTCTCAATGATAGTCGAAGGCTCTTATTGAACCCCCAAAATGAATCTCCTCAATGATACCTTTCCAACAAGTTGTTGTGCGCCCCAAAAAGAGATCATATGCAAAAGTTACGACCTCGGGAAGTTGATGTAATAACTTACCCAAACGGGGCCCACATGACTTTTGGCGCTTCATTTCCTAGGGTTAGGTTTTTTGGATGTCTAGGGTTTGTGACATTCCAATTTATTTTAAAAATTCCTTCAGAGCCTCATTGTAATGATCTTCTTGCGAATGAGCGCAACTGTCACATCTCTTCTCATAGATAAGCCACCACCATTCCAACAAGCTTGTTTTCCCCTATTTTACAGTTTCATCTTCTTTCCATATTGAATAGAAAACTAGTTTTATTGTATCTTTGTTATTCTATGTTAAGCATCTCTTAATAATGTGTATTCATTTCGTTCTGCTCATAAAATCTAGATCACCTACAAAATCTTCAATTTTGTAAGGACCCAACCAAAGACTTTTGAACTTACCACATTTACCTGTCTTTTCATTTCTTTTGTTCTACATGAGAACAAGATCACTTGTTTGGAAATTATTTTAGTAAGCCTCCTTGTTGAACTTTGTTTTCATCTTCTCTTGATTCTTTATTGGATGATCAAATATGCATATTAAATTTTCATCAATATTGATTATAATATCCCATAAATCATACTCGATCTTGTTATCCCAATTTTTCTTGTTATCCCCCATTGTCTGCTTATCACTTGATTATGAAAAACCATTTTCTCGAGGGAAATATTTAGAGGGTTGGGATGAGAAAGAACCAAATTCAAAACGAAAGGTAGATGTAAATGTAGAAATGAAAATTTTGGAATTGTTGGTGATGATATTTTTTGGCCCTCCCAAACGAGTGGTGATCTTATTTTTCAAAAATTCAACAACCACCTTGTCTATGTCTTGCATTGTCCTAGAAACCTTTCAAACAATCATATAACCAAATGAAGGAATATTTGTATCCAATGATTAAATTTTCAATCTCTCTCCTTTCTTTGCCCGAAGTTCCTTTGTCAATCTTCATAATCTTAGGATCATTATGAGATCCAAAGTTGATTTCCATGTATTCATCAAGCTTAATTGTTTCTTTATTTTCTATATACATGTCATGTCTATTACATATCTCTTCTAAAGGGATAGGGCTAGAGGAAATATCATTATTTATTATCTCTTATTGACATTAAATTCCTTCTTCTTTCAAATCAATGTTGATACTTTCTTGGGGAGCCACTTGGGTTGATAACACAACATAGGATCCTAAGACTTCCTCATAACAAACAAATTCATTCATAGGATCATGGGGGTCTTCTACATGATATCTTCTCATTGGTTCATGGTGAAATATCACAAAGGTATTCTCATAAGTGGGAATAATAGCATAATATAGGTCCATATGGATCTTATCTCCAATATCAATGTGGTGACAACCCCCCCTTCTTCTCCTTTGGGGCTGGCACAACCTCTCGGTCTAGGACCGTTCAATTCATCGATTTGAATGACTCATCGAGCTCCTGATGGAACCATTTTCAACTTGACACAACCTGCCCTATCTTCTAGGCACTGGTTCTATGGCACCTGCAGACCCTCTCCTGGCGCTTTTAACTCTTACGCCAATGACACTAGCTCTCGATGCTAGACTCCCACTTCGATATGACCATGGACTGTAGCCATGGGCCAACTCCCTTCGCGACCCTGCGCTTCGGGACTTTCGCCAGGTGCTTCCTCCTTTTTTTGATTTATGAGTCGACGAACACTCTGGGACCTTATCTACGGTCCACGTCCCTCCCGCAATCAACGACCGTGATCGAATCGCGAGATCGGAACTCGCAAGTGTTCTCTCCTCTCGAATATGATTTTCCCGACTTGGGAATCAGCGAAATGTCAATCCCACTCCACGTGTCCTCCTCTATGGACGACCAAGATTTACTTTGGATCTCGACTATTCAGGTGTCCTCCTCCCGACTTCTTCCGAAGGGATCCTCCTCCAAAATGCATCGATCTCTGCCACATGATTTTCCAGATCAAACAACCCAAATTTACTTCATTCTTCATGACCTCACGAAGACTCTTGATTTCCCTCTGCAAACCTTCTGAAGTTCCTACTCCCAAACCTCTCGATCCACTGCCACTTGTATTCCCTTCGACGATGGATTATTTCTCCATCTTCAGGACTTTTGCAAGTCCTAGAATTCCTTGCACACTTAGCACACTTTAACCCTTCGAGACTTAAGTTGTTCTCGAACTCTTTCTACACTCCTTGTAGAAATCTGTGCAGCTCTCCTGCGACTTTTCTCGGCTTGAAAACCTTCGCGTTTCTAAGTTCCTCTGCGAGTTTCTTGTGCCCTCATGGCAGCTTCTCGCTCTGCTTCCTAAGCTTATATGGAAAACTCACAACACCTTAGGCACACTCCTTGCGCTTGGCTCAGTACTTCGATGACTTCTCCCTTAGCCTTATGGAAAGGGTTAAGGCACCTCCTTTCCTTTGTCGACGCACTTCTTTCAAAGCCTTCCTTCACCAGAATATTCAACAATTCTAGGATTCTCCAACACCTTCAACCATTTTTCTCCTGTGTATGCTCACACAAGTTCAATGACCTCTTGGAAGAGTATTCCAGAGAGTTCAGTAACTCTGGACTGTTCTTCTCTCCACACAGTCTTTCTTTTCAAAGAACTTAACCGCCTTGAAATTTCTCCCTGATTCAGTGAATAAATCTGGTGTGCCCTCATGGCAACTTCTCTTTTGACTCCACTGATTTCAGACACGCTTTCCTTGCATCAGCTTAAAGATTTTTCTAGCTCTGTCGTGCACTCCTTTCACTTAGCTTAGAGAACCAAACTTAACTCAACACACTCGCAGATAGGAAACTATATCTCTATCCCTGCAGACTATTTCTAACATTCATCTACAATTCTCAAACATGTAAATGACATTAATAACACAACATCCATTACACAAAAAGATAAAACAGGAAAAAATGTCATTTTCTATTAATGGTGGAATGCCAAATTACAATGGTGGAGTCTGAGCTCCAACTGAGTCTCGGCTCTCTGTGATTCTCTCCCTACAACTCAATCTATCCAACCCAACCTCCTATCATCTAACCTCTACTTTGAAATAATATAGATATTTATACAAGAGGGGCTCTACGAGCTTCCCTCGCAAGCTACATTAGTGGTGTCAAATCACCATTCAAAACACCTATCTAATGGACAAATTACAATGATGGAAATATTCTCCAAGTTGGATGTAGATCCCTTTTGTCGTCAGCCTATTAATGGCGACCTTATCTCCAGCTTGTGCGAAAGAACGATTTGGCTCTTCCAGCTTGTCTTCATTAATTGCTTGGATCACGCCTTAGATTATTGAGGCAAAATGAGAGGGAAACACCTCTCCTTCCTTGAATGTGCACCACACATGTTAATTAGTTGGCCCGCGCTGAGGTGGAGTGATGCTCCTGCATCATACTCCACAACTATGAAAATCATGAGCTCATGCTCATGAGATTTCCAGCATGGCTGAAATCCACCTGAATCCCAAACTTTCTCTTGGAGATGTCTCTCGGCTCTTCTAATCCACTTCTTCTCTTGCATCATCCTTGTTGCTTATGCAGGTTTCTTCTCTTCCAAATTCCTCATGCTAACTACTCCTGTTGTTGATCTCAACATAAACTTTCTGATCTCCTCAATCACCTTATCCAACTTCTCCATCGAATGGATCTTTTGTTGCAGACTAGTTTGCTTCACTTCTCCCTTGCCTCGGGGTAAATCACATTGATTCCCCAATTCATCCTTTCCAACCTTCATGGCCTTGACCTAATATTCTCCTGCAACCTCCCCTTCTGTATTCCCAATATTGAACTGTCGTTCAACTATCCCCATTAATAGATTGACCCCTGTCATTTTCTCGGTTGGTTCTGTTCCAGCTTCCACCAAATGTAACTCATGTTGGTGTATCTCCTCTGGCATGGTCATCTCTTGGTAACCACCTTATGGTTTAGGGTTTCCTAACCAATCCTCCAGTGCCTTTAACTCCAACTCCCACTGAGCGAGTAACTTAACTGGGCATTCTCCTTCTGTTCGTACATACATCAATATCTGCTCCTCTTCCTTCATGAAAGTCTCAGTCTATTGTCCTCCTGTTGCTTCTGAAACTTCTATGCTAGCCTCTCCTCGACCGCTTGGTAGGAATATCTTGACTCCTCCAATGATCAGAACACTCCCATGATCCTTCTCTTCGATGATGGAAGTTTTCAACTTCTCATCATCTTCATTCACACGGCTCGCAGCTTCGCGCAAATCTCCATGTGAGTGAGGTTTTTCTTCTGCCTCCTCATCTACAAACGAACTCTCAAATGATCTCACCTCTTCTCCCTTGTCCATATGGAAATATGGGATGTCTCTTCTTCCCACCTGGTAGTCTACAAGATCCACTAATCCTCTCTCATTTCCCACATGGAAACCTGCAAGACCCTTGCCGGATCTCTTTCCCTTATGAATGAGGGTTTCAACATGCCTCAGCCACATATTTAACATCTGTTCCTACCTCCTGGCCAACAACTTTTGAACATGTAATTTAGTCGTCCTTTTCAAAGGCCATTTGTACCTCCAGTGTACCTTTGACTCCTGCTGCATCTTGAATGCTATCTCCTCCATCTCTTCTCTGATTTCATCGAGCTCCTTATCCATATCCTCCCTACTCTTTTGCAAGTGGACTTCTCCTCGACCATGATTATGACTGCCAATGGCCATCTTCACCCTCTACCTTCCCTCCTGGAAAGTCTGTTGTTCACTCTACAACTAAGAGCATCTCCAGCTCCCCCTTCGCCTGAAATATAAAGACGGAATTGTGCTCTGCTACCACCCTGATGAAAACCCCCCCTTGCTCTCCTTCGGGGCTGACATGACCTCCTGTTCTAGGACCATTCAATTCGTCGAGTCGAATGACTCGTTGGGCTCCTAATGGAACCATTTTCAACTTGACATAGGTCCCCTTGTCTTCTAGGCATCGGTTCTATGGCACCTGCGGAGCCTCTCCTTACGCTTTTAACTGTTACGCCAATGACACTAGCTCTCGATGCTAGACTCCCACTTCGATATGACCATAGACTATAATCGTGGGCCAACTCCCTTTGCGACCCCGCGCTTCGAGACTTTCGCGAGCTGCTTCCTCCTTTTTCCGATTTCTGAATCGACGAACACTCTAGGACCTAATATATGGTCCACGTTCCTCCTGCAATCAATGGTTATGATCAAATCATGAGCTCAAACTTCGTGAGTCTTCTCTCCTCTCGACTCTACTTTCCCAACTTGCGAATCAACAAAATTCTAATCCCACTCCACTTGTCCTCCTCGATGGACGGCCAAGATTTACTTCGGCTCTTGACTATTCGGGTGTCCTCCTCCCGACTTCTTTCGAAGGGCGCCTCCTCTAAAATGCATAGATCTTTTCCACATGATTTTCTAGATCCAACGACCTGGACTTACTTCTCTCTTCGTGACCTCATGAAGACTCTTGGTTTCCCTCCGCAAACCTTCTGAAGTTCCTACTCCCGAACCTCTCGAACTGCTGCCACCTATCTTCCCTTCGACGATGGATGATTTCTCCATCTTCGAGACTTTCGCAAGTCCTCAAATACCTTGCACACATAGCACACTTTCACCCTTCGAGACTTAAGTTGTTCTCGAACTCTTTTTGCACTCCTTTCATAAATCTATGTAGCTCTCTTGAGACTTTTCTCAGCTTGAAAACATTTGCGGTTCCAAGTTCCTCTGTGAGTATCTCATTCCCTCCTGGAAGCTTCTCGCTCTGCTTCCTAAGCTTATAAGGAAAAATCACAACACCTTAGGTGCACTACTTACGCTTGGCTCAGTCCTTCAACGACTTCTCCCTTAGCCTTGTGGAAAGAGTTAAAGCACCTCCTTTCCTTTGTCGACACACTTCTTGCAAATCCTTCCTTCACCAGAATGTTCAGGAATTATGGGATTCTCCAACACCTTCAACTATGTTGCTCCTGTGTATGCTCACACAAGATTTATGCCCTCATGGAAGAGTGTTCTAGAGTCTTCAGTAACTCTGGACTATGCTTCTCTCCACACAGTCTTTCTTTTCAAGGAACTTAACCGCCTTGAAATTTCTCCCTGAGTCAGTGAATAAATCTGGTGTTCCCTCTTGACAACTTCTCTTATGACTCCACTAAGTTTAGACATGCTTTCCTTGTGTCATCTTACAGAGTTTTCTATCTCTGTCGCGCACTCCTTGCACTTAGCCTAGAGAACCAAACTTAACTCAACACACTCGCAAATAGGAAACTGTATCTCGATCCCTGCGGATGATTTCTAACATTCATCTACAATCCACAAACATGTAAATGACATTCATAACACAACATCCATTACACAGAAAGATAAAAAAGGAAAAACTGTCATTTTCTATTAATGGTGGAATTCCAAATTACAATGGTGGAGTCTGAGCTGCAACTGAGTCTCGGATCTCTGTGATTTTCTCCCTACAACTCAATCTATCCAACCCAACCTCCTTTCGTCTAACCTCTACTTTTCAATAATAAAAATATTTATACAAGAGGGGCTCTACAAGCTTCCCTCGCAAGCTACATTAGTGGTGTCAAATCACCATTCAAAACACCTATCTAATGGACAGATTACAATGATGGAAATCTTCTCCAAGTCAGATGCATATCCCTTCTATCATCATCCTATTAATGGTGACCTTATATCCAACTTGTGTGAAATCATGATTTGGCTCTTCCAGGTTGTCTTCATTAATTGCCTAGATCACGCCTTAGATTCTCAAGGAAAAATGAGAGGGCGACACCTCTCCTTCCTTGAATGCGACCATGCGTGTTAATTAGCTGGTGCGTGATGAGTGGAGTGATGCTCCTGCATCACAATGACCCACATACGAGATAAAATAATTCCCCAAGCATCTAAAACATCAATCATAGCCACATCCATTAACAAAGAAATGTCTTGATAAACTGTCAAACTCACATGTAGATCCTTGATCAAACCACATGCTTTTACTTCTATCGAATCCATCGCATATATGTTCTTGTACAATATTTGTGGTTTTGAATCCCAATATGTTCATTATTGTAAGGGACATCACATTAGTTGAGGCTCTAGAATCGAACATATAGTTGTGAAATAGTAAGTGAGCCACTAACAAAGATATGAAAAAGGGTTGGTGACTTGGGTTATTCCTTCCTTCTTGACTCATGGTTTGGAGAATAATAGGGGCATCTTCGTTTTTGTCTACAACATTGATTGATTGAATCATCACCTTTAGCACCAATACTTCCTTAATTTGATTTCTTACGAAATGAATCTTTCCTAATTCAACAATGGGAATTGGTACTTTAGCATTACCCATCCAACTAGTTACATCCAACTTTAGATTAAAATGGTTACTTGTTGAAGGATCACTTTAAGGTACCTCGACACTTGGTCATATAGATTGATTATCTTTCTTAAGAAGCTCCAAAGAACCTTTTTGATCTACTTAAGTGTTAAAATTTCTCTTAAGCAGTTAAGTGTATTCAATATTCTTTAACTTTTAACAATTAGAAAAATAACTGCATACATAAAGGTCACTGAAAGAAAGACATCCACAGTAAACAAAAGACTTAGCCTGGGAAACCCTCTTGGGGGAGAAAACCCAACAAAGCTTCTTCAATATAGATTCGTCAACAAGTACAATGTCTCTCTCCAAGAGATATCTCACAAAACATGAGATAACTAGAAGATAGATGAGAAACCATAACTAGAATAGGGTATCACACTACTAGACCAAGATAGACCTCCAACAAATAACCAAAACCCTCCACGAAAACAACCCTACTCAATAGTTGCATCTCCTTCTAAAAATTGCGCACTTTTGCTTGAGAGAGAGATATTGTATTGTGTGTGTTCTCCAAATGAGGTGCCTAGCCTCTTATAAATACAATTTGAGTCACCATGTAATTAGTTCAGGGACGACTTGTACAAATGACACTTTCTAATTTACATTTTACTTTTACAAAGGCACAATAGGGCCAACTTTACAAATACAACATGATATTATTCTTTTGGGGTTTTAACTTGGTCTAATACAATACAGATATAATAAGAATATATTTTAAAGCTACTCAAACTTCAACACTCCCTCTTAGAAAGGAACTTATTCTTCTGACACAATTGTCATGACTGCTTCTACACTTTTGTACACTTGACCATTGACTTGTTGACTTTCCACGAATCTATATTGAAGAAGTTTTGTAACCACACCATGCATCCAGGGTCTCATCATCCTTCCAAGATTTATGTCATCATGGGGCTTCAACTAGTTCATACAAAACTAGGAAACTCACCAGCTCACACAAAATCTAGCATCTAGTTCATACAAAACTAATAACCTCTCCAACTCACACAAAATATGGCATCTAGTTCATACAAAACTAGTAAACTCACCAGCTCACACAAAATCTGGCATCTAGTTCATACAGAACTAGTAACCTTTGGTTGGCACACCAGGAAACCGGTCCACAATGATCGGGCATCTAATCATAAGGATTAGGCAATGTAGTGGGCACACACTACCCATCTAGCCCAAGGATAGGGAACACCTCCAACCACACAGGTTGGCCCTCCAACTTGAAAATATGGGAAACTCGCCAACCCCGAAGGCTCAACATCTGTTGACCTTATGCAAGGTCATGTTTTCTAGTGGCATAGTCAGTAACATGCCCGTGAATGACTAGCTTCTGCTACTGCCACACTCTTATGTTGCTACCCTGGAATCACATATGTATCTCATCACTCCCTCTTACTAAGGAAGTCCTTCTGGACCAAACCTAGATTTTCCCTGAAGTACACAAACTTCACCTTTGACAGAGGCTTGGTCAACATGTCAGTTATCTTCTCATCTATAGCGATATACCGGAGCTTCACTGCTCCCTTCTATACCATATATATGATATAATGGTACCCGATATTGATATGCTTGGACTTGTCATGAAACACTAGGTTCTCTGACAACTTCACACAACTCTGGTTGTCACACTAGATACAAGTCACCTCTAACTTGAGATCAAACAATCCTGCAAGAAACTTCCAAATCCACACTGCTTCATTGCTAGCTAAACACACTGCTATATACTTTTCCTTAGTTGTGTTGAGCACCACACTAGTCTTCTTCCTTCTAAACCATGAGATCATAACTTATCCTAAACTGAACAAACATCTAGATTTACTCTTTTGGTCTATGACACTACCGACCCAATCTGAATCAGTATATCCTTGCAAGCTTATCTCACGATCTGAAACATATCCGAGTCCATAGTCAATTGTACCTTTTAGGTACCTCATTACATGTTTTTCTGCAATCAAGTGAACACCTCTAGATTCGACCATATTCTGAATCAATGTTTTCACCGCAAAACATATATCTGGCCTTGTGTTCGTTAAGTACATCAATGAACCAATCATTTGTTTATGCATGGTGGCATCCACTGTCTCTGAAGATGTATCACTCAATAACTTCAGATTCATCACCATCGGTGTAGGCATGGATTTACAATCCATCATTTCGAATCTCTTCAGAATCTCTACAGTATATTTTCCTTGGTTAAGGAAAATCTCACTCTGTCTCTGCCATACCTCTAGACCTAAGAAATAATGCATCATACCTAGGTATTTCATCTCTAATTCTATAGCAAGTTTCCTCTTACTTTCAGTGATGAGATTCTCATCTCCTGTTAAAAACAGATCATCCACATATAACAATATTATCACTGATCCACCATCTACAACCTTGTAGTAAAGGTTGGAATATGCTTTACTCTTGGAAACTGCCAATTCTATCGTACCATGCCCTGGGTGCTTTCTTTAATCCATACAAGGCTTTCTTCAATCTTCACATGTGTCTAACTATCATGTGTCTTGAAACCTTGTGGATGCTCCACATACACTTCCTCTTCTATTACATCATTTAGAAAAGTTGTCTTCGCGTCCATATGCTGTACCTTCCACTTCATTACTACAGTTATCGCAAGTATAGCTCTAGTCAAAGTGTATCTTTCCACAGGAGAAAATGTATCCTCATAATATATTCCTTCTTTCTGGGAGAAACCACATGCCACGAACCTTGCCTTGTACTTATCGACACCACCATCTGTTGAATGCTTTGTCTTGTAAATCCACTTGGAACTTACCACTATCTTCTCTTTCGGTCTCGTAACCACATCCAAAAACATCATTCTTTATAATGAACTGGTACACTTCAATCATGGCATCCTTCCATTCTTTCTTCTCTACAACCTCTTCATAACAGGTAGGCTCAACATCAATAATTTCATTTAGAAATGCCACGTAACTAGAGTATGGTCGCGGTCTCTTGATTTTTCTAAAATATCCATCTGGAGCACCATACTTATATGCATCCTAACTAATTTATCGAGCCCAAGCCGATCTTCTCTTCTTTGCATTCTTCTCTCTGGATGAATCTGCAGGTCTCTATGGTTCTTCCATATCATGATTTTCTAGTACAACATCATCGCCTGCATCTATATCTACAACTATGAGAACTTCAGGTTCCTCATCATGGACTCCATCTAAATGATTCTGTCTCGATCTATTGAAAGTTGCATCCTCATCAAAGGTGACATCTCTTCTAGGCTCAATATGTCAGTGACCAAGGATGTAGACTCGGTATGTCTTTGATGTTTCACTATATCCAAAAAATATACCCTTCTTGCCTGAAGGGTCCAACTTCGATCTCTTGTCCTTGGGGACATGCAAATACAATGGACAACCAAATATCCTCAGGTGGTTGACCTGTGGCGTTTTACCTATAAAAATTTCTTTTGGTGTCTTGTTCCCAAGTACATGGTGGGGACTTTTGTTCTACATTTATACAACAGTCCTCGCTTCTTCTTCCCACATATGCATTGGTAAATATTGATCATGAATCATGGACTTTACTGCTTCCATGATTACTCGGTTATTTCTTTCTACCACACCATTCTGCTAAGGATTGTAGGGAGTAGATAGCTCCCTCTTAATCCCAACTTCTTTGTAGAATGCTTTGAATTCATCTGATGTCAATTCTCCTCCATTATCTGACCTTAAGATCTTTATATTCTTTTCAGAAAGATTTTCAACAAGTACTTTGAATTCTTTGAACTTGTTGAATACTTCTCTTTTATCTTTCAAAAAATAAATCCAAGTTTTATGTGAGAAATCATCAATAAATGAAACATAATATACATACCAGCTAAGTGAAGTGACTGACATTGGTCCACACACGTCTGAATGTATGATGTCCAAGGATCCTCTGCCTTTGTTATCACTGCTTGGAAATGGTTTCTTCACGTACTTTCCTTGTGCGCATCCCTTGCATATGCCTTCATGATTCACTTGGATTTATGGCAAACCTGCCACCATCTTGCTCATGATCGGTAGTGCTTTGTAATGTAAGTGATAAAATATTATATTCCATAGCTCACTTGGAGTAACTGTGTTGTGTACTAATGTTGAATTTTAATGACCCTTCAATTTGTATAGACCTCCTTCTTGAACACAAATCACCACAACATCATCAATAAACTTTCCTCTTGGCCACATGAGAACTTCACCATCAATGAAAGCAACTATGAATCCTTTCTCATCCAATGTTGAGATAGAAAGGATATTCTTCTTCAAACTAGGTACATACAAAACTTCCTTCATCTTCGTAGGATTTCTGGAATCCAACCCATAAGAAGATTCTCATACTCCTTTAATGGGATACTGATAGTCATCACCGAGCTTCACCTTGTGAGGTGAATCTTTCTGAACTAATTCAAAGAAAGAATCCTTGTAACATGTCATGTGCTTAGAAGAACCACTATCGATAAGCCATGTGTCACTTCCATGAGTAATTGTTCCTATAAGAGATGATATCAATGCATATTCTTCGCTTGAATCATCTTCTTTGACTCTCTTATGATCATGTTCATCATCTTTTGCAGCATGAGCATGATGTCTTTTATACTTTCCTTTTCTGACCTGATATTTTGAGTGGGGAAAATTTATTGCAATGTGTCCCATCTTCTGGAAAATGTAGCATCTATAATTTGAGTAATCCTTTTGAAACTTTTGAGTCTTTTGTGACCCTTGAAACTTTTTGTGTGAGTGAACTTCTTTCTTACTCTTTCCTTTTCTTGCATGTGTTGCTAGAGCTTGATTTTCCTCATCACCTAGTTTCTCTTCTCTTGCTACCAATCTAGCTTCTTCCCAAGTGCAATCCTCCCAAAGTATTCTAAACCTTGTTACCTTTCTTCTTGAACAAATTCCTTGAATGAATGATTCCCAAGATATTGGGAAACCATTCAATGTAGTCATTACCAATTCAATTGTTTCTCTAATGGATTCAAGTTATTCTCTGATTTGAGACACCCTTGTGAAGTAGGATTGAATGGTTTCTGAACTCTGGATATTCACACCATATTTCGGTTGATATTATTTCCTTCATATAATCAGGATAGGGCATCAAACATTTTCTTGGGAGTTGCCAATGATGAGACACGAGGGATCAAATGATCCTTGATAGAATCAATAATGATTATCTTTTCCTTGACCAGATTCTTCTTGTACTTTTCCTTGGCCTCATCTCCCTCGAGTTTTGTAATTTCTTCTTTGACGAAACCTTCTAGATCATTCTCTTATAAAATGAGCATTACTCTATACTTCCATGCTCGGAAGTTATCAGCACCCTCAAGCTGCTCATCAATCTTAGTGTTGAAAGTCATCTTTCCATTGGATGAAAATATAGTAAGAAAATAAATAAAAAATTAAAGAAAGGTTTTGAACTTACTAGAGAGTGTGCTATACCAAGGTGATCTGTTCCAACTTAAGTCTGCAGCTACCTAGAGGTCTTGATCTAGGGTTTCATGAGGAAACCCTAATTTTTCAACTTGAGAATTTTGAAATTATGATCCAAGGGAAAGGTGCACCCTCCTTAGGAGAATTCCTTGATGGATTTATTTTGACCAACGTCCTTAAGAAAGAGGGTGATGCCATCACCTAGGGTTTTATGTAGAAACCCTAATTTTCATAAACTGTGAAAATTGTAAAATGGGTCCAGGGAAAAGATGTGCTAGGGTTAGGAGAGTCTTCCTATGATCTTTTCCCCCCCAACAAGTTACTCTAGACTACGAAAATGGATTCTTTCAGGCCCGCTCTAATACCATGTTAAAATTTCACTTAGTAAGTTAAGTGTATTCAATATTCTTTACTTTTTAACAATTAGGACAATAATTGCATACATGAAGATAACTTAAAGAAATACATCCATAGTAAACATAATTTTTATCTTGGGAAACTCTCTTGTGGGAGAAAACCCAACAAATATTCTTCAATATAGATTCATCAACAAGTACAATGTCTCTCTACAAGAGAGATATCACAAAACATAAGATAACCAGAAGATAGACCAGAAACCCTCCATGAAAACAACCCTACTCAGTAGTTGTGTCTCCTTCTAAGACTTGTGCACTTTTGCTTGAGAGAGAGAGATTGTGTTGTGTGTGTTCTCCAAATGAGGTATCTAGCCTCTTATAAATACAAGTTCAATCACCTTGTAATTAGGTTAGGGAAAACTTGTACAAATGACAATTTCTAATTTACATTTAACATTTACAAAGGTGCAATAGGGTCTTCTTTACAAATACAACATAATAATATTCTTTTAAGGTTTTTACGTGGTCTAATACAATACAGATATAATAAGAATATCTTTCGAACCTACTCAAAATTCAACATTAAGGAGGGTTACCTATTTTTCTTTGATAGGTTACACCATTAAACCTATTAGCATACATCCTTTGGATTTCTTCTCGGGAAGGCATTTCACCAAAAAATTCAATGGTCATTTGTGATTCTATGGACTTCTCCTTAACTTGTTGCATATTCTCTTGGGACAAGTGGAACTTCTTTATTCCATCAAACACATTGTTGCAAGAGTCCCAATAGACCTCATTAACTTAAGGATTTTCCTTTGTTGAATTAATATATCTGGACTTACAAGAACGAAAATAATAAGGAGCACCATGACCAAGCATGTTGGTTGTCTCCAATGTTGCGGGAGGTATTTGTTTAGAAGGAGGGCCTCGATATCCATTCCTAGGAGAAAAATTGTTTTGTTGTCGATTTATTTCCATTTGCACAATCCTATTCTATAAGGAATTAGTTGTCTATGGGAAATTTTCTTCCATTCTCCCCATTCCTTCCAAGAGGGCAGTGGGAGGATTAGGGGCATGATTAGTAGTATGAATGGCTTTGGGCCTAGGATCAACTCTAGTTCTAGGAGGATACAAGATATCCAAATTTCCTAACCAAACCCAATTGTCATCCAAACTCTTGGCCTTCTTCTTAGCATCTATTATATTTGTAGGCTTGGATTCAATGAGAAATAAACTAAAGTGGCCTTGGAACGAATTCAATTAATACAACAAGATGGTGGATGGGGTAGGTTGATGGGTTTGAGGTATGTCTTGGAAAATTTTGTTAAATCTAAGATTAAATTCATCCACATTCTTGTTTTCATTTATTTTCACATTAGTTAAAGAATTTGAAAGAAGTGTATTATATTTCCTTCCCAACCATCTATCAAAGAAATCATTTCTACAAGCATCAAGAGAATTGATACAATTGTTAGGCAATCCAAGAAACCAATTTCTAACATCTATCTTCAATGATAAAACAAAGCATTTAAAAAGAACATCAAGATCAACAATTCCAAGGCTTCTAACATAATCTATAAATGCATCCCAATGTTCTTTAGCACCAATTGTATTATCACCATGAGACACAAACATTTTTTCCAATGAAGTAGGTAAATCATGAGGTTGACCTGCAATGTTAGAGAAATCAATTGGTTTATGACAATCAATCAACCAAGGAGAAACTATTTGATTTTGAATTAATAATATTCTTATACATTGTACATATTCAATTCCTAATTAACTATTTAATTATCTCATCGAATTCCTATCTCTTCTTCTTTTATAATAAAGATCAGGCTCGGGCTCAAGCATTGTAGAAATATTGTAACTGCAAAGAGTATTATATTTATTATTGACTTATTATTCATTAGATCAGTCCCCTTTTGTGGATTGGTCAAACCCTAAATATAATATGAAAATTGAGAAGTCGGCCCCCAGGCTAATTAAAGTGGTTTTAACCGCTAAGAAGACAAGTCAGCCCTGCCCAGTGAAGAGACACATTTCCAGCACTTCCCAGTTTGTATAAATAAAGGAAGCCAACACCTCATTATCTCACTCACTCATTCACTCATATAGTGCGCAAGTTTGGTAGTTGCAGTTGGGAGAAGAAGGAAGAGAGAGGCACATTGCTCAGTGTTGGATATTCTCTAGTTTTTTGGTTTATTTTCTTGGCTATCTATATTAATGAAGTTTTTGTTGGGTTTTCTCCCCCATGAGGGTTTCCTAAGATAAATGATGTGTATCTTGTGATTGTGATTGTGTTTCTCTCAATGATCATATCTATGCTATGGTTATCTAGTAAATTGAAAAGAAACCTAATAATAGCTTAAACCTTAACATGGTTTCAGAGCTAAGCTGAAGAGAGCATCTTTCACTGGATAAAGAAAAATGTCATTGTTGCCATACAAGAAAATTAGGGATTTTTGTTGAAGAGGAATATCAGCCTAAAAAACATCTAGAAAAGTGTGCCCTAGCCTAGGGAACTCTTTGGCACCTTCAGTGCACCTTTTCAGTGGTCAGATACTCTGGAAAGTCAAACCCTAATTTTGAATGGTACCAGAAAACCAGAAGTACCAGGAAACTAGAACCAGTACCAGTCCATAATTCCGCTGATACATTTTGAAGCGGAAAATTTAGATTTTTTAAAATCTAACTGCACCAAGGTACTCGCCTCAACTAAGTGCACCTCTTGGTAAGTTCAAAATTAAATTATGAGCATTTTCAATTTTTGGTCATTTTCCTAGCTCTGGGTAAAGATGTCTGTAAACTCTAAGCTTGTTGACAAGATAGAAGGTGTGAAAAATTATGTGCCTGGAAGTATAGTATTACACTCATTCTTGAAGTGAATGAAATAGCAAGATTCATTAAAGAAGATGTACCAGAACCTACCAATGCTGCAGCTAAAGAAAAACACCAAAAGGACACAATTAGGTCCAAAATAATCATTGCAGATTCTATTAAACATCACTTGATTCCTCAAGTGGCTTCAAAGAAGACTCCAAAATAAATCTTTGATTCCCTAACCAGAATGTATGAAGGAAAGAACATCAACCAGAAAATGAGTCTAAGAACTCAACTCAAAAGTACAAGGATGCAGAAAGGAGAAACAGTTCAGGAATATTTCTCTAGAATATCACAATTCATGGAACAACTAAAAGCAATTGGTGATACTCTATATGAAGATGAACTCATAATGACAACCCTTAATGGTCTCACAAGACCTTGGTATGCATTCATCCAAACTATTTGTTCCAGAAAGGAGAAACTATACTTTGACAACCTTTGGGAAGAATGTGTTCAAGAAGAAGCAAGAGTAGCTAACCAAGAACCAATACTATCAAGAGATGAATATCAATCCCTAGCTTCTCATAATAAAGGATGAAGGAAGAGGTATTACTTCCAGAAATAAACTCATCAACATAAGGAGTCTCACCCCCCAAACAAATTCATACATAAAGAATCTCACCCTCCAAGGAGATTCCAGAAGTTTTAGAAGGTCAAAGAAGAGAAAAAGATTTCTCATCCTACCAATTTACCATTGTGACAAGATGGGACATATTGCTAAGAATTTTCCAGCTATAAGAGAAGAATACAAGAAGAGAAAGAAGAGGCGCCATGCCCACACAGTTGAAGATGAAGAGCCACCCATAAAGATGATAAAAGAACAGATTGAAGACTATGTCTTAATCTCTGCACTCTCAGGATCAGTGTCACCTGGTGAGGACATTTGGCTCATAGATAGTGGTGTTTCCAAGCACATGATAGGTCAAAGAGAGATTCTCTCTTTCCTTACAGAAAAGAACTTTCCCCAGAAAGTTACACTTGGAGACGATTATCAGTACCCTATCAAAGGAGTATGAGAACCAAATTACAAACTTGATTCAAGAACCCCATTGAAGATGAAGGATGTACTATATGTACCTGATCTAAAAAGGAAGAAGACTTGAAAAACTTGAAAACTTATTGCAAGTGAAATGTCATGTGTTTAAAGCAAAAGGATCAGTTTTCAACACATAAATTAAGGATTACTTATGCAAATTACACATAGACAACAGCATAAACATTGAACATAAACACATAAGCACAACAATTGATAAAGGAGTTCACCCCTCTTATGGGCTACATCTTCTGGTCCAGCTTCCAATGGATCATTATTATTAATTGCTCAAAAAGTTCTCAAAAACATGTCTTACAATGCTCAAACTGACAAACCGACTGCTCCAATGGCTTCCTAGCGTCCCAAAACCTCTGTCTGGGCTCTTTTGGCACCTCAATCAGTCGAAAAATGAAGAAGTTAGGCCTCCTGGAAGTCTCCTTCTTCAAGCTTGTTGTCTCTGGTTCTACAATTCGCACCCTCCTTGAATGAACCTGGCTCACACGCTCTTTTAAGAGCAAAAACCCAGCATCGGGCGCAACCACGCCAACGGTGCAAACCGTAGGATGGTTAAGGGCGCACCAGCCCCTAACCGCCTCGGCACCTGGGCGTATGGAACATATGACCGCGCGCTAGGCAAATGAGTGGTTAAGTCGTTATTCCTGTTTCAAACCGTATAACTCCTGCGCGTTTTAATCCACCGGTCATATAACAAAACCACGGGTTATAAGCCCGCCCATTTAACCGTTGGTTATGGTTCAAACCCCGCGCGCATATGTTTAATATAATGTAACATATGGTATATATGGTATGCAATTACAATTCGCGCGCGATTTGGCTTTTACAATGGTCATATGTGGTGGAATGAAACCACAGGTCGGGGCTAAGCCCCGGCCTGCCCCCCTTTCCATTGAATACAACAATCAAGTTTAAATATATGTGCGTGGATATATGAAACAAGGAACAAGGCCGGCATAGTGGTTAGAGGAAAGTTTTGAAGTCTTTACATAGTAGGGGAGGTCCGGGGGTCAAACCCCGCAGACTCCCATTACATTTTATATAACACATAAACCAAATAATAAGGGGGACACGTGGCACCCATGGATTGGGCCACGCATCCTCATATCATTTTCTACCAACCGGACATGTGTCAACACCTGACTCGCCATCAATCAACCAATAAACAATTGCCACATCATCATCGTACGGTCTTTACAGTCCTGCCACGTCAGACCGTACGGACTGTACGGACTGTACAGACAGGTACAGTCAGCATCAATTTTTTGCCTGTTTGGCTTGGTGAACAGATCGCGATATCTTCTTCATACGACGTCCATTTGACAAAGTAAATATACCGTCGGAATCA
>ML780995.1:1938244-1949446 GCA_009831015.1 Picea engelmannii | reverse complement strand
CATAAACACATAAGCACAACAATTGATAAAGGAGTTCACCCCTCTTATGGGCTACATCTCCTGGTCCAGCTTCCAATGGATCATTATTATTAATTGCTCAAAAATTGCTCAAAAACATGTCTTACAATGCTCAAACTGACAAATCGACTGCTCCAATGGCTTCCCAGCGTCCCAAAACCGCTGTCTGGGCTCTTTCGGCACCTCAATCGGTCGAAAAATGAAGAAGTTAGGCCTCCTGGAAGTCTCCCTCTTCAAGCTTGTTGTCTCTGCATCTACAAAACGCACCCCTCCTTCATGAACCTGGCTCACACGCTCTTTTAAGCGCAAAAACCCAGCACCGGACGCAACCGCGCCAACGATGCAAACCGTAGAACGGTTAAGGGCGCGCCAGCCCCTAACCGCCTCGGCACTTGGGCGTATGGCGCATATGACCACGCTCTTGGCTAAAATGTGGTTAATTGGTTACACAACTGTGTAACTCCCTCCGCGCTCCAACTCGGGGTCATATGCAATGTAAACAAAAACCGTGGGCCATGTTACAAACCCCGTGCACAAATGTACCATTGTATAAACCGTGGGTTATGGTTAAAACCCCGCGCGCATATAGTTTAATACAATGTTATATATGGTATATATGGAATACAATACAATTCGCGCGCGATTTTTTATTTTTTTTTACAATGGTCATATGTTATATGATAACTCCGCGGGTCGGGGCTAGGCCCCGGCCCGACCCCCCTCCGTTTAATACAATAAACAAATTTAAAATATATTGAAACCATATATCAAATAAGAACCATCTGATGGCTCGTTGGTAGAAGGGTCGTGCAAGGTCATTGTGCATTGGGGAGATCCGAGGGTCGAACCCCGCGGACTCCACCACAAGTTTTACATAACCAAACAACCAAATAATGAGTGACACGTGGCGCCCATGGATTGGGCCACGTGTTCTCATACCACTTGCCACCAAACTAACACGTTTCATCTCCTGACTCGTCAACCGCCAACCAACCATTGCTTGCCACATCATCTTGGTACGGTCGTATGGTCCTGCCACGTCAAACCGTACGGACTGTACGGACTGGTACAGTCAGCATCAAAAAAAATTCCCTGTTTGTCTTGGCAAACAGATCGCGATATATTCTCCATACGGCGTCCATTTGACAAAGTAAATATACTGCCAGAATTAGGAAGACGAGACAGACGCAATGGTATTGTTTTCGTCGCATTCTGAGCACTTTGAAATTTGAGCAAAATTTGATCCCCTGATCACTCTCTCTCCTGATGATGTTGTAGAATACCCTTCTTGTTAAGGGGGAGTGTTGAAATATTGTAAATGCAAATAGTATTCTATTTATTATTAAGTTATTATTCATTAGATCAATCCCCTTTTGTGGATTGATCATGTCGGGCATTGTAATTGACCAAATCCCCTTTTGTGGATTGGTCAAACCCTAAATATAATATGCAAATTGAGAAGTCAGCCCCCAAGCTAATTAAAGTGGTTTTAACCGCTAAGAACACAAGTCAGCCCTACCCAATGAAGAGACACCTTTCCAACACCTCCCAATTTGTATAAATAAAGGAATCCAACACCTCATTATCTCACTCCCTCATTCGCTCATCCAGTGTGCAAGTTTGGTAGCTGTAGTTGGGAGAAGAAGGAAGAGAGAGGCACATTGCTCAGTGTTGGATATTCTCTAGTGTTTTGGTTTATTGTCTTGGAATTGTATTGACTATCTATGTTAAGGAAGTTTTTGTTGCGTTTTCTTCCCCATGAGGGTTTCCCATGATAAATGTTGTGTATCTTATGATTGTGTTTCTCTCAGTGATCCTATCTATGCTATGGTTATCTAGTAAATTGAAAAAAAACCTAATAAAACCTTAACAAGCACAAGATTGAAAATACCTTGGGAATTAGTTCTTGTAGAGTATATCTTTGTTATTTTTTCTTTAGGTGGAGTCACCATATGATACAATCAAGATTAGCATTCACAACAATCTCATAAAGATACACATACAATAATAAACCCAATAACAACCAGGAGATGGACTTTGTCCCTGACAACGACACCAAAAATGTTATCGTCTGAACTAGGACCCTTATGAAAAGTCCCAACGTAAGTGCTAACTGGGGAAACAAATTGGGAAGTGCACCACTAACACCTTATCGCACTTTCCCCTTCACTTTAGGCTAACTCCTATAAGCCACAAAGGGTATCCTTGTTTGAATAAGTAAATCTCTTCAAGTGAATTAAAACCATGAAAGAATATGATTTACTTTAATGAATCCACAATATATATAACAAGAATATGCACAAGGATTCCAACAAGTGATTAAAATGATTTAAATGATGTACACCAAAAAAGAATAGCATGGACCACAAGTATATCCACTCGATAGAGAGAGTTAGGAGCTAGTGGATGTGTATTTCGAATTTGATATGTAATATAAACAACATTAGAAATTACAGATCTACATTTATATCTATCACTCAACAAATAAAGCTTCAAAGAGGTTAGAACCACTTTAAGCTACTTTAGAGAAAAAAGACTGAATGTAATTAGCATAAACCAATGGTGCAATGTGTTCTTGCGATTAGAACTTGATTGTATGTTAAGATAGGACAAGCTTAGGGTTGTCATTCCACTTCTAAATCCACTTTATGAATAAAAATATAGAGAATTCATATTTATATCATAAAAAGACCATCCAAGAGAGACTTTATGCACTAGAGATCAAGAAATCTTGGACATTTCCACTTGGGAAAGAGGTATTATATGCAACAACAACCAAAAAAGTGTTGAAAACAAGGTCTAAAGATATATAACCAATAACTAATATTTTCACCATTAGGTTTCCTTCTAAACAAACAAAAAAATAAAAGATTTTAAAGTTTAGGGGTTTTTTTGTGTTGGTTGTTGGGAGAAGACTAGTGTCTTTTCTCCATTAGGGCTTATGGGGTCAAGAAAGATTCCCCTCTAAGAATTTCTCACTTTTATCTTAAGGATTAGTGTAAAATATTAGAACCCTAAGGGTAGAACAATCTCTAACCTGATCAAGATAAGCTAAGAGGACTAAGGCCATACAAGAACGGATTCCTCAAGGAGAAAAACCTTCACCGACAAGATCAACTATAAATTGAACAACATGCTTAAAACCTTTTCCAAGGAAAAAAGAGCAAAAACAAAGCAATGGATTGAGCACTTACCCAAACTAAAAAGAGAAGAAGGAAGAAAAAAACCCTTAACGTCTCCTCTCTAATGTTGATGATTACAGTTGCGTGAGACATCCTCCAGGACACAGACTGAGTAAGTCGGCCTGAGAGAAAGCCCATGAGTTGGGTGTGTGGTTCCTCTCTGAGACAGAGAAGGAACATTTTGTGCCCCTGTGTGAGGTGAGGAAGCCTATGAGTTGGGTGTGTCCATGAGTTGGGTGTGTGGTTCCTCTCTGAGACGGAGATGGAATGTTGTGTACCCCTGTGAGGGGTGAAGGAGCCCATGTGATGGGTTTATCGTTCTCCTCTGTGTAGAGAGTTGAGATGGTGTGATACTCCAGATGATTCTCTTGTGTAACGCTGTGAGAAAGAAGATATGTTGAGTTGGGCATGCATGTGGCTGAACACAGGTGAACATGATCCTAGTCGCTGAGCACTAGTGAGTGTGGTTCTCCTGTGAGACATAGTGAGATAGAGATGTGGACATCCTTGTGGCTGAGCACAGATGGATGTGCCCCTAGTGGTTGAGCACTAGTGGGTGTATGATATCCCTTTATATATTGCCCAAGAGTCAAACTTACCTGTAACCCTATTTGTGAAGTAAAGGGTATAGGTCGGCCCCACCATAATGTAAAGGATAATTAAAGTGAAAGATAATTAATGTAAAAGATAATTAATATGGTAATTATTAATTATATTTTGAGTTATTGAGGTCGACCCTATTGTTCCAATAGACACATCATTTGATGTGATAAGTCTTATATAAATAAAAGTGAATCCTCATTGAGGAAACACACTTATCATGGTGTCATCTCGTGATTTCAGAGGTTGTGGTATGAAATTATGAGAATTACAACACCCTCTTGTGTGCTAGGTTTGGTGATGGTGTGGGAGGTCTTTCTCTTGAAGATTATAGAAAATGATTGGCTAAGTTTTCTTCCCTTGTTGAGAATGGTTTCCCATAATACTTCTTGTGTTATCATGCATGGTTATTCTTCTTGTGATCTTGGTTTGATGAAGTAGTTATGGTTCAAGTAAAAGTTAAAAGAAAAATTAAAAAAAACGCATTAGCCATAGCCTAGTGAAAATTCAACATGGTACCAGAGCAGGTCCTAAAGATGACCATCTGCACATTAAAAAAGGAGGTAAAAAAAAGAGGGTAGCTGTGGGAGATTAAGGGTTGCTAAACCCTTGCCGCTGGTATAAGGAAAAGAGGGGCAGACCTCTCCTTAATTTTCTGTGGTAAAATTTAAAGGTTGGTTGAGCATTGGTTAAAGGACAGATCTATTTACTTTAAATCTATGGGGGGCATACTAGCCTGGTCGAGCACTTTTTAAGGTGATTACCACAACATAGAAAATTCCCTCAAGGAAAGTCGTGGAGCCTCTTTCACTTCGTCATTCGTTCATCTATAGGAGGGAAGTCCAAGGTTCGATTCGTCTCTCCTAGAACCTTGATTATATTTGTTTCTCTTCCGTCCATGGTAGTGTTGATGAGGTGGATGGAACCAATTGCCTAGGGTTGAAAGAAAGCAAATAAGTGAACAAGGGTTTCTCCGAGAGGTTTGAGAAAAGCATGGGGGTTCACAATGTCGCTCTTCGTCTCAGACGCAGAGCTGCAAGAAGCGGACAACGATATCTCTGTTATAGTTCAGAAAGCGGACGCGTACATCCACGAGTTACAGGAACAACTAGAGACGTCAAAGGCCTAGGGCGACGCTACCTCCATTACTGCAGAACAGAATTGTGCTCTTCTCGATCAGAAATATATATTTCACTGATTCAAAATGGAGACGTCGTGGTTGCTTCAGCTGGGAGCAACGCAGCACCGTAACTTCCTCATCAAGATCCTGGATGCTTCTCATACATTTCAGGAGATTTTCCTTCCCGCATACATTATTGGACTTTTTGTTCTTCTTAAACTAATCCAACCGGAAACCAACATTCCTGCTACCTCATGGCAACCAAAGGTGGATGCTTTATGTCAACCTACTGTGTCGAGGAGTCACAGTGTTTGTGAAAATTTACAGAAGCGAATTCCTTCAGCACAAACTTAGGATAAACGAGACTTATGTTCCTTCAGCACGAAACTTGAAGGGAGGGAAGGAGGAGTGTCATCAAGGGGCATCTAAGTGTAGTGCCAATGACTATCTTGCTTCTGTCACTGTCTTTAGGAAAACGAGGAAAAGTGTCCTAGAAGAGCTATCTGTAAACCTTTATGTCGAAGGAAAGTTGCTACAAGACCAAAGTACAAGGCCACCCCAGCTACAACAGCTACAAGGTTGATGCAGACTTCGTTAGATATTTGTATGGTACAAGGTGGCTACAGGGGAAAACAAGTATGTTTATAGAGTGTAGCAGCAGCAGGTGGCTACATAAAGCTACATCAACATAACTTGACTTCTAGTCTATGGAGGAAGGAACCCTTGGTGCAATCATGGACCGAGAGGAGTCTAAGTGCATTCATAAGAACAACAAACTGGAAGTGAAGACTCCAGGTTTGATTGTTTTAATTAGCATGCCTTTAACCTACATTTCTAAGGTTTCTACTTTACAAGTAGGTATTGTAACTGTGACAACAATCCTTAAATTATTTTGATTTTAGAGATGTACTCATGAATCTCCTCTAGGAGATATTCTTGTATTGTTTCCTTTCATTTGTTTTCTTGTTCCAGACAGGTTAACAAATAAGGAAGATGTTTATCCTTCAGACTTCAGAGGGAGTCAATTGACTTAGAAGGAGTCAAACTAATTGAGAAAGAGAGACAACACTTTCTTCCTCTTCAGCAGTCCAGAGCGAGATAGCCATTGATACAGTTAATCTAGTTGTTCTAGTTGATATTCCCAGGGACTTTACAGTAGGCCATAAAAGGCTTGTTTGGGCTTGACAAACTTTGCAAGAGACAGAAAGACATGCAGCTGATGGAAGTGTCGAGAAATACAAAACGAGACTTGTAGTCAGAGGACTCACACAAGAAGAGGGAGTGAACTATGATGAGACATATTGATCAAGTAGCTCGATGCACTTCCATTTGTACTACCATCCATGAGTTGGAAACTACATCAAATAGATGGATTCTTGATGAGTCTGGGTTTCAGCAAGAGTGTTGTTGATCCAAACCTATATTATTACATTGTTGGTGATTGGAGTCTGATTTTGATGACTTATTCAAGAAGTCGTGTTGTTGGATACAAGCAAGCCTCAACTTTTGATTTCGAGATGAAGGATATAGGTATGATGCACTACTTATTGGGACAAGAAGTATGACAGAGGACCAATGAGACTTTTCCTAAGTCAAGGAAAATATACATTGAGGATATTAAATAAGTTCAGTATGACAAAATACAAATCCATGTCTACATCGATGGTGATGGATTTGACAAAAAATAAATGATGATGATTCAAACAAGATTGATCCACATGTGTACAGACAACTGATTGGATCATTGATGTATCTGGTTAACACCAGACCTGATATATGCTATGCAATGAATGTGCTTAGTCAATCCATGAGTCAGTCGAGACAGACTCACTGGATAACAGTAAAGCATGTATTGAGATATATATGAGGCACAATTGGATATGGCCTGAGATATGCCTCCAGTGTGAACTTGATTTTGCAGGGATATGCCGATACAGATTGAGAAAAGAGTACAATGGACCAGAAGAGCACATTCGGTTATTGTTTTACCTTGGAGTTTTCCATGGTTTCCTGGTGCAGCAGGAAACAAATCTCTACGAGCTTGAGTGTTGCAGAAGCAGAGTATATAGCATTGAGTGTGGTAGTCCATGAAGTAGTGTGGCTTCGCAAGCTTATGACAGATTTATTTTATCATGAGATGGATCCAATTATTATTTGTGATAAGCAGAGTTGTGTGAATCTCTTTGAGAACCCCGTGTTCCATGATAGATCGAAACACGTTGAGATAAAATATCATTATATCAGAGACATGATGCAGAGGAAAGCAGTACACGTGCAATACCTTCCTACACAGGAGCAGATTGCAAATATCTTCACCAAACTCGTTTGGTGGAGAATACCTCTCTAGCTGAGAGGGAGTGTTGATGACGACAACCAAGACAAATTTTAAGTACTTCTGTGCGATATTTGGCTTGATGGAGAATGCCTCCCTAGCTAAGAGGGAGGGTTGATTATTATAGCTGCGTGAGACATCCTCCAGAACACGGACTAAGTAAGTCGGCCTGAGAGAAAGTCCATGAGTTGGGTGTGCCCATGAGCTGGGTGTGTGGTTCCTCTCTGAGATAGAGAAGGAATGTTGTGCGCCCCTTTGTGGGGTGAGGAAGCCCATGAGTTGGGTGTGTGGTTCCTCTCTGAGACAGAGATGGAATGTTGTGTACCCCTGTGAGGGGTGAAGGATCCCATGTGATGGTTTAATTGTTCTCCTTTGTGTAGAGAGTTGAAATGATGTGATACTCCATATTATTCTCCTGTATAACACAGTGATAAAGAAGATTTGTTGATTTGGATGTGCCTATGGCTGAGCACAGGTGAACGTGATGCTAGTGGCTAAGCAATAGTGAGTGTGGTTCTCCTGTGAGACGCAGTGAGATAGATATGTGGACATCCCTGTGGATGAGCGTAGATGGATGTGCCCCTAGTGGCTGAGCACTAGTGGGTGTATGAGATCCCTTGCTATATTGTCCAAGAGTCAAATTTACCTGTAACCCCATTTGTGATGGAAATGGTACAGGTCGGCCCCACCATAATGTAAAGGATAATTAAAGTGAAATATAATTAATGTAAAAGATAATTAATATGGTAATTATTAATTATATTTTGAGTTATTGAGGTCGGCCCTATTGTGCCAATAGACACATCATTTGATGTGATAATTCTTATATAAGTAAAGGTGAGTCCCCATTGAGGAAACACACTGATCATGATTTCAGAAGTTCTATTCTAAAATTATGAGAATTACAACACCCTCTTGTGTGCTAGGTTTGGTGATGGTGTGGGAGGTCTTTCTCTTGAAGAATATAACAAAGAATTGGTTGAGTTTTCTTCCCTTGTTGAGAAGGGTTTACCAGAATACTTCTTTTGTTCTTGTGCATGGTTATTATTCTTGTGATCTTGGTTTGATGCAGTAGTTATGGTTCAAGTAAAAGTTAAACATAAAATTTAAAGAAAATGCATGAGCCATAGCCTAGTGAAAATTCAACATCTAAGTAGTATGGTAACCCTTCAATTGGATTGATCTTGAAAGCTAGTAGAAGTATTGAATCACCATAATAAATATTTAATGCACCAAAAAAATAACCAAGAAAGAGAGAGCTCCAAGAATTGACACCAAAACCTCCAATAAGTAGATCTTCAATTAATTGTACTCTCAAATGTTCAACAACAACGACAAATTGGAATGAGAGGATAGCCTTTATTTATAGACAAGGCTTCTAAATCCTTCTCATTTTTATTATTTTCTTTCTCCCTAAATTAGCCTAGGAGAATTACAAAAAGTGACTTGTCATCCAAGTAAACAATGAGACTAATTCAAATACAAGTAATATATGCCACTTGTACAATAAAAGCCTTTAAGAGAGGGGACGTCCCACTGAAGGAGGGGTCAATTTGATGTAGATTATCAATTTCCCTTGAATAAGTGTAGTCTGTTATCCCCTAGCCTAGTGATAACTAAGGAGATCACGTCTCGAGGCCCATAGGTCCTAGGCATGGAGTACCGAGAGACAAATGACTTGAACATGGTGCTATAGTGGGAAAACCCCCCTACAGACTACACTAGGGTTCTAAAGTGCAGGCAGAGCTAACCGTCTAAAGTATCCTACTTTTAACCAATATCTCAACAACACCCAACATTCATATATAAAGTACAAAGTATAGGGATCCAGTAGTCTTACCTTGAACTCTGCGTCTGGTGTCGATCCCAATGCATGCAGTCGCTTCTCGGTTGCAAATCTCCTCCCAACGCTGACCTTCATTCATCAAAAGACAAACAAGAAACTACGAACAAACATTCTATGTATGGATTAATAGGTTAGATGTCATAACTGTTAGAATATGAAAGATTGTGTGCTCGTTTTACCATTGACAATACCCTTGTCACCCAACCATAGGCCGAAGCCACCCTCCGAGCACCTTAACCTTGATAGAGAATCATTCTGGAAGCAAACCCTAGGCTAGATAGCCAAACAAAGGGTAGCACACCTTTCCCCAAGGATAGCGCACCAACAAGAGTTGATCAAATAGTCCAAACCCTAGCCAAGAGATAGTCCAAGCCAAAACGTAACTGCTAGCTGCAGCAACTGCACCAATAGCTCTCCTCCAAACCTACGCACAAGACTGCAACTGCACTGCGCAGAACTGGCTCTCTGCAACTGTTGATATGTGTCAAATGAGAGACCAGTGCCCTGTATTTATAGTGGTTATGGCAGACTTACTGGGGCCAACTTCTCCTTCTGGGTACCTGTCTGTTTAGTATATTATTATTATTTCTCGCTGACTTATTCTCTTGGAGGTTAATAACCTAATATAAATTATCTTCTTGAGCCGACAAGTCTTCTAGGGTTATTAGCCAACTCATTAGGGTTTCTTCTTGCTTCTCAGAGTATTCTATTCTCGTCAGGTTCACACGTGGAGGTAAATACCTCCCACAGCTACCATAATATCAACACTCCCTCCTAGCTAGGGAGGTATTACAGATAATGGTCTTGAGCACAAAACATACCATTCACCCGGTAGTATCAACATAGTTATATATACTAGATCATGAGCACCATCATCATCATCAGCTGCATCATCTCTCGAAACCATACTCTATCTGAGTAATTAGACATGATGCTCACTCCACATAGTGATACAAGGGCCATTCTTCTAATCTAGAAGAGTAAATGCTCTGAAACATTTTCCGTCTAGAAAATCTCCATTCAACATTCATCTAGATGATGATTATCTCCAATAAATTGTTGATAGTCTTCAAGGCAATCAGAACAAAAATAGGAAACAACTATGTCTATCCATAGTAGTACATAACTACAATCCAGTGGTACACTACCACACCAAGTAACACACAAGTACTTGATCAACAACGTATAGTCACAAACAGTGGAACATATCCACCACAGTAGTATACATCTATTGTCATACAGCCTTCATAACAAACATTTGATAGCAACCTGCACAGAAACAATGTTATGATATAACCTGAATCATCTGGGCCAATCTTTCACTCACATCTGTGAGATCTGAAAGAATATTTGCCCTCAGTGTAGAACAATGAGATATCTGGACTATTCTTTTCAAGCAAGGAAGAATAACTGCCATGTCTTCTGAACCTGGGCCATTCCCCACCTTGGGCCATTCTTCCTACACTAATCAAAGTGCACCCTGGAGAGAATGTATAAACCCTAAGGAATGCATGTCCCTGATTACTGAGCCTGGACCATTCCCCACCCTGGGCCATTCCTCCTACACTAATCAAAGTGCACCCTGGAGAGAATGTATAAACCCTAAGGAATGACTGTCCGGACCAGTTCCTCTGTTAACCACAAGAGGAAAATATTGTCATGTATCAACCTCCAAAACAGACCATTCCTCATGTTAACCACAATGAGAAATCGTTGTCCGATGAGACGGGCCAGTCTTCTTGAGTAACCCTCAAGAAGAGAGACTACCCTAGACCACTCCCCATGTTAACCACAATGGAAAATCATTGTCTATGATACATCAACAATATGGACCATTTCCCATGTTAACCACAATGGGAAATTGTTGTCCGTCAAAAATCTCAATCCACTTTCCGAACAGGAAAGCATCTGTCCAAGATGGACTATTTTTCAATTCTTGAAAACAAATGTCTTCAATAATGTTTTCAGTGCTCCCTCCCAACCTGGGAGTCATCTCTTCCTTTTTCAATAAGGAAGTCGTTTCCACGAGCTCCAGCTTGAGTATGAAAACTCTTTCATCTTGGATAGAAGCTTTACCAAAATGTCTGCTTATCTGCTCATCTGT
>ML780995.1:1924627-1936459 GCA_009831015.1 Picea engelmannii | reverse complement strand
GTTCTTTGACTTCATAGAATAGGCCATGGCTGCTTGACTTGGTCAACCCTAAATTTGACCAAAAACTCAAACTTGACGTCTTGGCTTGCTGAGAGTATCAGGAGATGCACTAGGCTAGGGCGCACTGAACTGTCCGGAAATTAGGTCAATCCCTTCACTTAAGGTGCATCAACAATAGGATTAGGGTTTCTACAACTGCACCTGCTAGTAACCCTAGCTGCAGTGTCTTGGAAGTTGCTCCTGCTAGTAACCCTGGCGGCAGTTCCTTAGCGAGCTCAATATCCTAGCGGTTATGCTTCCTTCCAACATTTAGACTGAATGAAGGAGATGTGGGCCCATAACCTGTTAGAATATGAAAGATTGTGTGCTTGTTTTACCAATGGCAATACCCTTGTCACCCAACCATAGGCCGAAGCCACCCTTCAAGCACCTTAACCTTGACAGAGAATCATTCTGGAAGCAAACCCTAGGCTAGATAGCCAAACAAAGGGTAGCACACCTTTCCCCAAGGATAGCGCACCAACAAGAGCTGATCAAATAGTCCAAACCCTAGCCAAGAGATAGTCCAAGCCAAAACGTAACTGCTAGCTGCACCAGCTGCACCAACAACTCTCCTCCAAACCTACGCACAAGACTACAACTGCACTGCGCAGAACTAGCTCTCTGCAACTGTTGAGATGTGTCAAATGAGAGACTGGTGCCCTGTATTTATAGTGGTTCTGGCAGACTTATCGAGGCCGACTTCTCCTTCTGGGTACCTGTCTGTTCAGTATATTATTATTATTTTTGGTCGACTTCTTCTCTTGGAGGCTAATAACCTAATATAAATTATCTTCTTGATTCGACAAGTCTTCTAGGGTCATTAGCCAACTCATTAGCGTTTCTTCTTGCTTCCCGGAGTATTCTATTCTCGGAAGGTTCACATGTGGAGGTAAATACCTCCCGCAATTACCATAATATCAACAATAACAAAATGTAAATCGTACATAGAGATAAAACACATCATATGGCGGGACGACAAAAGTACTTCTTTATATTAATCTCATAATGTCACTTACAAAACGAGATCGGAGACTGCTCCTCGAAACCGGTCCTAGGCTCCTCTTCACCAAGCTCCAACTGCTTCCACGTATCCTTCTTCTCTCACACTTCTCTCTAGAGAATAGGCATAGGCTTATGGATGAGGAAAAAGGGAAAGAATGGGGAATTCTGGCTCAAACTCACAATGTGGTTGCAAATTCTTGGGGCAAGGGGGGATTAGGAAATGGGCAGAGTTTCACTGCTTTCATGCTTCTCCTTGAAATGGGACCCCAACACCTTCTTTTATATGCCAAAAAGATAGTTATTTGGTTGGGTGACGGGCTATGGGCGGTCAATTGGTTAGGAAACTACCTAAAAGATTGTATTCCCTTGCAAATTTTTATTTTTTGAAACTTTTGTGGGTATATGTAGGCTGTAATGGTGCAGCTAGCATACGTACGCGTGTAGTAATGGTGTAGCTAGCATACATACGCAGACAGTAGTGGTGCAGGGCGCGTACATCTTCAAAAATTTGGTTTTTAAGAAGATCTATTCAGTATTGGCTTGGCAAAAATAGTAAGTAAGATGGTCTGCTGCTAGGTATGCATGTCTGGTGCAAATTAGGGTTATAACACATGGCCCCAGAGGGCCCCTCTTTTCTTCAGTGCAGTCCACTTATCACCAACAACAGTATCCATCCCACCAATCTGGTCCTGAAGTAATAGTGAGTCTTGCTCCATGAGGTAATGAGTCTAGGTATCATGGTATGTATCACTCTAATTTTTGAAGCACTTGAATATGTTGTATTGAATCCTTCTTCATTTCATGACGTTTGCTTGAAAATTATGCTCTTTGCCTCATTCATACCTAGAAGGGTGACATGGTTCCCTAGTAAGTTGATTTCCCTTTAGGATGGGTTGCTACTGGGTGGATCTGTGAAAAGTCATCTTCCATTCCCTCCATACTTACCACTTTCCATGTTTATTCCATTCATCTCCCCTATCCTTGTTTGGGCATTGGGATTGGATACACTAGGAAGGGTTGTGCCTTACCTCATGGGAAGAAGGGGATAAAGGCCCATAGGGTAAAATCAGATGGCAAGAGTTAAAATCTAATGTTGAAACCTTCGAGATGCTTTCCCAGGGATCCCCGAGAAAGCAGTGAAAATCTTCTCTGTAAGTAAAGGGAACCCATAAGATAACATAAACACTCAAGGTATTAGTTGATGCATAGGGGGTCTCATCACGAGCCAACCTATTATGACCATGGGCATGTAGTGGTATGCCACTACCATCTATTTGGTCACCAAATCAGGGTAGTGGCTCTTGGGGGCATATCCAAGAGAAATGGGGTCTCATCATGAGCTAACCTTCTCATTTCCGTGAAATGTTTGTGGATAACATTGTCACCTCTGGTCATAAATCCAGGACAATGGCCTTCAACTATTCCCTTGAAGCACAAGAGAAAAAGATCAAAATAAATAAAGCTAAGAGTAAAATTAAATGAACGGGCTAGGAAACAATTGCATTTATGACAAGGTGCAACTCACCCTCTACAAAGGAACCCACATGTAAGACTTTACATTTCCTTGTTATTACATGCACCCCATGCCCAAATATATACCCCATGCCACCTCATACACTTACATGACTTGGATTCGATCCCACCTGGGAAACACCCCAAACTTAAGAAAGGTTAACCCAATAGGACACCCTGAGACCTTCTCCAAACCTAGTGAAATTGCATAACGTCTTTGAGAATTTGTCTGGGTTAAGGGGGGTTTGATGCACATGTTTGGGTAATTTAATTATTGGATGTTATTTACATGCTATGATCCCTATGAATTATGAAACCCTAGAGGGCGTACTTGTTGTTGTTGTAGGACCTTTCCTGGTGGATAGGTACAAATGGGGGAATGATTAGCTCGGACCTTCATGGGGGCTTAAATCCCACAGATGGATGTTGAAACCCCAGCCAGGGGTAAGAAGAAACTGAAGACTTGCATCGGAAGAAAGAAGGATGTTACCTTTGGATGCACCCTGGTAGACCTAGACTCAAGCGACCTTGCCCTTTCCACATGGACGTTATCCCTTGAGGGCCTTGAACATCACCATGATAGCCCTAGACGTCATCCAAAGCTAGGGTTTCATTTTGGAGGCATTTTGTGAGCCTGGTGGCATGTGTGGGAATCATTTTGGGCCTATGGAGGTAAAGTGCCCCACTTTTCCATCTCAACGTTCCACATATAGGGCTCAACGTCACCTTAGAGGGGCATGATATCACCCATGGAGGATTTTCTGGATGCAAATTAATTTTATTTTGTCCAAATTTAATGTGTAAAAAAATGGCCAGGTCGGCCCAATAATTATGAACTGAAACTAATTTTAGGTTAAATTTTGTATAAATAAGCAAAAAGTGACATTCATTTTCATATAAACTTGTCCTTGGAGACAAGAGGTCTGAAATTTGCACCCTATTAGGGTTATTGGCTAAAATTGTGAGGCACCACACTTTAGGCTTGTATTTGCAACTTGGATCAATTTTTGGAGTTTTATGGTGATCTTGCATGGTATACTCATGATTTTTCTTGGTGCAAGTAAGTAGAATATGCATTTTTTCATCTATTGAATTGTTTGAGGTATGGTTTTATTTTCTCATACAAGATTATGAAATTGCATGGTGTATTTAGTGCTTGAAGTGTTACTTTCTTACTTTTTATTTTCCAAGCTTTCACTAAACTGATCTAGTAATTACTAGTGAAACCCTTGAACCCTAAATTGCTAACACTCTAGAGGCTTGCATTTGTTTATTGTTGCATTATCTCTACTCCATAGAAAGGATAAGGAGAGCAAGGTGCCAGGGCCTAGAAGTGCCTACACCCTAGCACTTTGTCTCTTAAGGTCAAAATCTAGGAGGACTTAAGTTGCTACTCCATCTAGACTTTTTCCCTCTTAGACTTTTGTGTATCATCATTAATTTGCAGCCTTAGAAGGAGTCGCCCACATTGACTCCATTTACCCCTAAAAGGCACTAGTCTTCAACCCTTGTTTCTTGACAAGAATCATCAAACTTCAAACTCAATCTCTTTACCTAATACCCTACTAACCTAAACTAACTTACTAACCTAGTCTAGGAATACTAACCACTAAGATGTTGTTGTTATAATCACTGCTACAACCATCATTTTGCAGCCTATCCAAACTTGTTTGACCACTTAAATCAATCCAGAAATTGTATAAGGCAAGGTACAATCAACCAAGACTAAAGTGTGCATCTCAAATTTCCTTTCTAAATACTTTTTTGAAGATTTTACTACTGCTTTCATTACTTTATTTTGTTGTTGCTACAATTATCATTGGCAACCTGTTAGAGTGTATTTACTAATTGACATATATCTATAAATTGTATGAGACGAGTGTTACCATTTCAAGACTTCACAATATCTTGTTATATTGTCTATTCAAGTGCATTTTTTGGATGTTATTACACATGTCATTAATTAATTGGTGTTGCTATATGTTCATCACTTGCTTCATACATTGATTGGTAGCAGTCATCTCTATAAATTTGAAGTCTTGTTGAAGCATTCATCATCACTTATTGTTGCCATAAATTTTGTTGTTGTATTGGTAAGGGGTAGGTACACTTTATTCTCCTTTGCTTCATCCAACAAGACTTAAGTCTATTTTGAGTGACCTAGAGAGAGGGGGGGTTAGCCTTTCCTTTTCCCTTTCCTCAAACCCCCTAGGTCTTGGGACGTCTCCCTTGAAGTGGATTTATCCTTCTCCTAAAGAGAAAGAGGTACCCTATTGGGGTGACGATGATAGGACTACCTCCGTGTTACGTCAATCTAAGCCTACTTGCCTTCAGGCTTTGGGCAGGTATATATTGTGCGATAACATAGTCCACACCTCAAAACATGGTGTAGTATCATCCCAAGCAAGAAAAGTGTCAACATCTAGCCTCCTTACAAGGAATGACCTCATGGAATGAGTGAATGAGGCCCCAAAAGGTGGATGGATCCTTAAATAATGCTCATTAACCCTCAAAAAGTGACTCCAAGGTAAGGCCATGTGTATATATCAAGTAAAGGTACCTCTATGAAGCATGGGAGTGACCCTCTAGGTAAGCAAAATGGGTAATAAAACCCCCAAAGATTAGTATGAATTCCAAAAGAGTGGATTAACCCTCAAATAATGCATTAAATAGCTCAAAAGATGACCAAATGAGTGAGTTCTCTAAGATCCTCATTGTGTCATGTGTAGAGGATGTCTACACATGCATAAATATCCCATTTGTGCCTTAGAGGATGTGACCAATGCCTTGGGATATGTGTACTTCCTTGAGAAATGTGAGACTTCCTCGAGAAACGTGAAACTAAGTGAGCATCCATAGAATAATCTCTAATAGTAGATGGCCAAAGTGTGATGAATACATAAGATATGGATCCATGATTATGCATAAGATAAGTGTGTTATACATAAGTATGACACATTTTACAATAAGAGCAACACTTTTACATCACATAAAAAGAAGCTAGAGAAACTAGTAGCTCGCCTAGATCATGTGTCCTAGTAGATCCCCACCAAGATGCTCGCATACCTACCCAAATAATAAATGACCAACATGATGAAGAGTTACCAACATCAATGGGCATTTAAATGGAGCCATAAGAGAAATTCCTAACTTGAAATGGGGACTAAAAGGTCGAGCCATGACCGACAACAAGGGGTCTATAGATACTACATAGGCCCCCCACCAATACATAGAACATATAATAATGGTCCAATACAATACATGGGTACAAATACAACCACACTTTTGGCTCACCATGATACAATGATACATGTGATATGCTCATATGATGGGTCACGTCTGGTGAAAAAATGTAGGGTGCACTGAAGTGAATCTGAGGTGTAACACCTTCTACAAAAGGAAAGACCTACCCAAAGGAAGGAGGGGATGCTTACTTGGATTCTACAAGAAAAATTCTAGATCATGGTGTATGGTTGATAAAATCAGGTGTTTCTTTTCATATGACTCCTCATGGGGACTGGTTTTTTAGATATGAAAAGTTTAATGTAGGTGATTCTTTTTTAGGAGATGACTTGACAGCTAGAATCACAGGGCATGGAAGAGTTAAGTTGTTGCTCAATGATGGAAGGATTAGAAAACTCCCTTGGGATTTTCACATTCCATAACTATGTAGAAATTTAATATCCGTAAGTAATATGGGTGATGTAGGTGTGCATACTTTGTTTGAAAAGAAAACTTGCAAACCGATTTGAGAAGCAATGGTGTTGATGAAGGGAGTTCGGAATGGAACTTTGTACAAGCTATTGGGAAGCACTATTTTTTATGAGTGTAACAGTCCTATTGTTCCTAAGGGTGGAAATGAAGAAGACAAAACCCTTACTATCTCTGGAGAAAACACTATGCTATGGCATCAAAGACCTGGACATATTGGAGAGAAGGGCCTTTGAGCATTACATGGTAAAGTTATGGTTGAAGATATGTCTAATTGCAAACTAAAATTTGATTTCTATGAATATTTCATATATGGTAAATAGAATCAAATAATATTATCATCTCGTTCTACAAGAGAAAAGAGAGTCTTATAGTTGATACACAGTGATGTTTCTGGACCTATGCATATTCCATCATTAGGTAAATATATGTACTATGTTTCATTCATAGATGATTTCTCAATGAACACATGGATTTGTTTCCTTCAAAAGAAATCTAAGGTCTTTGATAAATTTAAAGAGTTTAGGGCTCTTGTAGAGAACCAAATAGAGAAGAAAATAAAGGTGTTTGTTGAGGACAAGTGATGGTGGAGAGTTCTGCAAAAATGAATTCGAGGAATTCTGTAAGACATGTGGAATAGCAAGGAAAATGACTAATCCATACACACCTCAACATAATGGAGTTGCGGAAAGAATGAATAGGAAGTTGATGGAAAAAACAAGGAGCATGCTCAGTGGTGCCAAGTTAGGACATGAATTTTGGGTAGAGGCAGTGGATATTGCATGTTACTTGGTAAATCGATCACCCTCATCAATGTTGGTTAACAAAAATATTCATGAGGCATGGAATGGTAAAAACCTCTCTTAAACATATCTGAGTTTTTGGTTATGGTTCTTATGTACATGTTCCAAAGGAAAATAGGAGTAAGCTAGATAATAAAGCTAGAAAATTTATCTTTATTGGTTATAAAGATAGTATAAAAGTTTATAACTTCGGAACCCAATAACTATGAAGATTGTTTATAGTCATGATGTTGTTTTTAGAGAGGTTAAATATGTTCCCAAACATGAAGTCTTACTAAGGGGAAAAGAACCGGAGATAATAGAGTTTGAGTTGGAGAATGAATAATTTCACTCAAGAGAAGAATATGAGTTGGAAGAAAAAGAACCTCATACTCCATTTTTTAGGAGATCGGTTCGAGAAAGAAGACAACAAAAAAGGTATACTCCACCTGATTTTCATTCTACTTTTTCTTTATCTATTATAGATGATGATCCTAGAACTATTAGGGAGGAATTTGATTTAGAGGATAGTAAAATTTGGAAGAAGACCATAGTTGAATAAATGGTTGCAATGGATAAGAATAAGACTTGGGATCTAGTTGAGTTTCCAACTAGAAGAAAACCCATTGATATCAAATGGGTGTTTAAGACGAAGTTGAATGTATTAGGTAAAGTGGAGAAGTAAAAATATCACTTATTAGCAAAGGGATATTCCCAGGTGGAGGGTGATTTTGGTGACAAAATATCTCCTATTGTTAAATTAACTTTTATTATATTTCTTTTGACTATTTTCGTTACTTTAGATCTTGAAGTAGAGAAGATGGAGGTGAAGACAACATTCCTACAAGGGGATATTGAAGAACAAATATACATGAAACAACCAAAAGGTTTTGCAGTGAAGGAAAATAAAGAGATGGTTTGTAAGATGAAAAAGTCCTTGTGAACGCGGTATCAAAATTTTGATACTTATATATTGGGACTTGGTTTCTCAAGAAGCAAAGTTGATCACTTTGTGTAGTCCAAGCTAGTTGGTGATCATTTTATTTATATGGTCTTGTATGTTGATGATTTGTCGTTGATTGGAAGCAACAAGGAAATCATCAAGGATGTCAAAACAAAGTTGTCTTCTAATTTTGATATGAAACCTTGGTGCTGTGAATTTTATTTTGGGCATTGAAATTAAAAGAGATAGGGAAAACATGAAACTCTAGTTGAATAAGAGGAAATATGTTGAGATAGTATTGCATAGGTTTGATATGTAAGAATGTAAAATAGTCAAGGTCTCTATTCCTATAATTGTAAAGTTATATGTAGATCAATGCCCCAAGATACAGTAAGAGGAAGAGGACATATCATGCGTTCCCTATGCTAGTGTTGTTGGTAGTTTAATGTTTGCAATGGTCTGTACTAGAACATACATTTCCTATGTAGTGGGAGTTTTGAGAAGGGATATGTCAAGACTAGGGAAGGAGCATTGAACAAATATAAAGAGGGTTTTCAGGTATTTGTGTGGCACTACAAATTATGCAATTTTCTAACAAGGAATACCTCAACCAAATAAAATGTTAGATGTACGTGGATTTTTTGACACAGATTTGGCTAGAGATATAGATCATGGAAGATCTACAAGTGGTTATATGTTTAACCTATTTGGAGGAGAAATCAATTGGATGAACAAGAGACATGCTATAATTTCACTCTCAACTAAAAAAGTTGAATACATGGTAGCCACCCATGCAAGTAAGGAAGCTATATGATTACATAGATTGTGTTCAGGTATTGTGTTTGTACAACAAGTTGTAAGGTTAGATTGTGAAAATTAGAGAGCAATATTTATGGCAAAGAACCCTACTTATCATTCTAAAATGAAGCATATTGTTGTTCAATACCACTTTGTGAGAGACATGGTTGAAGATAAGATGATGTTGCTAGTGAAGGTTGACGCTTTGAAGAATGTTGCAAACTCATTGACGAAGTTTGTTAGCACTAATAAGTTCCCCCCCACAATATGCAAAAAAAAAAAGGTGGGAGAATATTGGGAATGTGTTATATTCGTTGCATGGTTATCTCCATGTGTTGTTTTTTTATCTGTTTTTTATATGTTTTTTAGCCAATGTTTTTTTGACCCATTGTAATCTAACCTTGATTAAGGGAATATGGTTGTAATATAATTCAAGTCAATGAATTAGGTTTTTTTTATGCTACATAATACCTAAATATTGTATTATGTATAGTCAAGTTAATGCAATGAAGAATATAAAGGCATGGCTCTAAGTTTTGTTGGTTTTCTCAGTTAAGGGTTTCCAAGGTAAATCTTTGTGTACCGTGTGTATGTCATTGTTCTTTCCATTTTACTTAAGAATATGTATGCATTTTTTCACTTCAAAAGTTTAAAACTTACAAACAAAACAAAACAAAAAAACTTCATAGATAGTGTATGGGTAAGAGGAACCAACTAAAGAGAAAATTCATGAAGTGTCATGTAAAGGAACATCAATAGAAATGGAGACATCCTTTGTACCAAAGAAGCTTCCATGTACTAACTATAACATTGAAAATTCTCAAACACAAGAAGCATGAGTATGGAGAAGTTTAACAAGGCCAACATGGAAAAAGAAACAACATAGGAGATTACATGAAAATTATGCTTTTATGAGAAAAGTGTCAAAACAAATTTGAGCTAAAAACATTTTAATAAACACATAAGCATGGCAGTTTGAATGAGGCAATGAAAGAATGATACCATTCCACTATGAAGAATGATGCATGAAAATTCTTTGAATTGCTTAGTATGCAAATGGTTGTATACAATAAATTTCTTTGGAGATGAAAATTGTTAGGGTCCTACCAGATAGATAAGTTTCTATGTATTGAGGTCATATTTATTAAATAAGGTCCATGTAGTAGGTATATTGTGAAAGAAATAATTATAAGAAGGTTTACAAGAAGGTTCCACCTACTAGAAGTTCCTTCACCAAAAACTTCTAAAGGGGTTAGATAGAAACTATATAAAGATGTAGAAGTAAGATAATGAGATGTCTTGTAAAGCATATTGTAATTTGAGTTTTGCTCAACTAGAGGTTACCCCCTCAAAGAGGAAATTGAACATTTCTTTCATCAATAAAGGTGTTGTTAATTGTGGTATTTTCATTCTCCTACAATAGTTTATTACTATTATAATTTGTTATTTTCACTCTAAATCTTGCTATAGTATATTATTTTTGCTTTGAATCTTCTATTTTGGTAATAACGAACACTACAAGTGGTATCAGAGCACTTTCCTAAGCCAATATTTTTAGAGTTTTTTTTAGGCTTCATATGTATTATGGTGTCTACAAATAACTTACCGATATGTCATTCAATAAATCTACGATTGAGGAAGAATACATGTAGGAAATACAAATGGTTTCACCTAGTTATAAACCCATGTAATCCTTGTCGATACCCCTTTGAGTAGTACCACATCATACACCACATGTATAAGGAATTTTACTTCCATGTACCCTCAAGTATATCAAAATTCCCCCAGGTTACCCGAAACGAACTTTAGATAAATTGATTAGTCATCTTGCTACTATAGTGTAGTGAGAACAACACTTGGCAAGATTACTCTCTACTACCTAGGTAATTGAGTAGTATGACTAAGGGAATAATCAAGCCTCCTTAGTTGGTGCCCTAAGACATTAGGCCAAGCACTATTGTTGGACCTTGCACGTTTATCAAAGAGTTATAGCACCTAGAACTTTCTTTCCCTTAGGACCTTGGAAACCACATCCTCTATTGCTAGTATGAAAAATTCCTACATAATTTGTCACATTGAGAATTTGGGAATTTTGGCAGTGCAATAATATTTAGGCGGGAGTATAACTCTACTAGGAGTAGAAAAAAATGGTCTAGGTCATTCTCGTACCCTTATTTGAAACATATCTCAACATAATCCTTGCATCAAGATGATCATCGTGGTACCACTCTCTAGTAAGTCTTTTTGGCAGACTTGCCCACACCACTACCAAGCATCTATCTCAAAGGACTTAGGACAAAGTGTTTATTGCATTCGTACCACTACCAAGGATAATTTTCCCATTCCAATCATTTATGACTTTTTGGGTGAGCCCAAGGGTGCTCAAATCTTCTCCAAACTCAATCTCTACTTGGGTTATCACTAAATTCACACAAAGCATGGGGATATTTCTAACATTGTTTTTCGCACTCATGAAGGCCATTATGAGTTCTTGGTGATGCCCTTTGGCCTTTGAAATACACCTTCCACTTTCCAAAGTCTCATGAACAAAATATAAACCCTTTCTTTGTCATTTTTTCCTTGTCTTTTTTTATGACATCCTAATCTATGGTAAAACTTGGCAAGCCCATGTTACCTAGGTGGATCAGGGCTTACAACTATGCTCTTTCTTAAATGGTACAAATGTGCCTTTGGTGTCTCTGAAGTGGAATATTTGGGCCATATTGTTATTCATGATGATGTTACCCGTGGACTCGAAAAAAAATGAAGTGATGAAAGATTGGCGTCAGCCAAAAACACTTAAAAGTTTAAGAGGTTTTCTTGATCTCATTAGTAATAGAAATTGGAAGAGCAACCATTGAACAAGATTAACACACAAATGATAATTTGTATTACACTATGAAACACAACACAGTACACATATATATAGTTGGATTCAGATCCAACTGATTCCACTCATGGAGGGAGAGGTTGAGAGAATATCTCAGCAACCTCCTATAAATCTTCAACTAACCCAATCTTAGTATAATGCATTAATGAAGC
>ML780995.1:1884871-1911229 GCA_009831015.1 Picea engelmannii | reverse complement strand
ACAAGAGCACTGGAGTGAAGCGGGAGCAACAAAGACTATAGGAAGCGATTATAAGGTATGTTACTTATTCTTGCCTCTTAGTAAATTCAATATTTAAAACTTAAGGAAAGCGTCCTATTCTGTCATGTTTTGTTCTAGATCCAAGTGGATCTAGGGAGATAGGTTTGTGTCCGCACTTACGGATTTATCCATAAACACACATGAAAAGGGTTATGTCACAATTTCCTCCAGGACAGATGTTTATCCTTCTAACTTCAGAGGGAGTCACTTGAATCAGAGGGAGTCAAACTATTTGAGAAGAAGGAAGAGACAATACCTTCTCCCCCTTCAGCAGTTCAGAGGGAGACAGTTATTGATCCAATTGCTCTAGTTAATTCTGTAGCTCCAGTTGATGTTCCAAGAGACATGGTAGTAGGCCTGAAGAGGCCTACATGAGTTCAACAGACTCTGTAGGAGGTAGAGGGACATGCAACTCCTCGTGGTACATTCCAAGAGAGAAAGAAACCACATATATTTTCGAGCTATGTTTCATCTATGAGTCACATCATTGATACGGAACCTTCTTGTCATGGAGAAGAAGCGGGACAACAGTTTTGGAAAAATGCCATGACCGAAGAGTATCAGTCTATCATGAAGAATGATGTGTGGGATATTGTTCCAAGACCGAAAGGGAAGTCTGTAGTGACTTCCAAGTGGATCTATAAGATCAAACATGCAGCTGATGGAAGTGTCGAGAAGTACAAAGGGACATTTGTGGCTAAGAGGATTCTCTCAGGTGGAGGGAATAGATTATGAGGAGACTTTTGCTCTTGTTGCCCGATACACTTCCATTCGTACGATTATTGCTCTTGCAACATCCATGGGTTGGAGACTACATCAGATGGATGTGAAGACAACCTTTCTCAATGGTGAGATTGATGAAGAAGTTTACATCGAGCAACCAGATGGATTCGTGACACATGAGAAGGAGTCTCAAGTATGCAGGTTGAAGAAAGCCCTGTATGGACTAAAGCAGGCACCTCGTGTTTGGTATGAGAATATTGATGGATACTTGATGAGTTTAAGTTTCAACAAGAGTGTTTTCGATCCCAACCTATACTATCACATTGTTGGTGACGAGTGTCTGATTTTGGTTCTATATGTTAATGACTTATTCTTCACCAGTTCAGAAAGCCTTATTGTTGAATGCAAGCGTGCATTAGCTTCTAAATTTGAGATGAAAGACCTTGGTATAATGCACTACTTCTTGGGACTAGAAGTGTGGCAGAGGACTAATGAGATTTTCCTGGGTCATGGAAAATACACAGTGGAGATAGTGAAGAAATTTGGGATGACAAACTGCAAATCCATGCCTACACCGATGGTGATAAATCTGAAGAAGATGAACGAGGCTTCTTCTGATTCAGGCGAGATTGATCCACATCTTTACAGACCATTGATTGTGTCATTGATGTATCTGGTTAACACCAAACCTGATATATGCTATGCAGTGAGTGTACTCAGTCAGTTTATGAGTCAGCCGAGACAGACACACTGGATAGCAGCGAAGCATGTGTTGAGATATCTACAAAGCACAATTGGTTATGGCCTGAGATATGCCTCAGGTGTAGACATGAGATTGCATGGATATGTCGATGCAGATTGGGTAGAGAGTGCAGTGGACCGAAAGAGCATATCTAGTTGTTGTTTTGCTTTGGGATCTGCCATGGTTTCCTGGGGCAACAGGGCACAAACTTTTGTGGCTTTGAGTACCACAGAAGTAGAGTACATTGCATTATGTGTGGCACTCCGGGAAGCAGTGTGGCTTCGCAAGCTCCTTGCATATTTATTTGGTCATGAGATGGATTCCACTGTTATCCATTGCGATAACCAGAGTTGTGTGAAGCTCTTAGAGAATCTCGTGTTTCACGATAAATCGAAACACGTTGATATCAAATACCATTACATCAGAGATATGGTGCAGAGGAAAGAAATACATGTACAATACCTTTCTACACACGAGCAAGTTGCAACTGTCTTCACCAAACTGCTTGCCAGGTGAAGTTCAAGTACTTTTGTGAGAGACTTGGCCTGGTGGAGAATGCGTCCCTAGCTAAGAGGGAGTGTTGTTGATTGCAGCTTCATGAGACATTCTCCAGGTCGTTCTCCTCTGGGCTGAGTTGAGACGATATGTGAAAGAGACTGTGTGATGGGTGTGTCATACTCCTTTGGACTAAGTTGAGATGACGTGTGGTATCTTGTCGTGCTCCTCTGGACTGAGTTGAGACGACTTGAGATGGTCTCCTATCAAACTCCTATGGACTTAGTTGAGTCGACTTGAGATGGCTCTCCAAATGGTACTCCTATGGACTTAGTTGAGTTGATCTGTTGAGAGTGACGTCCATGTGGTTGAGCACAGGTGGACGTGTCCCTAGTGGTTGAGCAATAGAGGATGTGTGAAATCCCTTGATATATTGTCAAAAGAGTAAGACTTTGGTAAAACCCTAATTTGTGTTGTAAAGGGTACAAGTCAGCCCCACCATGTAAAGATAATTAATATTGTGTAAAGATTAATTATATTATTTAATTGTACTAGTCGGCCCTATTGTGCCAAGTGTCATGTCTATTCGTTGAGTTAAGTCTTGTATATATTAGAGAGATAGATCCCCATTGTGGATCGTCTCTCTCACTAACTCAACGCATGGTCTGAAATTAGGAGGATTGAAGTGCACACTCTTTACTAGGCACTATCCTCCTTGGTCATAGAGCACCCTATTATGTGCTAGGGTTTTGTCTTGAGGGCCACCTTGATTCACTCTTACATATAATGCATTTATTTTATCTGTTCATCTAAGAACTAGATCAAGGGGTTTGCTCAACTAGTTGTTACCAATGTTGTTGGGCATTTGGTTAGTTCCATGCCATCAAGTGTCAGATTTGATTCCTCCTGTGTGAGACACACAAGTTTACACAAACAAGTTTTCCCCGTGAGATTTTCTTTGGGGCTAAAAAAATTAAAATAGTAATAATAAAACTATTAATATTTCAAATCATATTTGCATGTTCTTTTTGTATCATAATCTCATTGTTGGATCCACTCTTCACTTGTTTGAGGGATGCTATGTAAATTTTACAATAATATTTCAAATAATGTTTTCACGTTTTCTTTGTATCACAATGATTGTTAGATTCAATATTACATATTATGCATTAATCTTATTTTCTTATCTAACAACTTAATTCTAGATCAAGGGGTTAGCTAAACCAATGGTTGCCAATGTTGTTGGGTGTTTGGCTAGTTTTGTGCCATCAAGTGTTCAATTCAAATCCCCTTGTATGAGGCACACAAGTCTATGCCAATGGGTTTACTAGAAATGTGATCCACGAATGTGGAAAGCATCTCTTGGGATTCCTATGAGGTTTTCCTAGAAAAATAAACTTAGTTAATTCCGTCCAATTAATATGGTTTATATTGATTGAGAATAAATACATACTTTGTTAATTCTACCAATTACGTGGGTTACATTGATTAAGAATTGATAAACAATCATGTATTAAAAGAATAGTTGTGCTTATCTTGAACAATTACTTTAAAAGACATGTCTTGCTTTATTAAAAAATAACAAGCATCAAACACTTATTTATTAAGGGAATGGTTATATTTATCTTGAATAATTAGTTGAAAGACACATCTTTCTTTATCCAACAAAAAACAAGCATCAAACAACTATATACATGTAGAAACCTTTTAAAATGGGCTTAAAGGCTATATTTTATAAACTAACTACCTTTATAGGTTTGGAGTGCATATGTGATACCTTTATAGGTTTGGAGTGCTTATGTGCGTGTGAAAAAAACCAATAGTTGAATTTCTTCATGCCAAAATTTTATATATATAACATTATTTATAACTAAATTTGCAACAAAATTCCTCAAATGGTAGAATAAAGTTTTGTTCATGGTAATTAATAGGTTATTTACTAAAAAGGACAACCCACCACGATAACCAAAGTAGGTGCACTTTGCTAGGCTCGTATTAAGATGTTACCTTCTCATTATAGCACAAAGTAGGTGCACTTTGCTAGGCTCATATTAAGATGTTACCTTCTCACTATAGCAGAATTTGAATGTATACATTTAATCATGCTTGGTGGCAATGGGAATTTGTCCACACCTTTGAATGTATACATTTAATCGTACTTGGTGGCAATGAGAATTTGTCCACACTTGGTGATATTCTAGATGGGAGAGCATGCTAAAAATGAAGAATGGGCATAAGATATAGAGTACAAAAGATGAGGTAAAATAAGGTAATTTTATTAATGTCCATGGGTGACCAGAATGTATACATTTAATCGTACTTGGTGGCAATGGGAATTTGTCCACACTTGGTGATCTTCTATATGGGAGAGCATGCTAAAAATGAAGAATGGGCATAAGATATAGAGTACAAAATATGAGATCAAATAAGGTAATTTTATTAATGTCCATGGGTGACCAAAAGAATAAGTAGATGACACTAACACAATCATGATGTGGAAGTGTCGAGGCTACTCCCAAATGCCAAAAGAAAAAGTGATGCAAGTGAAAATAATGGTAAGAGAGGGTAAACCTTCAAAAAGAAGAAATGCTACTCAACAGTAGAAGTAGGGGTGGATGTAGAAGAGGGAGTGCATCTATTCCTATACTAGTTAATCATTGTGAAAGTTACATTGCAAAACTTGATAATGTGCTCTAGGGGAGCCCAGTTCTGAGTGGGCATGGTTGGGTGATCATGGGAGGAGCCTTGAAGCAGTGTAAAGAAGTTCTCCTAACATATGATGCCAAAGGGAAAAATCTAGTGTTGGAAATCAGAGTCTTGAGCATTAAGATTCCACTGCCTTGTAAAAGGTTGTCCTAAACCTTGGGGATATGGTAATACATTCAAAAATTTATCCCATACGACATTCATCCTCCCTTGGTAATACATTCAAAAAATTGTCCCATACGACATTCGTCCCCCCTTGATTTCGAGATAGTGACATGAACTAAATGCCCATTCTCATGCTCGATCTAGGCTCAAAGGCAGTGCCTTGTTGGAAGTGGGTACGTCTTTGTGACATCATGAAAGTGGATCGACTATCAAAAAAATGAGAGGATGTGCATTGTCTTACTGACCTAATCGCATGTGCATCAATGGATGGGGAATCTGCGTGGAGCTTAGCATCTCCCTTTATTGAGATACACCGCAAGAAGTGAGTGAGATAAGTCCAATAAGTTATGTTGTTTAAGTGAACAATTGTCATATGTAGAGAGCTAGACATGTTCAATCTAAATAGTGAACTAAGGTAGCAAGGCACCCTTGAAAATAACGATAGAATAATTATTAATGTGGATGGAATTCCATCATAGGGATATGTCACTACAGGGATTTAATTGAAGGTCCATTTTTCACGAGATGCTTTATTTTAACCTTAAACGTGGTGTTGCAGGAAGGCCCCCCCCCCCTACTTTGAAGCCATGAAGCGTGCTCCAAGCAAGTGCGTCCAGGAAGCTCCCCCTGGAAGAGCGCTCCAAAATTTTGAAGCGCGCTTCGAAGCAAATTTGGATGCTCCATGGTCTTTTGGGAGCGCCACGCTCTGAAGTGTGCTTCATAATTTTGGAGCGCGCTTCTAAGGGCGCCTAGGACACTTCTTGAGCGCTTTCGAGTAAACCCACGTGCTCCCAAAAGAGCCCTGCAAATTTAAAAAAAATCAAGTTTTTTTTTTCTTTTTGAGTGAGGGTGGGGCCTAGCTTAGGCTTAGGGTTTAGGGGAAAGAAAGGAGGAGAATAAAGGAGCTATTGCCCCTCCATTCTTCATATTCTTTCATCTTGAACTTGGAGGAGAGAGCAAAGGAGAGCTTGCAAGTGCAGATTTGTGAGAGCTTGGAGGAGAAAGCAAAGGAGAGCTTGGAAGAGTGAGCAAAGAGGAGCTTGGAGGAGCGAGCAAAGGCAACCATCTTCCTAAGGTTTCAAGTTTCAAGAACTAAAGAGGTAAGCCCAAACCCCAACTCCCTCATTTCCTTAGGTTAACTTTGTTTATGATTTTTTTCGCGTATCCTACTCTTTCCCATTCCTTCTTCTCCCTCATTTTATTGTAAGTTATTCATCTAAAACTTGAAGAAAATAGTTTTATTTTGGTGTATCATTTTTTTTTTGGTTCTCATGGTCATAGCGGGGAGAAGGCATCGAAGGGAAGAAGAGGATAGTGGTGATTCTCATGATGACCCACAATACGAAACTGGTGAAGGGTTTGAAGAGGAGGAAGAGGGAAATGAAGGACACATCTTTATTGATACCCTTGTGGAGATTTATGACAAAACTTGAGGAGGGCAAAGGTGATGGAAACATTAAATTTTTATGTCCTCATGACTGTCATGAAGGAAAACCTTATACCGGTTCATATACCCGTGTGAGGAGGCATCTTTGCGGTGTAATGGAGAGTGATGACAATAAGGGGGCCATTGGGATCTCAGTTTTCCCTAAGATATCCAAGGAGCGGAGAGAAAAATGCATAAAGATAGAGGAAGTTGCACAAAAAAAGTATGGTAAAAAAAAAATCTTCAATCTGATGCCTCATCTAGATTTGGTGGCAACAAATCTCCATCTCCTCATGGTTCTGGAACCTCTTTATCTAGAACAATAACAAATTTCCTTGATATTAGAGGTAGTAATGAAGTGGATGCAAAAGTGGCATGGTTTCTCTATGCTTGTGGTATCCCATTGGCACGATCTTGTCAAGGCAATCAATGAAGCCCCCAAAGGATACAAGAGCCCCAACTATGAGAAAGCTAGAATGGTGTTACTTGACAGAGAAAAAACAAGAATTCAAAGAGCTCTAACACGGTTTACAGATGAATGGGGGGACTTTGGGGTATCCAATGTATCAGATGGTTGGAAAAATGTTAGAAACCAACATTTGATCAATGTTCTTGGTGTTTCTGCTACCGGTGCAATGTTTATTGCAGCACATGGCTCCTCTTCAATCATTGCATCTTCCCAAAACATTTAACATCTCTTGAAAACAATTAATGATGTTGGTCCTTCTAATGTGATTCAAGTAATCATTGATAATGCAACAAACTATAAGGGAGCAAGTAAAATCATTGAGCGAGTTCATCCACACATATTTTGGTATGGGTGTTTGGTGCACACCTTGAACCTTTTGATTCATGATATTGTCAAACATAGAGAATGTGGATGGATTAATAAGTTGTACAACAGAGAGAAGCAACTCATCAAATTTATCACCGGGCATACAAGGGTCAATTATCTACAACACTCACTCTAGGTTGCAGCTACTTAAGATTGCAAACATTAGATTTGCTAGCTATTACCTCACCTTCGGGCGCCTATTGAAGGTGAGACAAGATTTGGGTGCTATGGTTATGAGTGATGCATGGGATGAATTGAGTAGTGATAGAGAAGGTGCTAATGCAGTGAAGGAGACAGTCCTTGATAGTCATTTTTGGTCACAGGTTCAGTGTGTTTTGCAATTCACCGAGCCAATTTATTACACGATCAAGTTTGCATATTCATATCGACCAATCATTGGGGAGGTGTATGAGCAAATGGATAGCATGCTAGGGCATATTAAAGACATTGTTGAGCCTAGAGATGTCAACCTCTATAATCATATTCGTGTATAGGTGGAAAATGGTGGAAAATGCTAAATATTCCACTACATGCCTTAGCATATGTGCTAACACCTAAATATTATCATTATCATGGCTTTCATCACCAACACCTAGTGGTGGGTCCAAGAAAAGACCACACCAAGATCCAGAGGTTCAAGCTGGTTATATGAAAGCATTAGAAAAATTGATCCCGGACGAGGAGTGTGACAACATAAGGAGACAATTGAGCCCTTACATCCTTAGCAATGGTGCCTTTGGGACCAACCATGCAATTAGAGATAGAGGGAATATGAGTTCTCTCGAGTGGTGGAACATGCATGGCAGTGCTACCCAACAGCTACAACGTTTGGCAACATGGGTGCTTTCACAGGTGGTGAACACTTCTTCTGCAAAGAGGTGTTGGAGCACCTATCGTTTCATCCATAGCGTCAAAATGAACACGTTGAATGTAGGTCGGGAAGAGAGCTTGGTCTATGTTCATTACAACTTGCGATTGTTGTCCCATTACTGTGAGGAGGCATAGACAGATAAAAACTTGAGGCATTGGGACAACGATCTGGAGGAGGATAATTTGGAGGATGGAGTATTGCTTTTAAAGCAATTGGAGAGTGTTCTATTGGATGATGATGATCATGTTGAGATGCCACCCCCATCCACTTTCGTGGTCCCCATGTCCAAGATTCCAACTACAACACTAGGGGCTTCATCTTCAGTTATGTCGCGGTCGTCTACATCTACTTTTGCACTACCACCACGTGGAGGCCCACGCAATAGTCGTGGTGGTGGAAGGAGGATGGGATAGTTGTTTGATAATTCTCATTTTTCATTACTTTATATGTCATAGTCTATAGATGATAGATTCATAGTATTTAGCAACTAGCTTAGTTTAAACTTTAAACTTGATTGTTTTGGACCTTTCGGTCTTCATACTTCAGTGTAGATGGCCTATTTTGTAAACATAACTATTTGGCCATGACTCATGTTATTGTTGACAGTTGTTGGATATTTGATTTCATTTCACAAGTTTATGGTCTACTTTATGTTATATCAATATGGCTTAAAAATTTATATGTTGGTTTGTAAGTTTGTAATTGCTAGAATCTAGATGGTTGACGCTCAAATGATTAATCATTGATGTACTATGGATGCCATTTCTATCTATATTGATGTACAAATATGCATGTTTTCATATATTTTGCAGCTAATTTGTCTTTCTGCAAGTTTTTTTTAATATAAACACAATATATATATATATATATATATCAGACGCTTCCGGGACGCTCCGCTTCCGAAGATTTTTGGAAAATGACACTTACGACATTCCCGCTTCCTAAAACGCTCCCACTTCGTGCAACATTGCTTGAACTTAATCAAACTATGGAAGATATTGAAACTATTCTAGTCTTTATTTTGTGCACCACTTATCACAGATCACATTTGTCGTTTAGTCCCTCCACATTTTTTTCAAGTGCAAGGTCCATTGTCCCTCTTTTAGATGTAGGTTATTATGCAGCTAAGATTTTCACAAGCTCCTCTTTGTTGTTTATGAGCAACATTTGAGTGGGCATAATATGGGAAAGCTCCTATCAATGGTTTTACTCTATCAACTGACTAATGTAAGAACAAGATACCTCTACAACTGAAAATACATAAAAATAAGACTAGCACAAATTTGAGCATACTTTAGTAATAAAATAATCAAATACAAACTGAGGGACAAGACTGAAAATTTTGGCAATCTAATACCCCTGTGCTTTGTTGTTGTACAGATAACGGAGTTCCTACTTCTTCGAGGATTGAATACTTGAGAGTTGCATGACGACTTATAAATTAAAATGTTCTTTTAACCCAAATTGGGAAATCAAATGATAATGACTTATTTGACTTTGCATCATTGTTAAGTATAGCATGAATATTGGAGATAGTTTCCTTTAATTTCTCTTATCTAGTATCTTTGATACTACAAGAATTTTCATTCATGCTCTCATCTGTTACATGGGGACGTCTAAGAAACCAACCAAACACTTCTCCAACAGAAACTCTGCATTCACCCAGGCATGATATTTATCTACCAGAATGTCAAGGATCCAATACAGACATCTAAGTAATAACATGAAGCTAAACCAAAAGAGAGATCTAGATGTCATCTTCTAATTATCTTGTTGAACTGTTTAACTACACAAGTAATTAGCAATACAAGAGTTTGGTGATAATCTCTGAAACTATAATAACACCATAAATCAAAAGGATACTGAAGAGGGCAGTGCAATCTTTGCCAGCGGCCTTCATCAACATATCCTCACCTGCAATAAGAATACGTTAACATGATATATATTCATATAGAGAGCAATATTTATTAGATGTGAGACTAATAACCCAGCAGAAAAACAACTGGCAAGGATGTGTGAGGTGCTCGATGAGAAATAGCTACATATTGAGCTCCAGGGAATCATATTGACAATTTAATCAGTCCCTCGTTTGATCATTAAGGGAAAAGACATGTACAGTTATTACACTAAATTTGCAATAGCGCAAGGTTTCAGCCTTCTTCTCATCCCACGGCAATTACAGTTCAAACAATATAGTTACAGAAAATTATTCTCCTCCCACTGACTATCGTAGCTGCCTAAGAGATTCATTCACTCCAGATGGTATAAGTTTTTAGATCACAATCTCCTTAATCTAGCATAGATCCATTTTATCCCCAGATCTATTAAGCACAGAGAGGAATCAAAAAAGCCCAGGTGCAAATCTCTTGCCACTTAAAAGGTCTGAGGTTTAGAAGGATCGATACTAGTATTTTGAAAAAAGTATTGACACTAGATATTGGACATCAAATTTGTTCCATTTTAGTTATTCATGTGACATGACACATCTCTTCCACTCCAGGCTGTAAGAACACCTTGCTTCTGTCAGTGCAACAATTTTTTTTCGATTTTAGATTACTCACATGATGGTACATGGCATATTTCTTCCACCCCAGGCTGTACAAAAGAAAAAGTAGCTCTTTAAGTTCTCTTAGACAAACTACAGAATTTAAGTGTGTGTCTAAAACTCAAGTGCATCGCACTCCTCCAGTTCAGTAAGAACAAAAGAATAAAATGAGCACATGCCAACCCAAATTATTTGAATGGTTGAAAGTTTTAGAATAACTCCTGTCTCATTCCTTAGCCAGTTCAACAGCTAAAACAAAAGAAAAATAGATGAAGCATTGTTCAGGCAAACTGGAACATTGCCAGCAATATTGATTGAATGACACACATAAGCACACATGGAATGATGCTTCTCCCAGCATTATTCCAGAGCTTAATAAGCAATATTGGTCATAATAATACAGATGTATTTGACTTCAAGTGTTGTGGAGAAAGCACAGTAATTTCTGGACTTTATATTCATGCAAAAGAGACACAAAAGCTCATTCATATCAAATGGATCAATCCTTTTATCCACAAAAGTGCCTTGATTACCCAACTTATTGAGCACCTCAATGTCATCCCTTTGTTACCAAAACATAAAATTTGAACTCATGTATGAGGAAAATATAGGAAAACACACTTCTTTTAATGCTTCTAGATATAGATTGATTATTGCAGATTTCAATCAGCTCAGTAAGGAAGCCTGGATAATTTCAATATTCCTAGTCAAATGAAAATTTTCATGCTATGGAGATGCATTTTCATTCCTAAAAAGAGACAAGTAACCAGGCATTGTATAGCTAATATTCATACCTCCTGGATGAAACTTCATGTAAGGCGAAATATTGTATACACGACCTTTAAGAACTGTCCAAATATCTCCTTCACTTTTGTGCTGTTTCACTTCATCCATAGAAATAAGCCTTCTATTTGAGCTACCCTTGAGACCTGAAACACTGCAAGATTAGAAATTTCACCAGGACTGCTGGAAACGTCCTTTTATTCTGTGTCTGCAAAAATATGTTAATGTCATTTTCTGTGAAAAAATGTTGATGTCATTTTCCCGTTTAGATTCTGAGTCAGCTGTTAATTTGAGAACCAAACAAATTCAACCTGAACGCTTATAAATTATTTCACTAAAAACATGCTCTTTTACAATTAAAAAATGGAAATATTCACAGCATTGCTTTATTAATTATTATAGAATGTGATAAACATTCTAGGACATGCTCCATTACCTATATTATATAAAAAACTAAAAAAGCTTAAGGGATGCTAAAAGTGGTAATTTAAATAATAAGCATAAGACTACTTCTAAAATCCTACAAGGCCACTAAAAAATAGGTCCTTGACAGTAAAATCATGCACAAAAAGGTTTATGTATTGTATAAGTAATAGATGGTCAGCATCATAGGATAATCAAAAAATGGATAAGAGAATGATAATGTCATCTTTGAAGGTTTTTTATTCAGTACAAAGTTCAAACAAAAACAGATTCAAATCTAAGCTGAGAATAGCTACTGATTATAACCAGGAAAGATCAACTAAACTTATCTTCATCAACCACCTATGGTGGATGTAATTGGACTTTATTCTCTTGCTTTTATACTCAATTTTAGTCAAAACAAAAGGTCATAACAATATTGACTGATTGGGCACCTTGCTCAAAGGGTTCAAGGGGTTCAAGAGCAAATTTCTATCAGTTACACAGTAAGGAGATAGTCAGTAAGCCCTCTGGACGTACATGTCTGCTTTCCTGACACTCAGTCCTACTAGCTTCTGTGCAAACAAATCACAATCACATTAACAGTATTCCTACAGGCTGCTTTCACTTTTAGCCTAACTGCTAGTGCTTGAACATACGTTTCTTCTGCATATAGTATACACAAGGTTTTTTCTGAGTCTATCCTTAATACTAAGTTCTAACTATAAGTTATCATTTTTTCTTCTTTTTTATGAAAGGTTCAAGAAACAAACCTGGAGAAGCTGCACCACATAGTGCTACCTTCCTTCAGCTTAGAAGCCTGGTCTGAGGAGTGCCTATTCTGACAAATCCACCCAGGAATTGCACCTGGCTTTATTCCTTTTTTAATTTAAATGTGTCATTCAGGTGGGGCAGACTGCAGTTGAAATAGGACCCTGGTGGATGGATTGATAATCCATCAACCTCACCAGTGAACAAACGCCCCGTGACATGAGTGTTTCAACTTTCTATTTGCTCATTGCTGGACAGCTATTTTGGATTTATACAGGTGCATAATTTCCAACTGGGAAAATCTAAGAATATGTTTATGAGCTGACTCTCGTACCTATGATCACTGGTGATGACTCCTGAGAATTCAACAATGATAACACATGTTTTTCATGCTTTGCATAAAAGGCTTCCAATGTTGTCCACCCTAAAACTTCTTAATTGTGTGACAATGTTTCAAGCTTCCATGATAATATCTAGGGGAGAACATTACCTGAGCCATGCAATCAAAGGTCTTGGGTATGGCTCAGGGGATAAACTTGCCTCTTGTTATGAGTCAACCCTTAAAATTAACATGACCTGTCCATCGGTCTGTGGTTAAGTGATCGAGATGGGGTGTCACCATGTTAATGATCTAGGTTCAAATCTAGGAGGGCAGAGGCCCTGGAAATTAAGCTTTGGCCAAGTTTGATGGTGTTTTACATGAAGAATTCATTCAATAAATAAATAAATATGACCTAGGCCTGATTGAACATGCTTAACACGGACACGTACCCTCACTTTTTTGGGGACACATTTAATGCAAAAATGCCATACTGGACATGCCAGATATGTGGCGGGTACATCCCAGAAGTATTCAGTACATGTACTGTTAAATTTTCTTAAACCATGGTAAGCAGACTTTGCACTCAAAGAAATCCTAATCTACTAGATAGCTGAACCTTAAAAGCCACTCAAAATTGTTGATCAAATAATGCTAAAATCTGCAAACATGCTGTCAAAAATATTTAACAAAAACTCACACATCTGTCCTAAATCACATCACTGTTATTAAGCAGGAAAACAGAATTACAGCGTACTTGCTAAATCACTGTTAAAAGCCAAAACAGAAACCCAGTAGATGGACTGTCAAAACCTGTTACTGCTTTCTAGATTGTAGATTCTAGGTCTTTGACCTCAGAGGATAGACATGCTTTTCTAGGAGCTGCACTCGCACTCCCACTATGTATTGTTTCTGATGTACCTAGCAATCCCTTTGACCTATTTATGGTTACTTGTTGAACATTAATAAAATTATCTTATCTTATCTCATTAATTCTGAACTGAAATCTGCTACAGAAAAAATACAACCTAATTCAATGCTTTCTCCTTTATAGACTAGGAAGAAGAGTAGGTACAGAGAATCTGGACACATGCAATAGCATCTCAACTGGAGATTATACAAGGCATGCAAGCATGCATCCTCCTAGATATATGTTCCCTCACCCCTAGGCATGTGCCTAACTAAACTCAGACTTGAGCTACAATTAGAAAACTGCTTAATAAACTGAAACTATCACGTGCAACTGCATGCACCCTCTATTACTTCACTTAGAAATTGTTGACCACCTATTTCGACTAGGGGTCAACTCCATGTACCATGAAGCTGTGTACCTTGGGGTACAACTTTTTTTTGAAGACTTCTGGTTCTACAAGGCAATTTTTGCCCCCGGCACGTCTTTTTGTAATCGGAATGTCTGCTCCCTTGCGTGGGATAATAATGTAATGAGTCAGCATGAGTCATATTTTAGTTAGTTGCCTAGGACTTTATCGTTAGGGAAGTCCTTTCATCGAGTGTTTTTTATCCTCAGGTAATTTTTAATTACTCACAATAATCCTCCAAAGTGGTGAAAGGCGTTCTAATGATCGAGCCCAAGGGGTGACTAAGGTCTAGGAATATTGTAAATGACCATGCTAGACATCTTCTAGAGTCTTGCGGAATTCCGTTGAGTTTTAATAGTTTTTTTTAATTTATTAAAATTATCCATTTAATGGTAATTTTAATTAAATTTGATGTAAAAATGTAAAAATTTGGTCCTAGGTGATTTTGATAGGGGTGTGAATACTCAAAACAAATGGCAAGAGACCTCCTACACCCTTGGACCAAGTTTCAGCTCAATTGGACAAGTTTTGCTAGGTCATTGTCCATGAGGAGTCCAAGTCAGTCTAGAGTCAACAATTAATTTTTTTAATTTGGCTAAGTAAAAATGTCAAAAATTGTAAAAAGGGATTAAAGACATGAGAGAGAGTGGGAAAGGTTTCCTAACCTTTTTCCTAAGTTGGAAAAGCAATTTTCCAACTTAACCAACCCCCCCTTTCTTTGCCACAACTTAAAGTGACCATCTCCCTAGGAAAAGTGGCCCCCCTTGCTCTAGATCTTGGCCAAAGTAAAAAATTAAACCAAGAGGTTAGCCTAAACCCTAAGTACGCCCCCCTAAGCCTCTAACTCATCCATTGGGTGAGTGAAAAGGTGTTTCCCCCCTTCCCTCACTCAACCCTCAAACCCTAACACTACCAAAACCCTAAAAGTGCGCCCTAGTTGACTTAGTCACTTTCTCTTGATGTGTGACACTTGGAGCACATTCAAGAGGGGTCTCTCTTCTCTCCCAAGTATAAAAGAATGCCTACTCCTCCTCTTTTCTACATCTATTCTCAGAGCAACTCCACTATGCCCAAATCTCTCCCACTCCTCTCTCTCTCTCTTTCCCATTTCTTCTTGTGAGTTTTGCTGCAAGTATTTGCATGCACATACTTTTTGAATAAAGGAAGCTTTGGAGGAATACCATCTTGGCATTGGGAGTCTTCTTGATGTTATATAGAATGTTATTGAGGTGATATTGTTATTTTTCTAGTGTTTTTCTTATTTACTTAGCCTAGATTAAGAGATCTAAAGCAAAGTATTTTGCTTAGTAAAATAAGTAGAAGTATTTCTATTTGTTTTAGTGAGGTATTTTTAATAGAACTAGTAAAGTATTTTACTTGTTTATTAGATCTACTCATCTCTTGATTGGTTTTGTAGCAAGTTTAGCACCATTTGCAAGTCACCAAAGTGTTGGAACAAGTAGATTTCAGATTTGGAAATTTACTTGTCTAACATACATAAGCCTCAAAAAAAAATTATTCTTTTTATTCATCATTCCCTATTGATTTGAGACATTTTTTGTTTTGAAATAGGCTTTAAAATACATACTTTATATTCAGAATTTTTATTTAAAATTTTTGTTTTACACTAATAGAAATTTTTGAGTTGTTTTGAGTATTGTTGCAGCATTTCCAGCAAGCATTTGCTTGTTGTTTTTTGCAGGTTCTCGCCAGAACAAGGGGAGGTGCTGCCCATTTTGGGCTTCAAAACACTCCAAAAGAGCCTCCCAAGTAGGGGTTTCAAAACCCTTTTCTTCTCTCATTTCTCCAAGCATTGTAAGCAGCCCAAGAGAGTCTTTTGGGCTTGCATTCTTCTCAAAGTTTTAATTTTCTATTTTGTAAATAATTTTTAATTTTGCCTACACCTTGCAAAGTGATTTGGCCTTGTCAATCCATGCAAAATCGTAAGGCTGGGATTAATTTTATGTTTTAAGCATCTATTATTTGTCCCACTTGTCCTGAAGGCAAAGTTGAGGGGCTAGGTTTACTTGCTTATTGTTTCAAGTTAAGCTTTTATTTTTCACACCCACTTTGGCACAAAATCAGTAGGCTTGTCCTCCTCCTTGTGCCTTTGTTGAGGTTGTTAAGTCTTTACTTTCATTCTTGTTTGCCCTACTTGTCCTTAAGGCAAGTTTGTGTGGCTAGGTTTAATTATCTTACTTCAAGTCATTTCAATTTGTTTTAATGTTGTGCCCAGACCTTACAAAGAGATTGGCTTAGCCATCCATGCAATATCGTGAGGCTAAGATTTAGAATTACTTATTGTTTTATTTTCGAATTCATTTGCAAAGTAGTTGCATCTCGACTAATTAGGGGAGTAACTTATTGATATTGGGAAGTAATCGTATTTAGTAACTAGGCACCCAAACTGGTACAACTTTCACCATAAAAAAGGGTGACTTGTGGAAGCTACAGGGGGTGTAAGTCGAGGACGATTTCACGGCACTAAGTGTCCTAGGGGCTTGAGCACCCAAGCATTCCGGATTGACCTGTGGAGCTAGGGGAGGACCTTGCTTGTCCTCCTTCTTGAGCACCCAACAATTATTTTGGTCAAAGCGATACGAGTTTAGGGGTAGACACATAGTCTAGGCTTGCATCTTCAAACCTTAATCCCACTAACTAAAGAGAGACTTTAAAATTCTTCTAAAATCAACCTACAACACTTTCACAACTTATGTGCTTTCATTTTCAGTTATTTTTATTCAAGTTGTGAAAGTTTTACTTTCAAGGCATTTACATTTTCATGTGTTTTATTTGACAAGCACTTGCACTTTTCAAGTAACTTTACTTTCAAGTTGGGCGCATATACTTTCTAAGTTATCTACTTCCTAAGTTGCGCACTCTCTCTCTTGGGCACTTTGTTGTCAAGTTATTTTAAGTTACATCTTTCATTGTGGATATCTTATGCTTCTTGGTATATTGGATCTATGCATTCTTTAATTCCTTTGTATAATTGTGTAATCATCTGAGTTATTTCTTTCATTGTATACTTGCTCATGTTGTATTTCGTTTGTAGATTTCATTCATAAATTGTTTAAAGTACAAGTTATATTCTTGATTCATTGTAATTAGTTCATATTTTTGTATATTTGTTGTATAACCTTATTGACTCCATTTACCCATCTTTAGGCACTAGTCTTAATTGAGCTTGTAGGTAAAGGGGTTTGCTTGTCATTAAAGATTTACATTGCATTGATTCATTTTCATTTAGGTTAGGTCTCCCTAACTTAAGAATTAAAATTAACTCCTAGATCACTTAATCAATATAACATAGTTAAATAGGGTCTACCCCCCTTGGCTTCCCTAGGACTGAGCCTAGACGGAACAAGTCCAAGTCAAGGTGACAGTGGGTTTGGACTTAGGCTTGTGCCTCCAAGGACACACCAAGTGGGTTGGAGACTTCTTCACGCTTGTATGTGTGTATAAGGATGGTAACAGAAATGACATGCAATCTCCTAGAACAAGAATTTAAGGATAACCTTATCCTATCCTATCTATAGTTGGTGCATGCATGTGCTCTTATTGCTAGAAGCCTATAAATAAAGATGTGTCCCCCTCCTAGTCTATTTCACTGATGTGCCCTCATCCACAGACAATCATGCTGCATAGAAATCAATGGTGTGTAGATCTATTAAGTGTGTCATGTTGTTGTAGAAGACTATCTAAGGTACACTTTCTAACATGTACTTCACAGGCTACATACCTATCCCAATTTTTGGCATCCCCTGCAACTGGGTACACCAATAAGTACCGCATCTAGTGGGGGACACCCAGAAGTACCCATTTTTGGGTATGTTTTTTTCATGAAGGAAAGATAAAAAACATTGGAAATCTATTATTTTTTCCACTCATTTCTAGTGGGTCCCACCAACCTTCCTACATGCTATAAACCCGAAAGAAACCCTAAATCTAAAAATAATGATCATTTTGACGGGTGATTGTTGGTGTTAAATAGTGGTTTGGAACTTGGTAGCGGAAAACTAATAACAATAGAGGATCTACAACATTTTTTTATTTGATTTGACATTGAATGCAATGGAGAGGCTTCTAAGTTTCATTCCTAGCTTTCTTTTGGGGAAAACTTTGTGACGGTGGTTAAAGACTGGAAACTTGCCAACTACAAATTGTTGGAGAGGCCTTTTCTTGAGCTTGGGGAGCAAGTACATGAAAAACAAAATGATTGATTATATATCAAAATGTGAAATGGCCGATGGGATGATAATGCTTTCATGAATCATAAATGAGGATTTCATTGCATTTCTTAAAATTTAAATTATTTGTGGTTCATTGTTTATTATTAATAATTAACTAATGATTAAACAATTCCTAATGTTTTTAAAGTTTAAATATAGTAGATTTTTATCTCTTTGGGGCAGGGTGCACTATGTCATGCCCCCCAATGTACCCTTCTGTCCACTGAAATTTGGGGGGTCTCTCTAGACATACTGGGTAGTAGGTACACGTCCCCGTATACATGAAACTTCTGTACCATTGTGTTTCATTAGGGATATGTTATTTTTTTCTAGTCAAAACAAGCAATCTAGCTTGACAAATTGGAGAATGAACATTTTTTTCCAAGTTACACTGCCTGGGGAAAACCCTTCCCCTCATTTCGAAGATGGTACCCAGGGTAAACACTAGAATATTCAAGGCATAAGGCTGGTCAACAATAAGGCTCAAAGCCATTACAACAATATACTCATTAAGAGCTCAACATGTCACTTGCAGGAATTGAACCCATGTGCGGAGGATAACAATTATTCCTCCCTACCACCCGGGCGAAACCCAATTGACAAATTGGAGAATGAACATTACATAAACATGTTTTTAAAATATTAAGGATGGGAACTAACAAATGTTTATCCTATTATCCAGTGATTCTTCAAAGTGGAAATAAAAAAGGGCAAATAGTAAAATCAGATAACTTGGAAACATGTTTCTAATCAATAAACAGGTGTAACGAATGAAATAGCAACTTGTTGGTACATAAACATCATGATTAACTGTAGAGGTCTTATATAAATGTGCATGTTATGGATATGATCAACAATTTGTAGATATTTATGTGTTTAGTTTCCAAAACGTTCTCTTAACATCTTGGAATATCATTTTTAGCCAAGTAGATATTATGCCACAAGGATGAATGATCTCCATTTGATTCTCACATGACCACTACATCAATGTTATGACTGCATCCCTAGATAGAATCATTAGAGGTGAGGAACATGGCTATCCATTTATGGGGGATGAGGATATCAAGGCATATGGATTAAAACTTAGAATATTTCAACCCATCTGGAAAGCTAGGGCTGACTTCAAGGCTTGTTCTTTGTGGTGGTTGATACTTCATCACAGTCTAGCATTTAATTTAAAATTTCATGCTTTCGAGATTGCTATCTCAGAATGCAAAACAGAAATTTCACCTCTTTGAGCAGAGGTTTCCCGGATCTTAACTCTGAATTTTCAGCCTTAGGCCTGCTGAGAAATAGTGTATAAAACAGCAGCAGAAAGAGTACAATATTTCACTTCCAAACAGTCCACACTTCTACGTAAATCCAAAGACAAAAGATACCAAACAACTTGGAAAGTTCCATCCCTCTAGGGCAATTTATCCCACATAAAACAGATCTGGAAAATATATTTTACAGCAATTATAACAGCAGTACAACAACAGGTATAGCAGTAGCAAAACAGCCCTTTAGATTCCTCAATGGATAAGTTAAATCGATCAACAATTGTCCTTTTACTTATGTCAAATCATCAAGACATATATAGCTGTAAATAACAATAATAAAGAACATATATGGCTGAAAATCAAATCTGGAAAATGCACTAGTTTTGGACAGCTAAAAACTTCATTTATATACTCAAGATGAAGTACATGTACATACCATAGCCTTCTCTTAAGGCTAGTACAAGTCCACTGGCTCTCCCAAAACCCAAGTTAAGGAAAACCGAAAACCCTACCTCAACCAAGGAGCTCCAACACATCCTCCAAGGCAAGACATCCACTTCTCTTATTCTTCTTCACCAAATACACCTAGGGTTTATCAGCAAACCCTAATCTTCTTTCCTTCTTAGGGTAGAAACCCTAACCTCAGAAATATCCAAGAAACCCCAGTGCTCCAAGGCAAGATCAACCAAGTAAATAAGAAGATCCAAGAGAGAGAGAGAGAGACGAGTGATCATCACCAACATCTTCTTCCAAAGAGTAAACCCTAGAATCTCACAAGGATCAAGCTCCAACAAGGATGTCTCCTCTAGACTTCATAACTCCTCCTAGGGTTCATGAGGAAACCCTAGTGACTTCCTCCAAGAACCTAAGTACATAGAAAAGGGTGCCAGATTCCAGAAATACTTGGGATTAATAAGCCCAAGAAAGACTAGAGCTTTACTTTAATTATTGACCGAGGGACGTAAACTTTCAAAAACGCCTACATTGTTTGTGCATTTTACAGAGCCTTCAGTCTTAGGGTTGTTATTGTTGAATGGGTTGTTTGGGGGATTCTTTTCATTATTCAAACTTACGTATTCCTACATGTGTTTGTTGATGTTTTGTAGCTTCGGGCATGTATTCTCACATGACCCTAGGTGTTGGGCATGTGGGAATCCTCGTTGGCACCTCACTGCACTTTCGTTTGGGTTAAAACCCCCTTGGATTGGAGCTAGGGGCTCTATGGGTTTGATGATGGGCTTTGTGGGCTTGTGCAGGGGTTTCACACCCACAAAGAAGATTAAAATATTCTACTTTAATGTTGACTTACTTGAAGGGCTTTTACACTTGTATAAAAAGACATATGGGGTCATTCACATTGTGACATTGTGTGGAGTGATAAGTGTGGGAGAGCTTGGAAATTTGAATCCAAGTGTGGTGACCTCGGTCCAGCCATGGAGAGAGGTTGGTTGGCCTCTAGTTTGCTGTAATTTTCTAGTTCTTGGCAGGTACCAAGGGAGTTGGAGGGCCGCAGGTTTGTTAGGAGCCAAAGGAGGGCAGGCCGAAGCCTAGGACTTATGGATATTATTTGATCAATCCTTGAGCACATTTTTTGGAGGTCGTCCCCTTTTGAGGTCATTCTCCACACTTTCATGAGAACAATAAAGGCGGAGAAGACGACAATTGGAAGCTCTAAGGTTGGGGTAGGAGAGGTGAACATGGATGAAAGTGTGTCGAAGCTAATGGTGGAGAGCCTTGCATTCCTCATCATACCATTGGTTCATAGGGAAAGAGTTGGTTTTGGGGGAGGTGGAGTGAGGGTAGGACTTGAGGGTTGGTTCCCAAATGATGGATGAGAGCCAGGTGTACTTAATAGATGCTGAATCAAGTAAGGAGAACTGGGACTCGAAGGAGAGCATCTGGTGGAGGTGGATAGAAAAGGTGTCTCTGTCCCATTCATCAAATCAAAAGGTAGTGTGGGGTGGGCCCTTGGGGGGGGGTGCCAACTCGAAGAGAGAAGGAAAGAAGAGCATGGTCCACGAGGGGGATGGGGGACGCAAAGAACTAACGAATAAAAGGGAGTAAGTTCCAGCTAGAGAGGACATAATCAACAACACTGACACCTCCGCCATGAGGTCAGCACATGAAAAAGAGACAATTTGGGAAACATGGGAGCCCATTCAAAATCAACAACTCCTGAGATTCCCCTAGCTGCAAAAGATGCCAACCATAGGCTGTGAAAGGCCCCAACTCATCATCAGACATCCAATGAAGCCCCACTAACATTGGATCTATATCCTAGATGCAGAACAATGCCCTAGTTTGAAGATATTTTTAGTAGAGGAGGAATCTTTCTTATCTAAGTGGAGTGCTCCACCTTGAGAGCATCTAGGAATATTTCAAGGACTTTCAAATAACATTATCCATGCACTAGAGCACTCGCCTATTGGAGATATTTTGGGAAAAGGGAACATTATTTGATTTACTTCTTTTGGACTTCTTCTAAGTTATTCTAAACCAAAGAATTGCACCTCACTAATGATCAATTTAGTTCGTCTTATCCCATCTATCATCAAGTTAAGTTCAATTCAATACTATTCAGGGTAGAGGAGGGTGCACTATTTGAGTCCACTAATACATGCATGCAAGATTGATATTCTAGGACATTCAATTCAATTTAGTCTTATCTCACCTAGTTCAATTTAGTACAATGCTATTTATAGTAGGCATCTAGTTTGGTTTAGCACAATTCTTTTTAGGAGAAAAGGGGGTGCTCCATTTAGGGATTAATTTGAGTTACCTTATCCATTTGTCACAATTTTTTCCTTTGTTCTCTACTCTTTGATCATAAGACTATAGGCCTTATTTAGCATAGATTATAATTGATTTTATCATGTTTTATAGTAGTGGTCTTTGTGCTCCCATTTTATATTACACATTGTTTTACTTAGTAATGTCATTGACCTATTTTTGGTCATTTGTTGGACATTAATAAAATTATCTTATCTATCTGTTAGCTTTGGGGGTTACTCCAAGTGTCTTCACCTTGCTAGGAGAGCACTATGTCTCCTAGCCCCTTGGTGATGCTTCATGAACATATGGATGGCTCAGTTTGGTTGGATGCTTGAACTTGGTTAGAGTGTCAGCATGGCACCCTTACCTAGGAGGTTGTTACCCTAATCGGTGTGATGACTAATTGTTGAATTTAATGCAGCTACAAGAGCCATTCTCCTTGGAGGATGGCATAAGACCCTAGTTGTGGACTAGGGCCCCCAGTACACTCTTGGGGTTCTTGGTCTGGGACCAAGCAGTTAGAGCCATGGCAAAAGACCCTTGTGAAGGCCCCCAGTAGATGACTGGGGTTCTTGGTCTGGGACCAAGAAGTAAAGACCCTAGATGTATTCTAGGGCCCCTAGATGTGTTCCAGGGAATCCTTGCCCTGAGCTTGGATTGATCCTTGGATGTGTTCCTTAGTGGTTGATATAAGTCCCTAGAAGTGTCTAGGGACCCTGGATTTGTTCCAGGGAACCCATGGCATGGGTTGATCATTGGTCTTGTACGTTGGTGGATAAGACCCCAGATGTGTTATGGGGCAACCTGGTCTTTGACCAGGTAGATCTTGGTGTAATACCAATATATGTTGATGGGTGATCCTCTTCCTCTCTCCCAGGATGGTCCATAGGGCCTAGGAGAGACTATGAAAATGAGCATGACCACATTGTGTGATGTACCCCCCTATGCAGTGATGATAAAGTTATTGGTCACCTTGAGATTCATATGGACATGTTTTTCCCCTTAGAAAACCCCTTGTTTGATCTTCACCCTTGATTTTTGAGTTTGGGTATGAGCGGGGTTTCTAATTTTGTTTTAGGGTAATGATTAATTTAGAAATATTAATTAATATGACATATGACATATTAATTTAATATTTATATTAAATAATATGTCATTATATTATTTAATATTTTATTATCCTAAGCCCTAGCCTAAAACTATAAATTAGAACCCTACCTCTCTATTCTCACACTCACTTACTCTCATTTTCCTCTTCAAGGCTGCAGTTACCTCATCAGTATTGTTCTCTTCTCGGATCTACGGCCCTCCTAACAGGATAGTCCTTCTCAGATTTGCATCTTTCCTTACTCTATTGTTTTGTGTTGCCTTGGAGCTATTTATCTTGAAGGGTTACTTGTTGAAGTTGTTTCTACTGCCAGGTCTGTCCCATCTCCTGTTCTAGGCCTGTTCTAGTTGTCGGCCCCTTCTAGTGTGTGAGATCTGCTTGTTACGACCCTCTTTCAAGTGTGAGATCCATGTGGTATTCCAGCCAGCCTCCTTTTCTCTGTGTCTTCTTTATTGCAGGATGTCGTCCACTTCTTTAAGTACAGATATGGATTGTGTTAAGGCCGTGGCTAATCTTCCAGGTTCTTTTCTTGCTGCCACAATTTCTTTAGCAATCAGATCTCTCACTGTGTGTGGCTGAGATAAGGGTTTTCCATTCAAGCAAACTGTTTGAGGTTCTTGTCTCTTTTGTTTGGGGAAGGGTTTGCCATTCAAGCAAATTGTTTGGGGTTCTTGTCTCTTTTGTTTGGGGTTTTTCTCTTATGGTAAGATAGTCCTATGATCTCCTTGACAGAGATCAATCCTTAAGTGATTGATCTATGAACCTAAATTGAATCTGAGCATAATTCAGAGGCTTACTTTTCACTTGTGTGCCAAGCTCTTCCTTCATTGCTCAAGAGGTAAATTCCTGAGGTAAGTTTCAGTTGCATTCTACTTCAGTTTGGATTATTTGTTTATGCTCAGATCTACTAGTTTGCTAACTCAGAAATAACTATTGTTTTAGATCTATGATTGTTATGCTCAGATCTACTAGTTTGCTAACTCAGAAACAACTATTGTTTTCGATCTATGATTGTTATACTCAGATCTACTAGCTTGGATACTCAGAAATAATTATTTGGTTCAGATCTAATAGTTTGCATGCTCAGAAATATTTTATTGTATTAGGTTTAATTGCTGTTTTCAGATCTATTGTATTCTTATGTACCTCTGATCAGAATTTATTAATTAGATCTATTGAGTACTTGTTGATCTAGTTAACATAAAAAATTTAAAAAGTTTTATGTTTGTTCTTCTCCCTATTTCTAACACTAACCCATTAGATGCACACAAAGGGGGAGTTGGTTGCTAATCAGGGGAGGTACCTACCTAGGAGAAGTGTTTGGCACTTGGAGGAGGGTAGTTAGCCCTTGGAGGTTGGGACTATGTGATGTATACCTTGGAGGTTGGAGACTTGAATTGAGGATGCTTGGGTTGAGGAACATACTTCATGGAGGTTGGTGATGGACCTAGACACATATGTTGAGGAGGAGCATTGGAGCTTTGTAACCACATTGGCATACATGAGAATAGCATTAGGTACATGAAAGGACATGCGGCATGTTACCTCCCCATGCCCAGAAGTAACTAGAGGAGATCATGTCTCATGGCCCACAATGAATACAATGATCCTGACGATGATGATGATTAGCATGTCCACTCATGGCAACCCAGCATCCCCTCTCAGATGCCTCTTTCACTCTTGATCAGCAAAGCTCATCACATCCAATCAACACAGTCTTTGGGAGATGGTGGTCCAGCGTCATCATGAGGTACATACATTAGCCCTTCTTTCATATGAAGTGTTTTTCTTAATATACTAGGCATGTGAATGAGGATCATTGGTTGAAGTTGGATAATGAATCATAAGCTCAAAACATTATGCTTATTGCCTTGTTTCACCTTGGTGGCCATCATTTGCACTCTAGTCCTGTGTTGTCACCCCCAAGGAAAAAGGGGTATTACTGGGGGGCCCTCACAAGGATAACGTTCCATTTCCCCACCATACTTAACACTTACCATCCTGGAGCCTATCACGGTGTACTAAACTTCGGTAATGATTCATGGTTCATTCTCTCATGAGAAGAGGGGATAAAGGCCCAAAGGTTGATGCAGCTGCTGGTAAAAAATGATAAAGATAGAATATTGTGAAAGAAAGAAAGGAATGGGATAACAAGGACATTTAAAAGCCATTCCACACTTAAGCTCTACCCTTTTTGTGTTCGTCCCCATCCCAAATCAATGAATGCTAATGCTTGAAATGTTGATATTATGGTAGTTGTGGGAGGTATTAACCTCCACATGTAACCCTGACAAGAATAGAATATTCCAGGAAGCAAGAAGAAACCCTAAAGCATTGGACATAACCCTAGAAGACAAGTCGGCTAAAGGAAATATTTAATAATGAGTTTTTAGCCTCCAAAATGAGAATTCAGCCCAGACAGCTAAGGAGAAGTAGTATAAATATAGAACGACAGAGCTCATTCGATACACAGCTTGCAACTGCAGAAATGTAAGAGTGTGCACTGCAGAAACTGAGTAAGTGCGTAAGTCTGGAGAGTAGTTGCAGTTGCAGCTACTGCAACTTGTATTCTCGGTTTAGGCTTGGACTTTCTATTGGTTATGGTTTGGACTTTCTGCCTTGTGTGCTAGCTTTGGAGAGAGGTACGCTACATTGATTAGCTATTAGGCCTAGGATTTGCTTTTGGAACTATTCTCTTTCAAGGTTAAGGTGCTCGGGGTGGCTTCGGCCTATGGTTGGGTGACAATATTGTTATATTGTCTATGGTTAAACCAATGTTTTAAAAACCGGAACCGGTACCGGAACCGGTCGAGGGTCTAACC
>ML780995.1:1835448-1849995 GCA_009831015.1 Picea engelmannii | reverse complement strand
ATTTCACTTTTGACTTAAAACTCCTAAGTCAAAGTGAAATTAGAATCATAAAGTAAAGTATGAGGGTAAAAGTCTTCCTCCTTTGTGCTTAGAGACTCATAAGCACATGGGGACCACTTTCCAAGGTATCCAAATCTCAACAGATCTAACTGTTTCTCAACCAATGGTGCGCCCTTACTGGAAAACCCTAATTGGTATGGCCCTACTGTCCCCCTGAATAGATGATGAATGTAGAATGGTGTGGGTGGAGTATTTCATCCCCGAGACCAAGCTTGGAACAAGGTGAGTGGAATCTTTCACCATTGAGTTGTTCTCTAGGGTTTGTAATATCAAAACCCTCAAAACTGTATGCTCAAGAGCATCAACAAGCAAATACCAAACATCCAAGATGAAAATGAGAGGTGCGCCCTAGCCTTTCCTTTATACTTCTTTCGGTTTTTTTGTTGAGTTAAGTTAACCCCTAGGGTCAACTCCTAACTCAACCTCCAGCGCTCTATTCCTTCATTGAGTTACTTCTTTATTCTTTTTACCTTTTCCCTAAGTCAACTTTAAAATATAACATTAGTTTGGTTGACTTTTCCCCATGCTCTATGAGACTATGGTCTAGTGGGGATGCCTAGACCACTAAGTCTTCCCAGACCTCTTCATCAAGAGGTGGGGGACATTACAGTCTCCCCTGCTAGAAATTGCTTGTCCTCAAGCAATTCCAAACCTGTCTCTCGTACCACCTGTTCATTCTCCCACGTGGCATCCTCAATGGGTAAATTCTTCCATCTGATCAAGTACTCTTTGATGCTTCTCTTTCGGAGCCTCTTCTCCCGAACCTCCAGTATCTCTTCCGGAATCAGAACCAGTTGCCCCTCTTCGTCCAAGGGAGGTAGCACCTCAAGGGGCGTGATGTGTTGGTCGATGGCCCTCTTCAGGCAGGATACATGGAAGACATTATGTATCCTGCTGCCCTGTGGAAGCTCCAGCTCATAAGCTACGGCCCCTACCTTCCTACTGATCCTGTAGGGCCCAAAGAAACATGGTTGTAGCTTCTCTGCTCTGCTTCTTTTTATAGAAGCCTGCCTATATGGTTGGAGCCTTAGGTAAACTAAGTCACCAACCTCAAAAGTGCGCTCAACTCTGTGTTTATCTGCTTGGACCTTTTGTTGGTTCTATGCCTTCTGTAAATGATCCTTCAGCTCCCTGAGGATATCCTGACTCTGTTGTACCCAATCCTGCACCATCGGAGCCCTGCTATCACCAAAAGCAATCTCCACGAAAGAGAGTGGATCATAGTTGTATAATGCCCTGAATGGAGTCATGTCGATGGACATGTGATGGGTGGTGTTGTAGCAGTATTCCCCCAAATGTAGCCATCTGACCCATGCCTTTTGTTGCCTTGCCACATAATTCCTGAGATAGCCTTCCACCCATTTGTTGACTATTTCGGTTTGACTGTCCGTCTGAGGATGATAGCTAGTACTAGGAGTCAAGGTCGTACCAACTAGCCTGAATAACTCCTGCCAGGATGTACTCATGAATCTGTTATCCCTGTCACTAACAATGGTTTTGGGTAGGCCATGCAGTCTGAAGATCTCCCTGAAGAATAATTTGGCCACCTGTTTTGCACTGAAGTCTGTAGCAATGGAGAAGAAGTGTGCAAACTTCGTCAACTTGTCCACCACTACGAAAATGCAGTCCTTCCCCTACGCCTTGGGTCACCCTGTGATAAAATCCATGGATATGCTTTCCCACTTGTGCTCTAGGATGGGTAGGGGTTGCAGTAGTCCTGTCGGGTGAGTGTGCTCATCCTTATTCTCCTGGCAAGTGGTACACTCCTTGGTGTGACTCATCGCATCCTCCTTGAGGCCCTTCCATGAGAACCTCTCCCTCACCTGCCTATATGTCTTACCAATTCCTTGGTGTCATGCCATTGGTGAGTCATGACATGCCTGCAACACTTTGGCCTTGAAGGCCGATTCAGGAACCAAAAAGATTCGGCCCTTATAATAGATGAGGCCACCAATGATCCTGAAGTTATCATCCTGTATTTGCCTGTCCATTACCTAACAAGCGAACTGATTCTTTGCATACTCCATCACCAAGTGGTCCTTCCAATCAACAGACACATCTGTCATGGCATAAATGGATGGTCTCATGGACACGCATCAGCCACCGCGTTGTTCTTCCCTTTCTGTATTCTGCTTACCCATTTTTGTTGCCTTTCATTTAAGTCCTTCTGCTCCAATAGGTACTTAAGACTGTTATGATCTGATTTCACCACAAACTATGCACCTACCAGGTATTGTCTGAATTTGGCCAAAGTGTGCATGATGGCCAACATTTCTTTGTCATAAATGTTGTAAAGTAACTCAGGCCCCTGATTTTTCGACTCTCATAGGCAAAAGGGTGCCTATTTTGCATTAATACAGTCCCAATACCTTCTCCTGAGGCATCACACTCCAAGGTGAAACGCTGGCCGAAATCTGGTAGGGCTAAGACTGGGCATGTGCTCATCACCTTTTTCATCTTGTCGAATGTAGATTGGGCCTCCTCACTCCACTTGAAAGCTCCCTTCTTGGTCAAATCGGTCAAGGATGCACAAAGCTGAGAAAACCCCTTGACAAACTTCCTATAGTATGTGCACATGCCTAGAAATCCCCTTAATTCTGTAAGGGTCTTAGGTGTAGGCCACTCCATTATGGCTTGAATTTTCTCCTAATGCACCTGTACCCCCTTTGCTCCGATGATGTGTCCTAAGTAAAGAACCTTCGTCATCCCAAACTCACATTTGGACTCCTTAGCATACAGTGACTGCTTCTCCATGATAGACAGAATTTGGTCTACATGCCGAAGATGTTCCTCCCACGTCTTACTATAAATGAGCAAGTCATCAAAAAATACCAAGAGGTGCTTCCTCAACTGTTTGTTAAAGACATGGTTCATACAAGATTGGAATGTGGTTGGGGCATTGGTTAACCCGAAGGGCATCACTAAGAACTCATAGTGACCATAATGACACCTGAAAGCAATTTTTGGAATGTCCTCCCTCATTTTGATTTGATGGTAGCTAGAACGTAGGTCATTTTTTGTGAAATAGACAACCCCATGCAATTCATCCAATAGCTCATCAATCCTTGGTATAGGATACTTGTTTTTTATAGTTTTCTTATTTAATGCTCGGAAGTCAATGCACATGCGCATGGTTCCATCATTTTTCTTGACCAGCACCACTGAAGAAGCAAAAGGGCTGGAGCTCGGCCTGATGTGCCCCATATCCAAGAGCTCTTTGATTGCCTTCTCTATCTCGTCTTTATACTTCTTCGGATGCCTGTACAGTGTGGTGATGACTGGTTTGGCTCCTGCCTCCAACTCAATGATGTGCTCAAACCCTCTGTCTGGTGGTACCCCTTGTGGGATCGGTCCAAACACTTTGTTGTGTTTGTCAATGATTTCCTGGATTTCTGGTGTGTAGTGGACCTTTCCCTGTTCGTCCACACGTGTCGAAATCCTGCATTCAGCTGGATATACTATCTCTTCTCTCTTGAAGATGGCCTCCATCCTCTTGGTCGTAACTACCTTGGCTGAGTTACCTATCATGCCTCAGAGCACTACCTTTCGTCCACCCTCCTCTGTGAAAGACATCTCCATGGTCTTGTAGTTGGTGGTGATAGGCCCCAACGTACTGAGCCATTGAATTCCAAGGATTATGTTGGTATCCAAAAGGTCCATCACATAGACATCCTGTATCAACTCATGCCTACCCAATGTAAGCTTCATGCTTGGAATGTACCTGTCACAAGGCATGGTTCTCCCACCTGCTACCTCCACCTTGAATCCTTCAAATTCAACCGTGGGTATATGCCTCCTCCATAACAATGCTAAGTCAATGAAGTTGTGAGAAGCTCCCCCATCAATCAATACTAACAACTTTTGTCGCTGCGAAACTCCTCTCATCCTAAAAGTGTTATACTTGGGCACTCCATTGATGGATGCCAAAGTGGCTTTCTCCTCAGCCGTATTGTCATGACCTGTGGTCTCCTCCTCTGCCATCTCTGTGGTGTCTACCTCCATGTTCTGTATCTGGCCGAAATCCTCTTCCTCCTCCTCATTGTCTGAAGTTACCTCTATGTAGTGTACTTGGCCATGGCCCATGCATTTGTGTGATGGGTTCCATGGCTCTTTGCAAGTGAAGAAAAGTTGCTTCCTCCTCAATTCCCTTCTGGTGTTCTCATCCAACCTGCCTTTGCCCCTGTCAAACCCCCTTGGGTCACGTCCCCCTGGGTTCATTGGAGGTCTCTGATCTCTTCCTCCTATGTTGAGAGGTGGTCTCGGTACAAATTTCGGCTTGGTACAAATTTTGGCTTGGCAGCTGGTCCTAGGTCTCTTGTCCTCCAAATAGCATCCTGTAGGGTGGTAGGCTTAAAAGCCTTTACCCATCCTTTCAAGGGTTCCATCAACCCTTCAATGAAGAGCATCATGAGTTTGGTCTGTGATATATCCTACACCATGACTACTAGCCTCTAGAATTCTTTAATGTACACCTCTGGGGCTCCTGTTTGTCTGAGCTGTGTGAGCTCCCGAAAATACAACTCAGGATCCCCCTGGTCGAATCTATCAATGAGTCTCTGAGTGAACTCTGTATATGCCACTATCTGACTATGGCCTAGTGTGGTCAACCCATGATACCACCAATCATGAGCTTTTCCATCTAGGTACATGGTGGCAAATTTGATGGCTTCCATCTACCTCATGGGGTTAAGCTGCAGATAAGTATCTAACTTTTGTACCCATGCTTGTGTTGTCATCTTGGTCGTACCATCAAAGTAAGGAATATCCATCTTCCTTGCCCTACATTCAAACTCATAATTGTTCCTGCGGTTCGGCCTAGGCTTGTTTCTGAATTTGAGTTGACAGTATTGATCCAGGGACATCTACCTCTGAATCATCATATCTAAATCATTGTACTCCCTGGTACACCATGCCATCTACTCAACAAAGTCATCCACCTGTTCCTGATGTGCCTATTCATCTGTGAATGTACGCAAGTATGGTCTAGGGGTAGCCCTGCTACCCATCTGTCCATGTGGAGTGCTCCCTCCATGGCTTCCCTCGGACTAATGATAGGGAACATGTTCGGAATTATACCTGGGAGCCTTTTCTGGATTATACCTGTTTCCACCGTGTGATCCACCAGTCTCTCTATTTTCATACGTCTCTAGACCTTTCCCCTTGTGAGACATCTGCATCAACAGTTCCCATATCCTAGTCTGGTTCTCATCCACCTTCCTCGGGTTCTCATCTACCTTCTTCAAGGTCTCCGTGATCTTGGTCTGTCCCCTACGGGTTGCATCATAGTTCTCCTGCAAGTGGACAACCAATTTACTTTCTATTTGGTTTATGGTTTTATGGAACTCATGTGCTAAGAAAGCCAAGCCCTATGGCTCACGGTCATCCCCTGAACCCTCCATTTCGGCTTCTATTTCACTGGTCTGCTTCTTCCTTTAGCCCATATAGATACCATTGTACCTCTGCATGTGCTAATCCTCACAGGATGGGAGGATCAGAGCTTTGATACCACTGTAATGTTCCCAAGCCAATTTTTTTCGCTTAGGAACACTAACTTACCCCTAACTTACTATTTTACTGTTATGTATGCAGGTTGGCCACTGATATTTCAGCCTTAGGGTTTATTTCAGTTATTCAGTCACAGTTTATTCAAGATGCAGTGCAACATATAAAGATCTCAACAATACACAAGATATGGAACCACAACAAAGATCTGATCTTTATTATAAGAAAGCAAGCACCTGATACAATATAGAAGCAGATATGGAATAGCTTCAGATGCCTTCAAGACAAGAATATGAGCTGCTACAAAATGCTCCCGAAAACACAAACTAAGCCTCCCAAGGGATGAAATGCAAGACGAACGCTCCAATAGAAAAACTAGGGTTTGGCCTAACCCTCAAGCTGTTGGTACGTCCTGCTAAAGACTATGAAGACCAAGGGTTCGGCCCTCCTGAAGAAGAAGACTCCCAAATGATCCCAAACTCCACCAGATGATACATCAGGGCAAGAGTAACCTCCTCCTGAAGTATGCAGCCCAAATACCAATTTCTCCTCCTCCAACTGCTAAAACCCTAAATTGGTAAGGCCCCTTTGAAACCCTGAATATGGTCAATAATTCGGCCTGGCTGAATGAGGCCTCTGAATCACCTGAAACTCTCTAGAATGATAGATCGAGCAGTCACAAACCCCTGAGAGAAGTTTCAAGATCAGATTTGAGGTATAGCCTCCTAGATCTGAGAATCACTGAATCACCAAGACGTCCTCTCTCCTCCAAAATCATCCCAACCTGCAAATAATGATATGGACGTGGTAACTCCTCAAGAAAGCCTCCAAACTGATGAGCAAGGGCCTGCAAGTAAAACACTAATGCTGAAATCTCCCAAAGCTCCCTCAATACGCTGGATCGAACTGTTCCTCAACCAATGGTGCACCCCTACTGAAAAACCCTAACTGGTACGGCCCTGCTGTCCTCTTGAATAGATGATGAAAGTAGAATGGTGTGGGTGGAGTATTTCATCCTCGAGACCAAGCTTGGAACAAGGTGACTAGAATCTTTCACCACTGAGTTGTTCTCTAGGGTTTGTAATATCTGTTATCCCGATTTCTAGGGATAACTAGGAGATCATGTCTCGACGCCCACAAGTCCTAGACATGGAGTACCGAGAGCAGGATTGACCCGAGCATGGCCCTGGAGGGCCCATCCTTTTCTTCTTTCGTCAGATTCGTCTTGTCAGCAGTAGCAGCATCCATCACCAACGACTTGGTCTTGTATCGGAGAAGGCTCTTGCTCCATGAGGTAATTGGTCCAAGTATCATGGTATGTGTCACTTTTGATCATTATAACCTTTGGATATATGCATCTGACTCCTTTTATCTCTGACGACTCCTTGGATCTTACATTAACCCACTTGACCATGATTGGGGGGATTGACAGGGAGTCCTAGCAAGCTTATGCCCATGGGTTTTGGTTTGCCACCGGGAGGATTTCTGAAGAGCCATCGTCCGCTCCCATCATACCACCACTTTTCCATCTTATCTCCCGCTCATCTGTCCCATTCCCCTTGTCCGGGCATTAGGATGATCTGTTTGTGGGGTTGCACCTTATCTCGTGGGAAGAAGGGGCTAAAGGCCCGAAAAGTAAAAGCAAATGGTAAAAGATAAAAGCCTAGAAATAAAACCTCAAGATGCTTCGCCCAGGGATCCTCGAGAAGGCAATAAAACGCCTCTCAGCAAGAAACAAGAGGGACCCGAAAAAATAACAAACAAGACCTGATCAAGAGGATAGGGGGTCTCATCACGAGCCAGCCTATTATGTTCATGGGTACCTAACAGCATGACATTGCCACCATCTGGATACCATGCCAGGGCAGTGACCTTTGGTTGCATGGCCAAGGGAAAGGGGGTCTCAGCACGAGCCAGCCTTATCATCTCTGTGAAAGTACTTATGGATAACACTGTCAGCTCTGGTCACCACGCCAAGGCAGTGTCCTCTGGTTAGCCCTTGAATAAAAAGAAAAAGCAAATAAAGAAAAGAATAAAGGCAAGAAAGGGCTTGGAAAAAATTGCATCCATGACGAGTACAACTCGCCTTCTACAAAGGCACCCACAGGTAATATTATGCATCCCTGTCTCTCACTCTACCCACTTGTCTGGACATCCCCTAGCCACATCACCTCGTTTACATGGCTTGGATGGAACCTTCCTGAGAACTTCCCGTCTCTTATGGATACTAGCCCAATAGGATGTCTTGTCCTTTTCTTCGATCTTGTATTGTGGATTTTTGTAATGTCTTTGAGTTGTTGAACGATGTATCAGGGTTTTTGTGCATATGTTTAATAAATATTAATGATGAAATGTGATTGACATTGCTATGATCCTTGTGACTAATGAGCCCATGGAGGGCGTAGTTTTTGATGTGCAGGACCATGCCCGACGGACAGGTACCACTTGGACCGGTACACATGAGGAGATGATTAGTTCAGACCTCCATGGGGCTGAAGAGCCCATCAGATGGTTGTTGAGACCATGTCAAAGGGGCAGAGACAAGACAGTGTTTGACCGAGGTTTTGCACCGGAGAAGAAGAGGATGTTTCACCAGAGGCACTTTGGCAGAGCCCAACCTAGGGTGAATGACCCCTTTTTAGTGGAACGTTGGCCTTGGAAGGCTCAGAGCATCCCCATCCTTGCCATGACGTCATCCAGCTTCATGGTCATTCTTGGAGGCAGACTGGGCAGCAGTGGCACGTGTGGCATGTTGGAGAGGCCCCTGGGGAGTCAACGTTTTGCTCTTGGATGCCTCATCTGCCCTAAAAGGGGCTAGCGCCTCCCTTGAAGGGGCTTTTACCTTTATTACAGCTCAGTTAGGGTTTTGATTTGACATTTTAATGTAAAAACAGTATGATTTTGGTTTAAAGCCTTGTCGGCTATTTTTTATGACCTAAAAATAATTAAAGGTCATTGAAATAGTATATATTGAGGAGTTTTATCCTCATTTTGACATAACACAACACTCACTCTCCTAGTGAGATCTGATTTTTGCGCCCTACTTGGGTATTTCTTCTCTTTAAGTGAGGCACACTTTTTGAAGGAGGGCATTTCTTGGCATTTTTGGCATTTCTCTTGAAGGAAGGTTTATAACTAGGGTTTGCAATGCTATTTCATGATGATATGTAAGTGTTTTTTCTGCAAAACTTCTTGATTGAATGGTTGTAGTCTTATATTTTTGCATTTATTATAAACTTTGTTGATTTTAAAACCCTAGGGAACAAACACACAAGTAGGTCGTTGTCTCATGTCCCCTAAAAGAGAAATTTTCAGCCACTGAAGAAGGAAGGAAGAGCCTAGCCATTGCTACACTCTTATTGCTTCTTCCCCTTGTGCTAGCCGTACCTTTAAAAGTGATAGGGCCTTGCCTTAGCACCACACTCTCATGTCTTGATTTATCTTTTATGCTAGCCGCTTTGCCAAGTTAAACCTAAGAAAGGAGGAAAGAGCACGAGGCCTTGCTTAAGCAACACCGGAGTGAGCCTCTTTCCCCTAGGGTTTTGTTTATGGGGCCCTGCCATTGCAGCACTTCAGAACCCTTCCCTCTAGTCCTTAGCCTTTTTCCTTCAACCTTTGCGTCCTCCCTTAATTTGACTCCATTTACCCTTAGGCATTTATCTTAGGCCTCCAGCGTTGAAGTGATAGTGGTCAAACAAACTCTCAAACCCTTTGCTAAATTGAAACCCTAACTAACTACTAACCCTAATAAGGCTGACGTCATCCTTGGTTATTCCATCTTGACGCAGCAAGTTCTCTCTATAGGCAAATTGGATGATGGTTTAAAGCATTTGTTGAGTAAGGGATTGATTGGACACACTGATTGCTACATCATATTGGTATTTATTGATGAATTGATATTATTTCATTGTTGCATTAATAAACATTGCTCTCGTCAATATGTATTGCTTATATATTGATATCATATAGTTATATGAAGTACTAACCCTTTGAATCATAGCCTGCATGTATTAGTCTGTTGTTGCTTTGTTCCGGACAGGTGTTCTCATTTGGGCCTACACTTCATTATTGGTTGTTTAGCCCGACTATCTACTATTGGTGGTAACCTGTGAAGAGGGAATTTCACTTTGACCTTTACACCTTAGCCTCTTCAAAACTCCAGGTTACCGGGGACGTCTCCCCTGGGCCTAACCTCCCTAAAGAGAAAGAACCTCCCCATTGTGGTGACATTGGGTGGGGTAGGTTCCTGTTACGCCAATTTGGCCTCTATCTTCTAGCCTTTTGACCTAGCTGCAAACTGTGCGATAACATTTTGGCGCCGTTGTCGGGGAACAATGAGTCAATTCTCCTCAAGACAACAAACCTTTTCGGTAAGCCTTGCCTCAGAGCCTTATCTTACAAGCTTACCTGGCGACTCCACTAGGGTGTTTTCCCTTATCCTTTGATAGTTTCAGGCAAATTATCTGGCGACCACTAATATTTCTCAGAGTACCACCTTACTTTCTGTGATATTTCCAAGTTATGGGATCATGGCATGCTGGGAACAAATGTATCCGAGTATTGATTTTAGAAGTTTTCAAGGATACCCAAATTACTTTGATACAAAATGGCTAAACAACTCTCCAACGTTTTTGGGCCTCCCAACTCCTCACATCGTAAATGTTTTGGAGTATTTGAGCGAGATAAAGTTGGGAGGAGAGGATGCTCTTATAAAATTGTTCTTACTCACCCTACCATCCTACTTACAAGATCATTTTAAGAGTTGTTGCAAAGACAGGGGTATATCATCTTTCATACACCTCATCAGTAGGTTTATAGACCTTACTAAGCCAGATTGCCAAATGTATGAAGATGTCCTTCAAAACCTCATGGTAGCCCTAGACCACAAAGGATTCACCACTGAGATTGTAGAAGACCTCAGGAAAGCATATCATGATCAATACCAAGAATCCTCTGATATAAGAGACGGGGTTTATGAAGACCATTATCAACCCCTTGAAGAGGAGGAAGACCTCTCCCTTAATCCAATAGAATGCAGCAAATATATAACTAGAGACGTGAATTATGAGGATGAAGCACCAGTAACCGCTCCTCAGTCTGATGAAGCTCTCCAAGATCCTGTCCCTCCTGCACAAGATGAAGAGAATGAGGTAAGTCATTTTCCTTTCCAGTTTTCTGATGATACCTTGTTCTATGACTCAGAGAGTGAAGAAGAAATGGAACCCTTGGACAAGCTAGATCCCCTATGTCTCAAGACTGAAGATGTAGAGGTAGATCTTCCACTTGATGAAGCTATCTAAATACTTGAAGCTCTTGCACAGGAAGGATTAAGCGAGGTGAATTATTCCCCCTTCCAAGTTTTTAGTGGTTCTTTACCTTATGACATAGAGAGTACAGAAGTATTGGATGTTTTGACTCCTCCATGTTATGATACTGATACTGACATAACTAATTTTGACGAGTTCATACATGTTGGGAGACGTAGGTGGGATGCGGTTAGCTATGATATGGATCCCATCTATGACATAAAGAGTCATCTCCGAGTGTTGCCTTTGCAATTATCACAACAAGCTCTTGACCAGTGGCAACAGGGAGATGAGATTTTTACTAGCTCTCCACAAACACCCAAGGTTGACCGAGTACAGTATTTGCCTAATGATTTTCGGTCCTACCTTGAGGCCTTTGATGAGTACTCCTCCAAGCACTTAGATTTACCCTATGAAGATGACTATCAACCGCCACTATGCTCAGATTTTGATAGGAGTAAAAACATTGTTTGCCTAAAGAAGGATTCTCATGACCTTTTTCTCCAGCTACCTGTTATTACTTTGCCGTGCTTTTCCATTAAAGGTGTAGTTGGGAAGCATATTTTTAATGTTGAGTTTCCTCTTAGGAAAACCCTAGACTCCAAGGGTTGGTTGGGTACTGCAAGTTTTAGTCAGTTATCCAAGTTTTTCGACTTTCCCTTGATAGTTTGTCAGTCGTCTGCTAGATCTTTGTCGATCCCTTCCTTGATTTCAAAGCGTGAGGATGTCCTAGGTAGCCAATTTGCAGGCCCTTTGAGTCAGTTTTCTGAACCTTGCATTTTTCATGACCCTTTCTTGAAGTGGATTGAGTACTTTCCTTAGAGATGGACTTGGCAGGATTTTATCCCTCCCACCCGCCTCCATGAGTTAGACTTTGAGATTTTCGATGATATGATATACATTATAAGTCATGACATTTTTGTGCTTGATTTATCACTATTTTGGTTTATGATGAAGCACAAAGGCAGGTATCATGGGACATTGTTGGATTGGCTTCACTAGTTGTTTGACTACACCAACATCCAGCCAACAGGTAAGTACAGGTAAGTACTTCACTTTATATTCGCATTTATGATTGCTTTATTTATATAGCTACATATGCTGGGGTGGCATTACCGCCCCATTTTTTTTACTGATTCCCCTATCGAGTTGAGTAGGTCTGCAGGTTATGCCAGAGACGCTGAGGTTCTCATGCGCTCTATGGTGAGCACATGTCCCCGAGTTGGAGCGAGATGTTATCCCCGATTTCTAGGGATAACTAGGAGATCATGTCTCAAGGCCCACAGGTCCTAGACATGGAGTACAAAGAGTAGGATTGACCTGAGCATGGCCCTGGAGGGCCCATCCTTTTCTTCTTTCGTCAGATTCGTCTTGTCAGCCGTAGCAGCATCCATCACCATCGGCTTGGTCTTGTATCGGAGAAGGCTCTTGCTCCATGAGATAATTGGTCCAAGTATCATGGTATGTGTCACTTTTGATCATTATAACCTTTGGATATATGCATCTGACTCCTTTTATCTCTGACGACTGCTTGGATCTTACATTAACCCACTTGACCATGATTGGGGGGATTGACAAGGTGTCCTAGCAAGCTTATGCCCATGGGTTTTGGCTTGCCACCGAGAAGATTTATGAAGAGCCATCATCCGCTCCCATCATACCACCACTTTTCCATCTTATCTCCCGCTCATTTATCCCATTCCCCTTGTCTAAGCATTAGGATGATCTGTTTGTGGGGTTGCACCTTATCTCGTGGGAAGAAGGGGCTAAAGGCCCAGAAGGTAAAAGCAGCTAGTAAAAGATAAAAGCCTAGAAATAAAACCTCAAGATGCTTCGCCCAGGGATCCCTGAGAAGGCAATAAAAGGCCTCTCAGCAAGAAACAAGAGGGACCCGAAAAAATAACAAACAAGACCTGGTCAAGAGGATAGGGGGTCTCATAACGAGCCAACCTATTATGTTCATGGGTACCTAACAGCATGACATTGCCACCATCTGGATACCACGCCAGGGCAGTGACCTTTGGTTGCATGGCCAAGGGAAAGGGGGTCTTATCACGAGCCAGCCTTATCATCTCTGTGAAAATATTGTGGGTAACACTGTCAGCTCTGGTCACCATGCCAAGGCAGTGTCCTCTGGTTAGCCCTTGAATAAAAAGAAAAAGCAAATAAAGAAAAGAATAAAGGCAAGAAAGGGCTTGGAAAAAATTGCATCCATGACAGGTACAGCTCGCCTTCTACAAAGGCACCCACAGGTAATATTATGCATCCCTATCTCTCACTCTACCCACTTGTTTAGACATCCCCTAGCCACATCACCTCGTTTACAATGCTTGGATGGAGACTTCCTGAGAACTTCCCGTCTCTTATGGATACTAGCCCAATAGGATGTCTTGTCCTTTTCTTCGATCTTGTATTGTGGATTTTTGTAATGTCCTTGAGCTGTTGAACGATGTATCAGGGTTTTTGTGCATATGTTTGATAAATATTAATGATGAAATGTGATTGACATTGCTATGATCCTTGTGACTAATGAGCCCATGGAGGGCGTAGTTTTTGATGTGCAGGACCATGCCCGACGGACAGGTACCACTTGGACCAGTACACATGGGGAGATGATTAGTTCGAACCTCCATGGGGCTGAAGAGCCCATCAGATGGTTGCTGAGATCCCGTCAAAGGGGCAGAGACAGGACAATGTTTGACAGAGGTTTTGCACCAGAGAAGAAGAGGACGTTTCACCAGAGGCACTTTGGCAGAGCCCGACCTAGGGGAAATGACCCCTTTTCAGTGGAACATTAGCCTTGGAAGGCTCAGACCGTCCCCATCCTTGCCATGACGTCATCCAGCTTCATGGTCATTCTTGGAGGCAGACTGGGCAGCAGTGGCACGTGTGGCATGTTGGAGAGGCCCCTGGGGAGTCAACGTTTTGCTCTTGGATGCCTCATCTGCCCTAAAAGGGGCTAGCGCCTCCCTTGAAGGGGATTTTACCTTTATTACAGCTCAGTTAGGGTTTTGATTTGACATTTTAATGTAAAAACAGTATGATTTTGGTTTAAAGCCTTGTCGGCTATTTTTTACGACCTAAAAATAATTAAAGGTCATTGATACAGTTTATATTGAGCAGTTTTATCCTCATTTTGACATAACACAACACTCACTCTCCTAGTGAGATATGATTTTTGCGCCCTACTTGGGTATTTCTTCTCTTTAAGTGAGGCGCACTTGTTGAAGGAGGGCATTTCTTCGCATTTTTGGCATTTCTCTTGAAGGAAGGTTTATAACTAGGGTTTGCAATGCTATTTCATGATGATATGTAAGTGTTTTTTCTCCAAAACTTCTTGATTGAATGGTTGTAGTCTTATATTCTTGCATTTATTATAAACTTTGTTGATTTTAAAACCCTAGGGGACAAACACACAAGTAAGTCGTTGTCTCATGTCCCCTAAAAGAGAAATTTTCAGCCATTGAAGAAGGAAGAAAGAGTCTAGCCATTGCTACACTCTTATTGCTTCTTCCCCTTGTGCTAGCCGTACCTTTAAAAGTCAAGAAGGAGGAGACGTCCCAGGCCTAGGTTATCTACACCTAGGGCCGTCCTGCTTCTAGGGTTTGGTGATAGGGCCTTGCCTTAGCAACACTCTCCCTCACCACACTCTCGTGTCTTGATTTATCTTTTATGCTAG
>ML780995.1:1819417-1829689 GCA_009831015.1 Picea engelmannii | reverse complement strand
GCTACTGCTGACAGGACAAATTTGACGAAGAAGAAGAGAGATGGGCCCTCCAGGGCCATGCTCAAGTCAATCCCGCTCTCGGTACTCCATGTCTAGGACCATGTGGGCCTCGAGACATGATCTCCTAGTTATCCCTAGATATCGGGGATAACAGGCTCGACCATTAGAACTCCTTTCACCACTCTGCAGGATTATTGTGGAAGTGAAAAACTCAAGGGAAATTAATAAGGCTGGTTACGCCAAATTAATAACCTAAGGAAAAAAAACACTCGATGAAAGGAAATCCTCTAATGATGAAGTCTTAGGCAACCGACCTAAACTATGATCCATGCAGACCCATTACATTATTATCCCATGCAGGGGAGCGAAAATTCCAATTACAAAAACACGTACTAAAGGCCAAAACTACGTTGTAGAACCAGAAAGTCTTCAAACTAGTAGCACCATCAGGTACATATCATCATGGCACATGGAATTGACCCCCTAGTTGAAATAGGTGGTCAACAATTCGGAAAGTGGTTTGAGATTTCTGACGGACAAACATTTTCCAGTTTGGAAAATGGTCCAGATCGGACAGTCATTTTCGTAACGAAAATGGTTCAATAGATTGTTGATGTACCATAGACAGTGATTCCCCTTGTGGTCAGTGTGGGGGAATGGTCTAGGACAGTCATTCTTCTTGGCAGTCACTCTGAGTAGTAGTCAAGTAGAATGGTCCGCCTCATCGGGCAGTATTTTTTCGAAGTTCACATTTGTGAGCAATTTCGAAGAATGGTCTATTTTGGAGGTTGGTGCGGGACAGTCATTTCCATTAGGAAATGGTCCGGACAATCATTCCCTAGGGCAGACTCATTCTATCCAGGTTGCACTATGATTAGTGTCGAAGGAATGGCCCAGTTAGGTGAATGGTCCAAGTTCAATAATCAAGGACATGCATTCACTAGGGCAGACTCATTCTCTCCAGGTTGCACTATGATTAGTGCCGAAGGAATGGCCCAGTTAGGTGAATGGTCCAAGCTTAGAAATCAGGGACAGTTATTCTTCTGTGCTTGAGAGGAATGGTCCAAATAGCCCATGGCTGATGTTTTACTTTCTGAGGGTAGATGCTCTTCCAGATCTCACAGATGTGAGTGGAAGAATGGCCCAGATGACTTAGTTTATATCATGATATTGTTTTTATGCAGGTTGATATCAAATGATATGATTGCTATAGAGACTGTATGTCTCTAGAAAGTAGATGTATGCTATTGTGGTGGATGGGTTCCATTGGTTGTGACTATGTGTCACTGATTAAGTAGCCGTGTGTTACTTGGTGTGGTTGTGTACCACTGGATAGTAGTTGTGTACTACTATGGATAGACACAGTTGTGTTCTATTGAATGACATTGTTCTGATTGCCATGTAGACTATCAATAGTGTTGAAAATGATTATCAACTAGATGGATAGTCAGTGTGCTAGTGGACAGACATTCTCCAAGCGGAAAATGGTCCAGGACATTTATTCTTCTAGGACGTATGTCTAGATTAGAGGAATAGTCCTTGTAGCCCATGGCGTGGCTTCCAACATCTGTTGGAATAGTTATTCTTTTAGGACATATGTCCAGATTAGAAGAATAGTTCTTGTATCACTCTGTTGAGTGAGTGACTTACTCAGCATCATGCTTGATTACTCAGATGGAGTATGGCTTCAAGAGATGATGCAGTTGATGCTATCAAATGACACTGATAGTGATGATGGTGCTCGTGATCTAATCATGAGATAACATGTATGGCTATGATGATGCTACCGATTGAATGGTATGTTTGTGCTAAAGACCATTGCTTTCAATACCTCCCTAGCTAGGAGAGAGTGTTGATATTATGGTAGTTGCGGGAGGTATTAACCTCCACGTGTAACCCTGACAAGAATAGAATATTCTAGGAAGCAAGAAGAAACCCTAAAGCATTGGACATAACCCTAAAAGACAAGTCGGCTAAAGGAAATATTTAATATTGAGTTTTTAGCCTCCAGAATGAGAAGTCGGCCCAAACAGCTAAGGAGAAGCAGTATAAATATAGAGTGCTAGAGCTCATTTGGTACACACAGCTTGCAACTGCAGAAATGTAAGAGTGTGCACTGCAGAAACTGAGTAAGTGCACAAGTCTGGAGAGTAGTTGCAGCTGCAGCTACTGCAACATGTATTCTCGATTTATGCTTGGACATTCTATTGGTTATGGTTTGCACTTTCTGCCTTGTGTGTTAGCTCTAGAGAGAGGTACGCTACATTGATTGGCTATTAGGCCTAGGGTTTGCTTCCGAAACTATTCTTTGTCAAGGTTAAGGTGCTCGGGGGTGGCTTCGGCCTATGGTTGGGTGACAATATTGCTATATTGTTTATGGTTAAACGACCACACCTATTATTTCTAACATGAAACCTTATAAATAAGACTTGCAAATTAATAAAAGGACGGGATAAAAGGCAGATTAAGGGGTTTGGAAAAACGTAGCGCCTAGAAAAGGGTAACTCAAGAGAAAGCGCATCCTCTACAAAGGCACTCATAGAAATGGACCAAATGATTCCATAAGCCATGACGTAATCCTAACACATTTCACTATCACAATTACTCTTGAAGGGTTATTTTCTTTCATGTTTCCCTTGGGATGTATCTCTCTACTTGGGTCTTTTGTTTTAGGCTTTGGTTAGCACACCTAATAGGGTCTGATGATGGTCCTCCCATACTTAAACTTGTCAACTCACAAAGTCTTGAGCTAATGTGAAGTTTGAAGGTGATACTCAATGTGAATTGTTTATGTGGCTTCTATGTTAAGTAACAACTTACTTTCTATGATTTAAGGACTCTTATACCTTGTGAACATTGGTCTTACTTGATTCCATAACTTTGATTGATTTTGATGCACCTGACTTGATTCTTGAAGGACGTCCCCTGCTTTCACCTAGCGCATTGTGCATTTATTTGCAGGATATGCCACGTGTGATGCAGAGCATTGAGTCATTTAGTGGCTTGACATACTCATACACAGGCTCTCACAACTTCTGGACCTTGGACGATGGACATATGGGCTTGCATTTGACAAATATGGTCATGATGGCACATATATGGGTAGAAATCCCATACTTTGGACAGTGCACCCACACCTTGCTCAACCACTTGGAGGACGTTGCACTTGGTTTGGGTTGGATACCATGTAGAAATGAGATGCACCCTCTCTTCACCTTGGATGTTGCCTTCTCCACCTTGGACGTTGGGATTTTGATGATGATGTCATATGCTAGGGTTTGATGGAGATGATGGGGTTTGCTTGCCACTTGGACACCACATGATGATTTGATGCGACATGGCATTCTTCCACCTTGCTTGCACCTTGAATGATAACACATGGCCTTGGGAGAACTTCCTTCACCCTTTGGAGGCTTGACATCACCACACGTATGGCCTTATGATGGCTATTTTGCATGATTTATCATTTGTAGAGGCTATTTGAGGGGTCGGCCCCACCTATAGCATGGATTATTGTTGTTTTACACCTATTATTGTGGATTATAGTGCTTGGTTACCTCCTATAAAAGGAGGAAGCGTTCAACTCATTTTTCATCATCACAACTCTTCACACTTGTGAGGGAGCTCTCCTAAAAAAGTTCGCTCTACTTTTCTTTGTCTCTTGGAGTCATATGCGCAACACTTGGAGTGATTTTGGATGGATCTTTCCCTTGCTAATGGTGGATTCTTCATGGATTAGGGTTTCCTCATGCTAATGCGCCTTGTATGTAAGTGTTTACTTTGAATGCATGTGATATTTCTTGGTTTATCTTGGTAACTTTCTCTATTAGAGTGGTAATTTTGCATGTTATCTTGATATTTCTGAAATCTTGAAACCCCAAGTGGAAGGATTCAGAGTGGTTATCCCCTTCCCTTGTTTTCACATTGACTTGTTGAAGCATTTAAGAATTGCTCTAAGGGTTAGGCATGGCTATCCCCTTAGGGTTTATCTTAGCTATGGTTTGGAGCTAGGGGTTAGGAGTGGCTACCCCCTAGGTTCAAGACCTATTTCAATTCAACCTCTTCGCTAGACGCATTAGAGAAAGTGGGACGACACCTAGGGTTTATGGATGGATAAACTTTAGTGGTCTTCCTTTGAGGTTTTACTTGGTTCTATGAGTGGATAGCTCTAAGGCTCAAACCTTCACCTTCTCTCTTGTTTGGCCTCCTTGAATGCATTACAATGACTCCATTTTCCCTAGGAAAGTAAACGACACAGTGGACAGTCCGCATTTCCCACCAGCTCTTCTTTGGGCCAACAGACTTTGTTGGGTTTCCTTCATTCAGCCTCGGATGTTAGGAGAGATGGGTCTACTCCATAGACCTATAAGCACTTGGATCTTCTCCGCCTGTGCATCTCCACCCCGTTGCGGGGTTTGGGACTTGTGGTCGTGGTTGAAAGCTCCTCATACTTCAACCTTGTTATCGCTCAGTTTGTAGTTAGGCTAATAGATGGATGAAAAGAGGTCAAACTAGCGTAACTGAACCAATCCCACCCACTATCACCTCGATGGGAAGGTTCTTTCTATTTAGGGAGGTAAGGCCCAGGGGAGACGTCCCCGGTGACCTGGGGTTTTGAGAAGGCAAGAGGTTTAAGAGCTATAAGATAATTTCCCCCTCACAAGTCACCACCTCATCAGAAAGTCCGACTTATAGCCAATAGAGATAACCAGAAGTATCCCTGCCCGAGAACAAAGCAAGAATGAAACTACATGTGCAAGTTTGCTTGCTGGTTAGTACTACAATAGCAATTGATAAACAATTGATAAACAATTGATAAGCAATGAAATGACTTTCTGATGATAAGCAATTGATAAACAATATTACTGATGAAGCAAATCAAAGTTGTACAATAGCAATGATTACAATATCACTTCACAATAAATGCTAATGGCATTCAATGTAACAATATCAACACTTTAGGAACGATGCCTTAGCTAACCATTCAATTACTTTAAAGATAAAGTAAATGTTGCATATAGGTGTGTATAGCATAGAAAGATGACGGCAGCAATAGGGTTAGTAGAATTAGTCTAGGCTAGGGTTAGTATGGTTAGGGTTTGTTCAAAAGTATTGGAAGTTTATAGGATCAAGTTGCTCAACACAAAAGGCCTTAGATCAGTGCGCTCCTAGGGTATATGGAGTCAAAAGGAGGATGCAAAAGTTGAAGGATCAAGTGAAACTGGTAAAACTAAGGACAAGAGAGTTAAACCTTGAGTTGTTTCTATGGCAAGGCCTCAAGGATAAAACCCTAGGGGAGAGAGGCTCACTTTGGTGTAGTAAACTTAGGCCTCAGTGCTCTCTCCTCCTTCCTCAGCTTAATGGCAACGGCTAGCTTGAATAATGGTTGATAAGAGGTAAGACAAGAAGGTTTGTAAGCAACGTGTTGCTAAAGCAAGGCTTTACTAAGTAAACCCTAGGGAAAATCGGCTTACCAAGGTGTAGAGACCTAGGCCTTGGTGCATTCTCTCCTTCTTAGCTCAACAAATAAGAAAAACGGCTACCAAGAAGAAGATGGATGGAGTGTTGCTATGGCAAGGCTCTATCCTCTTCAACAAATCAAATGGCTAGAAAGAAATAATAGAGTGTTGCTAAGGCAAGGCTCTATCTCACTTTAGCAAATAAAATGGCTTAAAACATTGGTAGGGACATGAGACAAGGACCTTCAATGTGTGCTTGTCACCTAGGGTTTGATTCAGTAAATTATAATAATAAATGCAAGAAAACAACACTACAACCATTCAATCGAGAATTTTTGTAGAAATTCAATTACATTTAACCAAGAAATCACATAGCAAAACCCTAGTTGTAATACCTTCCACCAAGAGAAATGCCAAAATGCCAAGAAAAAGTCTTCCTTCAACAAGTGCGCCTCACAATTTCAGCCAATCACCCCAAAAATGGCACAAATTTCAGACCTCACTAATGAGTGAGTGAGAGATGATGAAAAAATGAGAGTCAAAACCCTTAATTTATACAGTACAATGACCCAAATTTACTTTTTAGGTCATGAAAAAGCCGACAAGGCCAAAATACTAAAACCATATTGTTTTACATTAAATGTTTGAAAATTAAACCCTAATCAAGCAATAGAGAGACGTCATCCCCTTTCTAGGGTAATGTTAGCCCCTTCCAGGGCAAATGCAGCCTCCTAGAGCAAAACGTTAGCCCTCCTTGGGCTTCTCCAAGTTGTCACACGTGCCAATACTACCATATCTGCCTCCCAAGACGTCCATACTGTTGGGTGACGTCATGGGCTTCCTAGGAGACGTCCTGGGCCTTCCAAGGCCAACGTTCCTGTGGAGAGGGCTCAACCCCCCTAGGTACAGGTTTGCTCAACTACCTCTGGTGGGTTCTTCTGCTCTTCCCTGGTACAAACGCTCTGCCCTGTCTCTACCCCCTGTTGGGGTCTCAGCATCCATCTAGTGGGCTCTTCAGCCCCATGGAGGTCTGAACTGATCATCTCCCCATGTGTACCTGTCCAACATGGTACCTATCCGTCGAGCATGATCCTGCACATCAACAACTACGCCCTCCATGGGTTCATAAGTCACAGAGATCATAGCAATGTCAATCACATCTAATCATCGATATTTATTAAACATGTGCATAAAACCCCTTTACCCCGGTCTAGTGCTCAAAGAGATTATACAAGTCTGCAATACAAGTTTGGGGAAAGTGACAGGACGTCCTATTAGGCTAGTATCTACTGGTAAAGGGATGTTTCTGGAAAAGATTAAATCCAAGTCATGCAGGTGGGTGAGGTGGATGGGGATGTCTGGGCAAAGGTGCAATGATAACAGGGATGGCTTACCAGTGGGTGCCTCTGTGGAGGGTGAGTTGCACCTGTCATGGATGCAAATATGTCCAAGCCCATTCATGCCTTTTAATCTTCATTTTTTCTAAGATGCTAATCAAAGGACATTGCCCTGGCTTGGTGACCAATGGTGGCAATGTTAGCCACAAACATTTCACGGAAATGAGAAGGTTGGCTCGTGATGAGACCCACTTTCTCTTGGCTATGCCACCAAGATGTTGGTAGTGTCATACCGCTAGATGCTCATGGACCTAATAGGCTGGCTCGTGATGAGACCTCCCGTCCTCTGACCAAGTCTTGTCTTATTGGTTTTTATCTTTTTATTGCTTTTTCTCTCAAGAAGTTAGTTAAGGGACACTGCCCTAGCTTGGTGACCAGAAGTGACAATGTTACCCACAAGTACTTTCACGGAAATGAGAAGGTCGGCTCGTGATAAGACCCCCTTTCTCTTGGCCATGCAACAAAGAGCCACTACCCTGGCATGGTAACCAGATGTTGGTAGTGTCATACCGTTAGGCACCCATGGACATAATGAGCTGGCTCGTGATGAGACCCCCCATCCTTCAACTAGGTCTTGATTTATTTTTCTACGGGTTCCTCTGTTTCTTGCTGAGAACTCTTTTATTGCTTTCTCTGGGATCCCTGGGCGAAGCATCTCAAGGTTTTATTCTTAGGCTTTTATTGGCAACTACTTTTACCCCCCAGGCCTTTTGCCAATTCTTCCCACAAGGTAAGGTAGAACTCCTAAATGATCAACCCTATGCCCAGACCGAGGTAACGGTATGGGTGAGCGGGAAATAAGATGGAAAATGGTATGTGTGACGAGAATGGGCAATGGCTTTTTCAGAAATACCCCCAGTGGCAACTCAAAACCTATGGACAGGCTTGCTAGGGCATCCTGTCATTCCCCTTAGACATGGTCAAGTGGACAAGCATAAGATCCAAGCACCCGTTAGAAACAAAGGAATCAAATGCACATATTCAAAGGTTTTGAGGATCAGAGTGACACATACCATGATACCCGAACTCATTACCTCATGGAGCAAGAACCATCTCTGATACAGGACCAAGCCAAAGGTGATGGATGTTGTTGTTGTTGCTGACAAAGTGGAGGCGCTGAAAGGGATAAAAGATGGGCCCTCCAGGGCCATGCTCAAGTCGATCTGGCTCTCGGTACTCCATGTCTAGGACTATGGGCCTCGAGACATAATCTCCTAGTTACCCCTGAAAGTGGGGGATAACAAACCCAACTCACATTTTCTACGTTTTTGCATCTTACTTCATGCAACTTATTCCTTTATAGGAGACCGTTTGGTACTCCCGCATTGTAAGGACATCATTGTACCCATCAGTCCCTTTGACCTACTTTTGTGGTCATTAGTTGGACATTAATAAAATTATCTTATCTTATCTTATACTCTCAAGCAATGTTGCCAGAGCGCAGAGCAAAGCGGGAGCGTTTTCAGGAAGCGGAGTGTCGAGAGCGTCATTTTCAAAAAAGCGTCATTTTCAAAAAAGCCTCAGGAGCGAAGCGTCCCGGAAGCATCTATTATATATATATATATTGCATTTATATTAAAAAAAAAACATGCAGAAAGACAAATTAGTTGCCAAATGTATGAAAACATGCATATTTGTACATTGTAACATTAAAATGGCATCCATAGTAGTAAGTATTTGTACATCAATGATTAATCATTCGAGCATCAACCATCTAGAATCTAACAATTACAAACTTACAAACCAACATACAAATTTTTAAGCCATATAATAGAAAGTAGACCATTAAGTTATGGAATGAAATCAATGATCTAGCAATTGTCAACAATAACATGAGTCATGACCAAATAGTTATGATTACAAAATAGGCCATCTGTACTGAATTATGAAGATCGAAAGGTCCAAAACAATAAAGTTTAAACTGTGCTAGACTCTAGAGTCTAGTTGCTAAATGCTATGAATCTATCATCTATAGACCGACATGTAAAGTAATGAAGCACCCCATGGAGCTTCCTATCACTAAACCATTTTGTAACTCTCCAAGTCACATTTTTTTGCAACAACTTTGAAGTACAGGATTGGTTTCTTGGGTTAATTGTGCTAATCAATTTAAGGTAATTTGCACTTCCACTCTAATCTATAATGACTTAGCTTAATTGACTTTAGGGTTTCCCCCTAGGCTAGGGTAGTTTCCTAAGTCCTTAGTCTGAAGTCATAGAAACAGAGCCAGTGTAAGATCCATAGAGAGCAACTCTATAACATACCATGAAAGCAACTCTATAACAACTTTTAGTACAGGCTTTTAGCACAGTCCACAGTGTTCGATTACTAGATTTAAGTCATAGAATCAGAGCCAAGGTAAAGTTCCACAAATGTTGTTAACGAAATATAAAACTAGAGCAATAGGCCAGCAAGATTTATTAGGAAGCGCCCATTTTGCACCCCGGAGCGAGCTTCCAAAATCCGGAAGTGGGCTTCCGGAGAAGCTTCCATGGAGGATTCGCTCGGACTGGGGTTCCGACTCCCGAGGGTGGAGCAGGGGCAAGGGGGGGAGCTTCCGGTAACATTGCTCTCAACAACTCTCAAAACCCTCACTTAAATTAGCTTTATGACATCATTGGCATGCTAATTGTACCTCAACGCTTTGCATAATCATGGATAACTTGTTGTTGTCATAAAGTGAAGGCTACTGCCATTAGGGCTGCAATTTATTGCTAAATACTACTTAATATTGTGGAAAAACTTGCTCAGAAAATTGGTTTAGCAATTGGATATTGTTCCCCTTGTTACAAGCTAAATACAAAGACTCAATTGCTAATTTTCAGGGTTGTTTTTCCTAATGCTGTTATAAAATACTTATTGTTGGTATAGACTGGTTTTCTACTGCAATTTTACGACAGCAATTGGTTTTGTTATCCCCGATATCTAGGGATAACTAGGAGATCATGTCTCGAGGCCCACAGGTCCTAGACATGGAGTACTGAGAGCAGGATTGACCTGAGCATGGCCCTTGAGGGCCCATCTTCTTCTTCTTTGTCAGATTTGTCCTGTCAGCAGCAGCAGTTTCCATCACCACCGGCTTGGGCTTGCATTAGAGAGGACTCTTGCTCCATGAGGTAATTGGTCCAAGGTATCATGGTATGTGTCATATTTGATCATTATAACCCTCTTATATATGCATTAGGTTCCTTTCATTTTTGATGACTGCTTGGATCTTACACTAATCCGCTTGACCATTGTTGAGGTGATTGATGGGGTGACTTAGCAAGTTGTTATTCATGGGTTTTGGTTAGCCACCAAGGGGGATTTGCAGAGCCATCGTCCGCTCCCACCATTGTTATCATTTTACATCTTATACCCCGCACATCTATCCCATTCCCCTAGTCCGGCCATTAGGATGACCTTAGAGGGTTACA
>ML780995.1:1785684-1817355 GCA_009831015.1 Picea engelmannii | reverse complement strand
AACTTTTGCTTGGTATTAAAGTTGCGGCTAGGTCATCCATTGATAGACATTGAAGTGTTGAGTATTTTCATTGGCTTATTTTGCAAAACGTCCACCTCATTGCCTAGCAAACTAACATAGAAACTAGGCTGACGTCACCCTTACTAGTATAGTGACGCAGCAACCTTGTAAGTGAGCATTTGAATGATATTTAAAGCGTTGTGATAATCCAAGAATTGATTTTATACATTGAATGTTATATCATTCCCGGTGTTATTGAGAAGTAATATTACAAAGCCTTAAGTCATTTTTGCAATCATTGACTTCGTCAATAATTACATTTATTTATGCTCATATATATTAAAGATAGTCATTAATTTATTGAAGCACTAACCACTGTGGCATATTTTAGCTTTATTGTTGCCTTGTCTCGCAAACAGGTGTCTATTCTGTGGAATACTTTCTTTGACTATCTTTCTTGGCAGTAATCTGTGAAGGGGAAAACCTACTTTAAACTTTTGAGCCTTAAACTATTGATCATTTTCCTTTCAATACCCTAGATTACTAGGGACGTCTCCCTTGGGATTAGCCACCCTGAATAGAAAGAGCCCCCCATCGAGGTGACAGTGGGTGGGGAAGCTCCTGTTACGCCAGTTTGACTCTTGCCTTCAAGCTACTAAACCTATCCTACAAACTGAGCGATAACAAGTTTCATGTGATATCTAATGTCTAAAGGAGATTGATATGCAATATAACTTGGTAATTGATGATTTTACGCATTGAAAAGTTTATTGTCTCATACAAGTGGCCTAATTACCTCGGTCAATCTAATTCTTCCTTTCACCTCTCCTAGACATAGCCTATCACTTCTAAGTGACCGAGATAGGGGGTTGTAGGCTTGGTTAATCTTGCTACTTGATCCCTTGAAGTCACTAGGGAAGCCTCCCTTGTGTAAGACCTCTATCTTTCACTAAAAACAAGGGAAGTATCTGCTTAGGTGACAGTGGTAGATACCACCAGTTGTTACACAAGATTGGGATCTTTTGGAAGACTTTGCACAAGTACAAATCCTATGATAACATGGCACATAGCTAGAGGAGGAGCACCTTGCATGAAGACACTTGGATAGCAGACCACCATGGAAGAGGGAGCATTGGACTAATAGGTTGTTGGAGAATGCACCATCTCCCAAAGCTCTTTGGGAGAGGCTTGGAAAGAAAAAGTAATCCCTGACTTCCCTTCAACTTTGCAATCTTGCTACTTGACCCCTTGAAGTCACTAGGGAAGCCTCCCTTGTGTAGGACCTCTATCCTTCACTAAAAACAAGGGAAGTATCTGCTTAGGTGACAGTGGTAGATACCTCCAATTGTTACACAAGATTGGGATCTTCTGGAAGACTTTGCACAAGTACAATTCCTGTGATAACATGGCACATAGCTAGAGGAGGAGCACCTTGCATGAAGACACTTGGATAGCAGACCACCATGGAAGAGGGAGCATTGGACTAATCGGTTGTTGGAGAATGCACATGTAATGGTCCCAAGCCATTATGCAACGGTTTTGGTGTCTTTTTAAACTTTTTCTGGTTGTGGTATTTCGTCAAACACTTTGCTGAATTACTTGTTTAGGTGTGTTCACTTGCTGAATGGCCTCTTGATTTCGGCCTTAGGGTTTACTGATGTGTTTACATGTGTGTATGTAGCTATAAACAAGAAGATATAACCATAGAACATACCTCAACCATATGCAATAGGATAGACAAGCCAAAACATCTCAAATATGATTCTATTCATGAAATAGAGGAACCTGCTACAATGAAGATGCCGATCTGGAATGCTCAACAGATGGCTCCAAGATAGAAGTATGAGCTGCTACAAAAAGCTCCCGATAATACAAAATAAGCCTCCAAAGGTTGGATAAGAGATGAAGACCAATGCCACGTCCTGCTGGATAGCTGAAGCTCCTCAACAATTCGGCCCTGGTGCCAAAAATGTACAATCACCTCAAGAAAGATGCCAAACAGTAGATCGGGTGATGGCAAGGACAACCCAGGTGCCCGAATCTCCAAGATCCCTCTCAATCCCTGTAGATCTGAACTCCTCCACTGAATGGTGCGCCCCACTGGATGACTGAAACTCTAATAATTCGGCCTCTCTCCTAGAGACCTCCAACAGCTCCACCAATCCACTAGAATGATAGATCGGGGCACGACAATGAATACCCAAGTGCTCAAATCATCAAAATACCTGCTAGATCCTTAGATCTAGCTGCCCTCCAAATAATTGCGCCCTCCTCTTGGGAAATCGTCCCACTCTCAATACAAATCAATCCTCCACTGAAAGACTCCGAAAAACCACCAAGAATGATGCCAAGACACCTGCAAGGAAAACCCAATACCTGGAATTCCCAAAATCGCTTCTCCTCAGCTAGAACGAATCTCTATCCAATAATGGTGTGCCCCCCTTGTTGGAAACCCTAGCTGGGACGTCCCCCTTCTCTTCCTGTGCCTGTGGCTGGTGTAGAACCCTCCTGCACTGATGTAGATCTGACTAGAATGGTGTGGGAGAGTATTGCATCTCCGAGACCAAGCTTGGGACAAGCTAGGTGGAATCTTTCACCACCAAATCGTCCCCTAGGGTTTGTTAAGTCAAAACCCTCAAAACCCCCAATGTTGGGCTCACTAACTAGAAGCCAGATATCAAATGATAATCATACATGAATGAATGAGAAGAGGCCCTTGCCTTTCCTTTATACTTTTGGCTCACCTTGTCCCTCCAAAGTGACTTTCATTTTATTAATATTTAATTAATTAATTAAATCACTTTAATTAATTAAATAACCTTTTTACCTCTGAAAAGATTCTTATCTCTCCTTGTGGCTTCCATGGCCACTGAAAGTCACTTCTAGCCATCCCATCCTGTAGTGTTGCTCCTCCCGATTCCAATGAGCTATTACACTGAGAGGTTCCTCCAAGTAAGGTGCCCAAAATGACCTCTTCAGTGGATTCCATTGACTTGTAGCTCAAAATAGTCAAAATCATGGAAATCATCGGAATGCAACGGAACCAAAGCCAACCTGTGCGGAATGGCTCATAATGATGAGATATGATGAGAAATGCCACCTGGATCTCACAATCCCTCTCAATAACCCCTGTACTCGCTATAACACCCATCTGGCTACTCTGGTCATCATAAACCTCTGCACTATGATGATGTCCCAAAGTGGGGACATTACAGCACCGTCTCCCAAAGCTCTTTGGGAGAGGCTTGGAAAGCAAAAGTAATCCCTGACTTCCCTTCAACTTTGCAATCCCATATCAGAATAAGCTGCAAAGGGGTCTTCAATGAGTTTCCTCACACAACAGAACTTGAATTTCTGGCGCACAAACATGTGCACTAAGGATGAAAAATATGTTAGGACTTTCAAGATTTGGAATGAGCACATAACTATTGTATTAGAAAACATTTTCCCTTTTCACTTCTATGATACTTATTTACATAGGAATTTCATGTAACATGATTTCAATCATTTTGAACACTTGTCATTATTCCAATCTAGCCTCGTAGATGTTAATAAAAAGTTCAATTTTCTCTCTCCCCCTCTCTCAAACACCCACACACATATGCACATGCATGCACAAATAGATTTGTATATGGTTAGGATTAACCACACTACACTGATGTACATATGCCCATTCTTACTTGTCCCAATTGACCACTGATCATCAATGGTTGTATCCTCTGTAGTTTATGCATTGTCTTAGGTTGGAGGTACCTTACAGACTGCTCTTGAGTCTTAACATATATCGCATGATATACATTTCCAGTATATTGACCATTTTTTGTCCTGTACAGAGTATTTCCAGACTCATTGACCATTTCCTTTTTACTTTCCCTCCACAGACAGCACAGAAACCCAAATTTTAAAGCCCTTATGATGCTCATTCATGCTAACTGTTTGTGGCATGCATTTTAATTCATATTGTCTATTTAAATTTTAGACTGATTTGGATATGTTCATTCTCCATTTCCAACCTACAAAACAAATTATATAGGCACCCAGTTTGATCAAATTAAATGTTCAACAGATGATCCTGTAAATCAAATTTTATAATATATGTGATGTAGAATGGTTGCATGAGAATCACACAACAAATGATACAGAAGTTAAATAGACACTTGATATAAAATCCAATTACCCCCATATTTATTTTAAGGAATTCCTCTGACCTGCTAAATCAGGATGTGTCTGTGTAAGCTTCAACCAATCCATTTGACTGTATCCCTTTTCAAATGGAACCTTTGCTCGACGTACTGGTTTTGCAATTGAAACAGGTTGCTTGAATGTTGAACCTTTTGCAGTGGCTGTCTCTTGCATTTCAGTGCTTTTGACTTTAGGAGGTGCAACCTGAAAGATTTTTGAATTTTTATCACTAGATACTTTTGGTTCTCGATGTTCAGCACTATCAGACTTGTCATGTATACAAAGGTCAGAAACCCGAGGCATGGGTTTTGGTGAGCCCAGTTGATCTTCGTCAACCAATGAATTACCCTGCACTGCAAGTCTGCATGTTAGAACTTAATATGCTCGATTACATGTCAGAGATGAGTCTACGATTTAATGAATGCACTCAAACTTCACAAAGAGATGTGAGAACCAAAAGGAACATGAAAGAAAAATTTCTTGACTTCATTCAGAAATATGAAGATGGCTCTGTTATCTTGAAGCAAGTTATGGAGTATTGCCATTATAGCAATGCGCCATAACTTGATTTAAGACATAACAAGAACGTGCATTCCTTCAAAATCTAACTTGGCATCCACACATAGAATCCAATTTTTGTCAGTCAATGAATGGCATTCTTCCTTCATTTTCCTTGCTAGTAGTGTAGTATTATTACTTGGCAAAAGTACAAATAGCCTGAAACAGTTTGTCAACATAGAAGAACATGCCTGACAAAAAGTAAAATCATCCATCACTCCCGAAATGTCCTTCTGATCCTCCAAGCTGAAGGACAAAGGAAAGTGACAAATCCTTGAATGTGAATGCTCTGCACAAAAGCCATTACTTAAACGATTAGATAATACACCATAAATATGATATAGTGCAAGCAACCTCAAATCTAATATTAAATGATAAAAGAAAAAAAGAAAATAATACATTTAGATGTATAATACATAGTGAAAAGATAGTGCACACTGCAAACTATAAAATGACCTGTAATATTATAGGAGAGCAAAAAGTATCAAAGACCATGTAATACTATGAGCCACATTCAAGAAATACACTCATGCTCCTCTAGATAATATCCCCATACAAGTGAACTGACACTGCAATAGTCTCATGCAGACATGGTTGACATTTTTTTAATTAATCAAATACAAGGAAAAGCGCTGTCAACAAAAAGACCTCACAAAGTCTCCCCCTTCCCTATGTCAGTATGTATGTGTATCTATAACAACCAATTCATTTGTGACATACCAAATGAAATAAATTATAAAAAAGATATAATAAATCATGTTCCTAGATAATATCCTAATACAACTGAACCATCATTGCAACAGTACCATGCATACATGATTGTAAAAAACAGTCATATATACAAGAACCAGCAGAGTCAACAAAATGACCTCCCAAGTTCTTCCTCTTCTCTATGTCATTATGCATATATACAAGAAACAACTCATTCGAGACATGCAAAACATAATAAAAAAGATAATAATTCAAGTGCTTGCAAGGGTCCCAACAAATTACCAAAAATTAATAAATCACTGAATAAACTATATTTTATGCAGAAATTTGAAAAAAAAATAAAGAAAATGCATAGACAAAGGCTTTACGAGACAAACTATATCACTGGATGTGTTAAAAGGCTTTTCATGCACACATGTTGAAAATACTAAATATATGAGATCAACATAGAGATGCTCCCTGATCACCAGTTTTAAGTATAGTAGACTATAGTACACAGTGACAAAGGAAAACTGTATAAATCATTATAAGCAATGTCAACTTTGAAGAATGTAGAAGATGACCCACTCTTAGGAAAGCAGCAGGATTGATGCAGCCTATTAAAGTAATCCCACCTATTATGTATACAACGCCTCAAAATCTATTAAACAAACATGAGTTGTGGTAACCAGCCAACTTGGGTTTAAATGGTTCCCCTATGTGGAAATTTTCAAAATTCAGAATTCAGAAATTTCCCCTCTTAACTAGAGGTTTCCCAGATCTTAAAACAACAGTGGCAACGAACAATATTTCAATCCTTAACAACCCCAAACTTCTAGGAAATCCAAGAGAAAAGATACTAAAGTGTTATGATAAGTTTCAGCCCTCTAGGGAAATCTTATCATGCATAAACCAGATCTGAAAACTCTTATTTACAGCAGTAAAACAGCCCTTATCTTCTTCAATTACAATGTTAAATCCCTTAATATAATTGTCCTTAACTTAGGTCAAATCAACAAGACATATATAGCTGAAAATTACAAACCATGAAGAACATTGATGGCTGAAAATCCAATCTGTGATTTATGAAAGTATTGAACAGCTGAAAACCTCATGAATATGCATAAGATGGAGTTCATGTACATACTAGAGCCTTATTACAAGACAATGTTCAACCAAGTTTTCGGAACAGGGGAGCAAGGAGACGCATAGGGGGGACGTGTAGAAGGACCCCCGAATTTTAGGGAAATGGGGGACGGTGAGACATCAGGGTCTCTAGCATAGGGGTCCCTGTCTCTAAAAGTATAAAAATAAAAATAATAATGATAAAATCTCAACAATAACAATTCATCTCATGCAAATTCATCATTGTGCAATGTAAATACTAAATAGTAAACAGTAAACAGTAAATTAGTACTAAATTCAAATTTGTAAATGATATAAACATGATTCAAATTCAAATTCATTAATGAAAACATTGATTCATAAATAATAAATGAAACAGAAATAGTAAAATATTGATACACTGATTTAAATTCATCATTCATCATTCTAGAATTTAATTATTACCAGTGTTGACAAAATCGCCGAAATCGCGATTTTTCAAGAGAACGTTTTTTTTTTTTTTAAATCGCTGGAAAAATCGTGGGTCGATGGGAAAAAATCGGCTGCTTAAAAAAATTTAGAAAACCGCGGGGGAGGGGAATGATGTGTTTTGGTGTGCAAATAAGGGTAATTTTGCCTTACTAGTGCTATTTAAAAAGGTCCCCACCCCTTCCATTTCACCCACATTACCATTAATTGTTTCAGGATGTTTGAGAGTGGTTCCAACCTCATTGGACTTCATATGGAGAAAGTAGAATTTTAGGTCCCATTCAAAATTCAGCAGACTTTAACAGTTTTCAGGATTTCAAGAATGGAAAGATTGCAATGTTTCCACTGGATTCTATCATGTATGAGGGTATGGAACTGACATTTAATCAAGAGAAACAAGCCCTTTATGTACCTCGATGTTGGTGGCATTGATTGTTGAACTCTTTTGTCACGACCCCAGTAAAAATGTACCCTTTCACTCAAGTATAAACTCTTAGGTTGAACTCTTCTCTTTGTCGTCGTGTCCAGTGACTTAGTGGTGTATGTGCACACCAACCTCCGTCTTATATACTCAAAATTCAGGTGCTTAGCCAAACATGTAGCTCTTCTGGTTGTGAGCGCAACTGGAGTGTATTTGAAAAAATACACACCAAAAAACGCAACAGGTTAGAGAATTTCAAATTCATTATAAAATTATATAATATAAATTATTAACTTGTCATTTAAATTTTATGCTCCTTTACATTCTAATAAATTAATTTATGATCCTCTTACAGGTTGACCGTTGGATACCTCACGCCTTAATGATTTGGTCTACGTCTACTACAATCTCAGGTTGTGGGTGAAGCAGCTTGAGATAAAAATTGATGCGAAGGCCATTTCATTGGATGAGATTGACACCACTGTTGCATGGAGGGGGGAGGTTAAGGAACCTGTTATTGAGACCGCCCTTGATTGGCTAGAGGATAGTGGTGATGATCATGGTATCTCTGAGGACTTGGATCACGATGTTTCAGAGGATATTCAGTTTCACGCCGAGTCTGCAAGTGTGCCACCACCAGAGCGAGAGTCACAGTAAGAGGGAGATAGGCCCAGTGGTAGCACTAGCAGTCGACCTCCTCTACCAATACCTTCTTCTAGGGGACATCTGTCTCGAGGGTCTTCTACTTCTTCTAGAGGACGTTTGACTCCAATACGAGGCGCACATGCCTCAAGGGCACCTACTCCTACTGCTAGAGGAAAAGCAGTTTCTACGGCGATTACCTTTGCCCGTAAAAAGGGTAGAGGGAATCCATAGTTTATTTACTTGATTTCATTGTAGATGACTCATGAGTCATGATGACGATCATGAGATACATTTATTATATGTTTTGACGATCATGATGATTCATTTTTTATGTGTGATGTATCACTAGACATCTTATATATCTTATATATCAATTTTCTTTCCATATTCATGTGGCAATCTGTCTATTTGATGCTATTGTTGCTTTAAATGTTTCAAAAATTAAAAAAAAAATGAATATTTTTGTATTTTTTTAAGTTTGCCGATATATTGCCGACGTTTTGTCGATTTTTACGAAACAATGTTTTCTGGACCCTGGCGATTTTTTTGCCGAAACGATTTTTGTAACACTGATTATTACTAAGCAAAATAGTAGATAATAAAGTCTGAAATAGTAAATTGAAATTACCCAAACTCAAAAATAGTAAAGAGTGATGAGTCAAAAACTTGGTCTAAGGTCATCAGTATCTAGAATCAAGACTCCAAAGTTAAAACTGAAAATTAACAATGGACAATAAACATTGAAAATAAAATGAGCATCAAGGAATCAATCTCATTAACTGGTCCTCTACATCCATCTATTGCATAAAGTCATCAAGACCATCAATGGGAATGTCACTATCTGAGTCAGAGTCACTCTCATTAGTAACCAATGGCACACTAACCAAAGCACGTTGCATCTCATCTAGTCCATCCTCCTCATCTATTTGTGCACCATCCTTTGGATCCACATCCATCGTGTCATCGATCCCCTCAAATACTTTGGTGTCTTCCTATGCGCAAGACGTAGGGCACTGTGCACTACAACTAGCTTCTTTGCTCTCCTAGAGGCAAGTCTATTCCTCTTCATAAAGTGGATGAAGCTATATGTAGGAGTGTTATCAGAACTGGACCGGTCATCGAACCAGTCGACCCCAAAAATGTGAACTGGACCAAAACTGGAAAAAAAACGGACCAAAAAACCAAACGAACAAAAAATACATAAAATATTCAAGTTTTGAACAAAAACATATATATTAATGTGTGTCCATATGAATCCAAACCATTATACACAAATATGCAAAGTTTCTCATGTATATAGCAAGGGTGCATATAACCCAAATAGCACCAAGTGCAATCCATCTCTAAACCAAAATACATCAACAAAGAGGCTCTAAATGGCCTCTAGAGTCCAAAATACAAATCATGCTATAACAAATAACTGCATATCATCAAAAGCATTGCCTATATTAGGATCCTCGTCATCAGGGCCACTCTCTAAGCATTAAAATAAGATACAAAAATCTTAACATGCCTAATAAGTGATCTTACTTAACTAAAGGGTGCATTTTTACTAGGGTCATGACAGAAGAGTTCAACAATCAATGCCACCAACATCAAGGACTTGGTGTTCTTGATTAAATGCCAATTCCATACCCTCATACATGATAGAATCCAGTGGAAACATTGCAATCCTGCCAATATTGAAATCTTAAAAACTATTAAGTCTACTAAATTTTGAATAGGACCTAAAATTCTACTTTCTCCATATGAAGTCCAACGAGGTTGGAACCACTCTCAAACATCCTGAAACAATTAATGGTATTGTTAAAAATTTAACTAAAAGGAGGTTTCATCCTTTTACTTTAAGAATTTAATTTGACCATTAGTTACTAGGGTGGATGAAATGGAAGGGGGGTGTTGTAACATAAACCTAAATTTTCATAAAAAAATAAGAATTTCTCTAGGACCTAAAATCCCAGTTTATTAAACATTCTAGTTTGGATAAATTTCGACTTTCGTTTTATTGTTTTAAGTGATGAAATCTCTTTAGGGACATTTTAATTTTATTCAGTTAGTTTTATTTTTCTCAAATAAATCGAAGGTTTAAACAAAACCTTTGCAAATTGTTTTATTTTGTTATATAAGTCTTTATTTGTATATAATTCTAAAAAAATGTGCATCTTTGTTCGCAGATCTAATCGCACGCATCTTCTTCAAGATCAACGACCCACAACAGATTTTGCCCCCCCTCCCCCCCGTATGCTCAACATTTAATCAAAGGGGGTGGGGCCAAAAAACTCTACACAAAGGTTAAGTTGTGCGACGTGGCGTTCATCCATAAATTTCGTCCCCCGGGGTATGTGGTTAACTTAACCACATCCATCCCCCCCGAAATTAACACAAGGTATACACGTGTCCAATCGTGACGTCAGCTGGCAGAAAGGTAAATAATCATTTTATTTATTTTTAAACTCAATCTTTCGCCAATTCAACAACAACACGTATCTCTTTTCAATAAAAGGGGGGTAAAGATCAAATTATCATTTCATTTCGAATTTTCAAAGGATTTGAGCTTCAGGTTTGTTGTTCCTATAAAAGTTCTCCATCATCATCCTAGCTTGATACTAGACCCAATCCGCGTCCTCCACAAGTAAATCTAAATCTTCTTATTTCTTTAAGCATCGTTTAAAATGCAGTCTTCTCGAACATCAGAGACCAATAAAAATGCAAACGTTGTAGAAGAAGAGACCTAGTTGACAAGGATAAAGATATCTTCAACTTTGTCCTCTCTTTCGACTCCTTTGAGCTATATCAGCAAATAAAAGAAGACTTTTCTAATATGGTTGACCATTACTACGTATGGGGATCTGACCTTGCTAAATGTTTGATACCCGAGATCTATCATTTCCCGGAATTTGTCATCTGGTGTGCAAAAAATTATATCCCCACAAAATGAACTGTAATTTTCACTTCTGGGTTTGTTCTTATCGAGATAACCCTTCAATCAATTTCTGAAATGTTGAGATGGCCATTGAATCCAGACAGTGAGCCATTAAGTGAGCTTATAGCGGTCATGTGTTTCACAGAGCTTAAACTTGAGGAGAGGGTTACCTTGCTACAGTCATATCTATGCAAAAAACTCAACGTCCCTGATGATAATACTGTCATCCAGTCTGAATTATTCTGTGAGAACTCTCAAAGGATTATTTCCATAATTTCTATGATTTTGGGGAAAAATGATGATTTAACTGTAGATGAGTTTGGGTTGGGTATCATGGCTTCTATATGCCCAATTTCGACCAAGCCCATTACCAAATTTAATTTTCCCCAATTTCTAGCTGACCAAATCCACTATCAGCTCTCTGAAATCGAATCCTTTCGAAGTTTCAGATATCAGTCATATTTGGTTCACCTCTTCCTATTTTCACAAGTTTTCCAGTCATATTTGGTTCACCTCTTCCTATTTTCACAAGTTTTCCAGTCATATTTGGTTCACCTCTAGATCAGCAAAATAAGTAAACGGGTCAGATCTAAATACTTTTTGAAATAATTAACTCTTGCATGCAGTGGAAAAAATGAGAAAAGCAATCACACATGGTACACAATAATTTTTCTGCTCTTCCAAATCAGATCTTCATCAAATAACATCAGAACTTAGAAGAGCTCCCTTCACTGGGAAAATGGCTCTGAGAAATTAAAACCACAAACCAAATCTGCAAACTTGAACCACAATGTTGCCTTGATTTGCGTGTTACCAATCACTGAGGCTGTCAGCACAAATCTGTATGGATTTGTACCTGGTGCAATAAATGCAGCTGCCACGAAAGACATGTTGTCTCGAAATCTATGTTGCCTCAAAAGATGTGCTGCCTCGACATCCATGTTGCCTCAAAAGACGTACTGCCTTGATTTTTGTGCTACCTCAAAAGACATACTACCTCGATTTTCGTGTTGCCTCAAAAGACGTGTTGCCTCGATTTCTATGCTGCCTTGGGATGCGTGCAACCTGTTTTCCTTTCTCCCCAAGCTGAAAAATCAATTCTGATTTTTCTCCTTCACCTCATGTGACTTACGAAATGAAAATTGATTGTCTTTTCCTTTACCCTCTTTGTCTTTTGTCTTGAACGATTTACCTAATCTCAACAATCAAGATTAGATCATGAGATCAACGGCTCTCTTTTAATTAAATCATTAACTGACTTTAACTTAGTCACTTTATTAATTAAAAGTCACTTTATAAAAAGACGTTCATTTTATTAATAAATTAATAAAGTTAATTCTAGGAAAAGAATAGTATACATTTAATGATGATTTCCGCAAGTAGACACCCTTATGGAAATACCTGTCTGAGCTACAAAGACTAACATTGATCTCTACCCCCTTGCTATGAGGCGATCGCCCCTAGTCCTAATGCATTGAATGCATATAAATTAAATGGACTTAATCCCATTAAAAAAGAAAAGACAGAATAAAGTGCTTGAAACATGAAAAGGGGACTTGTGATGCATGAAATGAATATCAAAAGGAAAGAAAGGGGTTTGGAATACACACACTACCAAGAAAAGGGTATCTCAAGCACCAAGCACTCCCTCTTCAAAGGCACTCATGGAAATGGACCAAGAACGGTGCCTTGCATGTTAATGACTCTATCACCATGAAGTAACCCCAAAACGTTTTCATTCACCATACTTACTCTTCGATGGGTCTTCTCGAGAACTATCCTTCTACCTAGGTATTGGCACATTTAATAGGGTCTTTGATGGTCCTCCCATACCTAAACTTGTCAAATTGCATAAAGTCTTGAGCTAATGTGAAGTTTGAAGGGGATATCTAATGTGAATTGTTCATGTGGCTTCTGTGTTAAATGATGGCTTACTTTGTATGATTCTAAGGACTCTTGTACCTTGTGATTATTGGTCTTACTTGATTCTATGGCTTTTACTGACTTGGGTGCACTTGGGATGGTCCTTTGGAGGACGTCCTTATGATTTCACCCAAGACGGTGTGCATTATATACAGGACATAGCACGTATAATATTTTAAGTAACTCATTTAAAATAGGTTGACTTTATAACATGTTAATATTATTCTTTAGAAGTTAGAACCCGTAACTTTAAACCGTGATTTTTAACGGTGTTACCACATCTGTAAGAACTGTAACCGGTAAACTTAAACACGATTTTAAAGTTTTAAACAGTAACCCAAATCCATAAGAACTGTAACCGGTAACTTTAAACTTAATTTTATACAGTAACCCTGATCCATAACCTGCGATTTGAAACACGTAACCCGGATCTGTAAGTTGCCTATGAATTGGTTGGCCTCGTTTTATCGATTAATCCCAGCTTTGCTTCGTGGGGTGTTCGGCACAATTTTTTGGATCATAAATCGCGAGCTTTGTTCGCACGAAGAAACTTGGCACGAGATGCAAAGGTATACTAAACGTGGACACAAAGATAAAGCCCGCGTGCAAAGATAAACCGAACCTAACCGAACCTAAACAAAGCTGAAAGAATTTGTTGAGGTTTGACGAATTCCGACCCTCAAGGTTCAGGTCCGGCAAACCCTGTGACTTAGCTTACAAGTGATACAAAACCCTAAATCAACTCTCTCTCTCTTCCAACGATTTTATGATAGCTTTAGAATCTTGCATCTTGCATCTTCATGGTCTAACTCCTTGCCTTAACTACTTGGAATCATCTCTAACATAGTCATTGCTGTTATTTCTGCATTTTCAGCCATCAGGATTTGCTAACTTGTATCTAATTAACATAGTTTCATGCTCTTTTCTCATGCGATTGATGGTTAATGGTTTATAAGTCTTTTACTTGTTATTGGGCATATTTTCCATGGTCTTCTTGCTGATTTTAGAGCTAATTCATTGTTGTTGTTATAAAACTGGTATTGCTGAACTTTGTTTCAAGTTTTATTACAGCAATCTTTTTCTTATTGATAACTAGAGTATCAACCATTTTCTCTTTTCTTTTAGCTAGTGTCATGGGGCATTTTACTTTATTTTCAATATGCAATATTGATTGTCACTTCTTCCACACACGCACAATCCATCTAACTTGTTTAATTCACCCTAACATTGCCCTTAACCTTGACCTAGCTAATCAAGTAACCATAATAGGGGACCATAGACTTGCCTTTAGCTTGTTATAGGCTCTCTTGAGGTTACAAGGGAAGCCTCCCTTGTGTTGGATCCTTATCCATCACTAAAACGAGGGAAGTACTTGCCTAGGTGATAGCGGCAATTACTTCCAAATGTTACACTGGTTTAGCATCTTGTGAAGGCTTTGCACAAGTGCTAGATTTTGTGATAACAATCTCGATGATTATGATGATCAGTATTCTCCACAGATAGTAGCCCCTCAGATGCCTCCCCCCTCGTCCAACTCAGCTCATTGCACTTGATCAGCATTGTTCATCAGATGATGGTGGTCCAACACACATGAGGTACACTAGTCATTGTTTCATATAAAGTGTCATATTTAATATATTAGACATTTGAATGAGGATCATGGGTTGAAGTCCGATAATGAATCATAAGCTTGGAAGTTATGTTTTTTTCCTTGTTTCACCTTCGTGGCCATCATTTGTGTCCCAGTCCAATGTTGTCACTCTGGGGGAACAGAGGTACTACTGGGAAGCTTTGATAGGGGTAACATACCGTTCCCCTTCATACTTAACACTTTTCATTGTGGGGCATTCCACTGTGTACTAAACTTCGGTAATGGTTGTTACATGTACACCAAAAAGGCTCGTGGTTCATTCTCCTATGAGAAGAATGGCTAGAATGTTGAGGTTGATGCAGTTGCTAGAAAAAATGAATAAGAAAAAAAAAGCATGTTCTAAAAGAAAGAAGAAATGATGGGATAATAAACAACCAAGTCAAAATCCAAAGGTCGGCTTGAGCTCTACCCCTCGCTTTGAGGCAATCGCCCCTATTCCTAATGCACTAAATGCATATCAATTAAAAGAACTTAATCCCAGTAAAAAAAGAAAAGAAGGAATAAAGCGCTTAAAACCTAAAAAGGGGACTTGCAATGCATAAAATGGACATCGAGAGACGAGAAAAGGGGTTTGGAATACACATTGTCGAGGAAAGGGTATCTCAAGCAACAAGTTTTGCCTCTACAAAGGCGCTCATGGAGATGGATAGAGCACGATACCTTGCATGTGAATGACTCCAACACCATGAGGCAACCCCAATCGTTTCATTCACCATACTTGCACTTTGATAGGTTTCTTGGGAAATATCCCTCTACTTGGGTACTAGCACACCTAATAGGGTCTTTTGATGGTCATCCCATACTTAAACTTGTCAAATTGCATAAAGTTTTGAGTTGATGTGAACTTTGAAGAAGATACCTAATGTGAATTGCTTACATGGCTATTGTATTAAGTGATGGCTCTTGTACCTCGTGATTGTTGGCCTTGCTTGATTTTATGGATTTGTTTGATCTTGATGCACTCTTGACATGGTTCTTGAAGGACGTTTTCATGATGATGCCCAGGACGTTGAGCATTATCTAGAGGACATTGCACACTTTATGGGAGCGTTGCACCTTTTGATGATTGTACATACCCCAGGGCACCTCCCCACACCTCCTAGACCTTGGACGTTGGACAAATGAGCACAAATATTGCAGATATAGCTAGATGGGCAATTGAGAGGGCAGAAAGCCCCACGGGACGAAGAAAGCACCCTTGACCATATTAAGGTTTGATCGGATGATGTAGCACTTGGAGATGATGACACATCTCTTTGGAGAGGTTATGGAGCCCTCTTCACCTATGACATCACTTCCTATCCCTTGGATGTTGCACCTATGATGATGATGTCATGCTTGGATGCTAGTTGAGTCAACCTATCATGGGATGATCCTTCTTGATGATGAGTTGGCGCTTGGTGGTGATGAGACATGATCCTTAGGGTTAAGAGACATGACTTTTGATGATGCTTGCATCCTTTCATGGAGGGGCATGGCCTTTGGAGGCACCTTTACACCTTGAGAGCATGACGCCATATCTTTTGGAGGCTTTACACCCACAAGTGTCACCTTTTCAAGGGACATTTTGATGTATCTTTATTATATCTTTATGATTGAGGCTATTTTGGGGGTTGGCCATGACCTACCCAACTTGTATTATGGATATTTTATGTTTTAGGAGCTTTTGAGGGTTTATACTATATAGCACTAGGGTTGCCTCATATAAGAAGGCTAGCACTCCTCATTTGTCAAATCACAACTCAAACTTGTGGAGAATCATTACTACTTGTCTTCTTATCTTCTTTTCTCATCATGGAGCTCTTATGCGCACTTTTGGAGTGATATTGTGGATGCTTTCTCTTGTCTTGGTGGATTTTCATGAAACTAGGGTTTCCTCATGCACAACGACTTGGCATAGTAAGTGTTCTTTCCAGGTTTAAGTGTTTGTTATTGGTATATTTTGGTGAATGCTCTATTAGATGGTTAATAGTTGCATGTTATCTTTGTTTCCTTGAATAATTCTTGAAACCCTAAGGAAGGATTAAGATTGTTTATCCCCTTCCCTTGTTTGTCCATCTTAAATTTGTTAAAGCATTTAGGGTCAAGTTAGGGGTTGTGATTGTACATTCCCCTAACCTTGTCCCTTTTCTTGGTTAAAATCTAGGGTTTATGATTGTATAAATTCTAGGGTTTAACCTAGTTCACTTCATCTCCTTGCTAGACGCTCTAAAAGAAGTAGGACGACACCTAGGGTTTATGATTGTATAAACCTTACAGTTTGTTTTCCTAGAAGATTAACCTAGGTTTATGATGGTATAATCCTAGGGTTTTTATATTCAAGTCTTCTCTTGCCTTTAGCCTCCATTGAAGGTGATGCATTGACTCCATATGCCCAAGGATCCAAGACGGCATTGGTCTTTCTCATTTGCAAGTGATACAAAACCCTAGTTTAGCTCTCTCTCTCCCAACGATTTGTGTTAGCTTTGGGATTTTGCATTTGTATCTCCATTCCCTAGCATTCATAGTCTAACGCTTTGCATTAATGGTTTGGAATCATCTCTAACATAGTCATTGCTGCAATAATTGCATTTTTAGCCATTAGGGCTTGTCATATTGCACTCAATTAACATAGTTTCATGCTCTTTATTTCACGCAATCATTGGTGAATGGTTTACAAGTCTTTTCATTGTCATTTGGCATATCTCCATTCACTTTCTTGCTGATTTTAGAGCTGGTATATTGCTGTTGTTTAAACTTGTTGCATGCTTAAACATCTAGTCTTTCTTTGCAAGTTTATTTCAGTTTTCATTTTTCTATTGATAGCTAGTGTTTCGAGGCATTTAATTCATTTTCTTAGCTTAGATAACATCTTCAATCGTCTTAATAACACCTTACACACTCATATAGTTGGTGCATGGTTCACAAGTCTTTTCATTGTCATTTGGCATATCTTCATTCACTTTCTTGCTGATTTTAGAGCTGGTATATTGCTGTGGTTATAAACTTGTTGCATGCTTAAACATCTAGTCTTTCTTGCAAGTTTATTTCAGTTTTCATTTTTCTATTGATAGCTAGTGTTTCGGGGCATTTAATTCATTTTCTTAGCTTAGATAACATCTTCAATCGTCTTAATAACACCTTACACACTCATAAAGTTAATTACCTTGTCTTACTCACTTTGACCTTGGCCTTAACTCAACCCTAGCTAATCAAGCAATCAATATAGGGGGTTGTAGATTTTCCCTTAGCTTGCTATAGGATCCCTTGAGGTTGCTCGGGAAACTGCCCTTGTGATGGATCTCTATCCTTCACTAAAACGAGGGAAGTACTTCCCTAGGTGATAGTGTCAATTATTTCCATATGTTACGCTAGTCAAGCATCTTGTGAAGGCTTTGCACAAGTGCTAGATTTTGTGATAACATAGCCTTTGGCATTTCCATGGTTTGTTATAACTATTTGTAGTTTCCAATCCCATTGACTTACTCCTTGGTAATTCATGGACATTAATAAAAATATCTATCTTTTCTTACCTCAAGTTTGATGGACAATCAGTTAAAGTCCTCAATGAACTGTTCCCCTATCTCTCCAAGAGTCTACCTAAGTTGCATAGACAGTGCCAATGTTACATCCTTGTACCCTATTGGGTAGAACCACTTGCAAATCACATCTTTGAAATCTTCCCAAATGCTAATGGAAGGTTGGTTTAAGTTTGTGAGGTGTTGGGTTTGTGTCTACCAAGCTTGCTCTTCCATGTGTACCTTAGCAACAAGGATCTTCTCAATGTATGTCAAGGTAGGTTCAATTTTGAAGTGGACTTTCAGACTACGAATCCAATAGTCGAACTTGTCCCTATTTAGGGCTTAGTCAAACTTAGGGGAAAAATCTTTGTGTTCAAAGTGAAAACTTGTTGGGCAATAGAGATGGTTGCAGTTGGATTGGGCTTTTGTAGAAGTGATTGTTGCAACAGTGACTATTGTTGGAGGGATTCTTGTGGGGTTTGTTGATGGGTGGTCATTAGATGCTTAAAGATGGTCATCATAGTTTGCATCATTTGGGTCTAAAAGGCATGTTGTTGTTGTGTAATAGCAAGGGTTTCCACCAAGAGAATTGTTAGTCAAGGAATTTCACATCTAAGGATTGTCGATGCTCACTTCAAAAAATTTGAAGTGTTTCCATGGGTTTAATTGGTAGAATGGAAATGTTATGCAGGTTTAATCCGCAGAATGGATCCATCCTGCAGGTTTAATCCGCAGAATGGACCCTTTCTCTAGGTTAAATCAACAGAATTAATAAAAAAACAACAGAATGAACTAGAAAAGGCAAGAAATTCCACCATTGGCAAACAGGAACTGCAGCTATGGAAAAATTGCAGAAATTTTGCAAAAAAAGTGGAATTGTAGAAAAATCACTTTGATATCAATTGATAAGGGCACAAAATAACAATGCGAATACTCCTACACAATAATAGAAAGCCCAAGAGAGAGACTAAGAATGCAAGTAGATAAGATAAGATAATTTCATTAATGTCCAACAAATAACCATAAATAGGTCAATGGGACTCAAGAGTACAACAAGTAAGATCACAGTGTGGGAGTGCAAGCACAACTCCTAGAGAATGTCGGAGAAAATAGCATAAAGAAAGAAACATGCAGTAGTATAGCCTTAGAACAAATGTATATGACCATGCCAAAGGTACGGTGATCCAAAATATAGGTGAGCATGTCCAAGATTGGAAAAGTGGACAACTCGTGATTCTATCAAGAGAGAGAGAATGAGAGAGTGATCTGACGATGAGGCTAGTGATGTCAAGGACTCTCGGGTCTGATGGTCGAGGGCGAGAGGGGCGAACTAAGCACTGGCTCGCTGTCGGAGTCCTCTAAAACCAACGGGGGGTCCAGCTGTATGATCCTGGGGGGGATGTAGAAGCGAGGGGTACTCCTAACATCCAAGGTCGAAAGAAAGAAACTCTGGATAGATCTTTGGTTGCTCCTCTGGATCTAGGAGGTAATCTAACGGACGAGAGGCATCCTACGCTGGATCCATCTGGAGTTGATCGCTCTAACTCTCTAAGGATATATGGACTAATGTCCGGTTCAGCACCTCCAAACCGATCTCGATGATAATGGTCAATCTCCCAAAGGGGGAGGCTGAGGAGAGACATGAGGTCTCACCAATCTACTGTCTGGTGCACTATGGGACTATGTTCACCACTTGTTTCTTCGATCTGATGGATCAACGTGAAAGTATGAGGTGATCGTCTGGGTCATACAAAGGCAGGGCATGGCGTGCAAGAACTGATATCTATGGCTGAAGATCTCCCTGATGAAGAGGGCTAGGTATCTCTGGTCTTGGTACCGGAAGAAAGTAGAGAGGGAGCACCTAAGTCCCTATAGTGGTAGTGATAGCTTCCTCTGATCTCATAATATATGGGGCACCTAAAAATGAGGTGCATCTCTGTCTTCGACTCCTATAAGTGGCACATCTGGCAGATCCTATTAGATCGTGGTATATGGTGGTCCGTCTCAATCCGAAGTCGATGAGAATCAACCCGGAGCTATCCCAAAGGGATCCTAAGCGAGTGCATACAATGCCTGCGCGTATAAGGGGAGTGGACGATGATGCCATCCCGCAGCTCCAAAATGTGCTCTAGATAGAAGAACACCTTCGAGCCCAAGCTCGTCAGAGGTGAGGTCCAAGTGACCTTGATGTACAATCAGTAGATGTCCTCTCTAATAGCCTGATTCAGTACCTGTCTAGTCGACAAGAGATGGTGCGGCGCATCAAGGGAGAAATTGAACGGGGGAAGGTGCTCTGGGGAGATACTCATCAACTGAAGAAGTCGAGATGCCTCTGAGAACCAACCTCGTGCACAGCCTGAGGGGGGATTCGAAGCAAGAGACTCTGAGGAGCAAAGAGCAAGGTAAGGGTATCGCTCTCTCTCGGTAATGAAATTGACTATGCCTAGTGGATCATTTCAGAATAACCGAATCCTTAACAAACCCATTAGGAGAGGTGGGGTTCAATGATGACAAGGGTTCAAACTTCAATCCAAAGAGAGAGGAATAATATTGACTATAAAGTTAAGGTCTATGGTAGTTCTCTTGACTAGAAAGTTATCGATTTGGACTTCCACATAAAATGGCTCTTCCCCATGGTGATTTTCTTCCACATCAAGAATGTTTGTCAAGTCATAAGTAATTGAAAATTTGAAACCCTTGAAGTGAAAGCTAAAGTGAAGACTGACAATCCTCAGTTGTGAAATTCCTTGTTGACAAGTTTCCACAATGCCTATCATCATCAAGGCCATTTATTCATTATCCTTTTCTAATTCAGAATCATCTTCAAACTTGAGCTCAGATTGTTGAGACATAGCAGGCTCTAGGTTTTGAACTTTAGATGATGGATCTCCACCTCTCAATAATAAGAAGCATTTTTTTTATTTTCTCTTGCTTCTTTTGTGTTGCTTACTTCCAGCATTCTTTATGGAGATTATGAGGCAAATTGCTCAAAGGAAGAACCATGTTCAAGCTAGTTCGTTAAAATGGACAACTTTAGAGTCCTTTTTCTCAAAGGATTTATCCTTTGGAAATTTAGGCTTAGGAGTAGTCTTGCTTAGTGGAAGAGGCTCCAGTCTAGATTGAATCTTGAGAGCTTCAACAGTAAGATACTTATCGATAACATCATCGTATGTAATAGAATATTTCTTGAGGACTCTATACAACCTTAGGCTAGAGCACATTCATAAATAACTCATATAGTTGTTTGCCTACGAAAACTTGAGTGCAAGCATGGATTACAACTAGCTAACTACAAACAAACCAAAAGTTGGAATCAAAGCCTCTTGCTTTGGGGCCAAAAGGGCTTGAACACCTATGTTATAGGATCTAGTAATATCAAAATATCTCATAAAGAGGTCTACTAGCAGTTGAAAGATATCAATGGAAACCTCTTATAATCAGTTAAACCACTTGAGTGCTTCTACTTCAAGGATTTCGGGAAACAGCTTCAAGACCACAACATCTTTGGACAAACTTTGCATAAGTTAATGCAAAAGTATCAATATGTGTTGTAGGATCTTGACTAGGAGTCCCACTAAATGAGTGGAGAAGAGAAATGTAGAATCATTGAGGTGCCATTATCATATAAGGAGACAACAAATTTTTAAGATTATGTCGGAATGTCGTAATGGTTCTATTACCCTCTCAGAGGTAGCAAATTTTGGATACCCTCACAACGGTATCATGTACTTGCCTGCATGAGATATCATGCATCTTTTCTCATATCCAAACTGGTCCTTTTATTCTCCAATTGAGACATGATGCCTGCTCGATGAAGCTTGATGTGTTTCTTGCAAATGCTCGGATATCAGTGCATCTTGACGGTCCAAGTTTCTTCATAGATACTCCATGTGCAATACTTACCTAGGCATGATGATATAACCTCCCGACATGTCATGAAGTTGTGGTTACCTTACGACTATTGATTAGAATGTAATAACATACAAAATCTTATCACTTGCATCGTATTACCCTAAGGAACATCTTATTTGTTAAAAGTGAGTCCACCCTAAGATTACTCGTACTACTAGGCATTCATGATGGATAGCACAATCCACATCCTAACCATATCTAAGCAATTTCCATCTCCCTAAGTATCACTCATCTCCATCCACATTAAAAAAATGGCATCCTGTAATCCTATAATGTATGTTTTGTCAAAGGTCAAAAGAAAAAGTTAGAGTTAAAGGCCTAAATCAAATAAAGCCATGAAGGCTAAAGAGGTGAAGAGCAAAGCAAACAAAACTACTTTACTATGGTCCGCCCCCTTTCAAAGTCCTAAAAGCAAAATACCTATCTAAAAAAAACGACCTAGAAAAAATGATCAAACAAAAGAAAAGAAAGGGGAAGTGTGTGCAGACCGAAGTAGTAAAACTCCCTCTAGAAATTCCTAGCTAAAATAAAGCTAGAGGCACAAAGATTGACCTACGCATGTCTACAACTTTGAGAAGCATCACATGATCATCCCCCCTTCCCTTTTCGTCACTGATTTTATTAATTGCCTATCTCCTACCTGAAAACTTAGGAAATGTGGGTTTTCCCTCCGAATGGACTCACTTAAAACAATTGATATTGTTTCCCTAGGTAAAACTTAGGCAAGTGTCAAAATTAGTTTAATTGGTATGCTTACTAGGAAAATTGTCACTTAGAAATTACGAATTAATGACGTTCTAAGGGGCTAAACCCATCGTCTTAGGTGGCTATTACACATTGGAGTACTATTTGATCCATGCAACACCATTTTTCTATTTGAGCACATGCATAATTTACAACTTAAGTGGAAAGACAAATTTTGATTTGACACGTGATTTATTTCATCAATAAAGTAACATGTTGGGCTTATTTGTCTACTTTCACCCTTTCCTAAAGGATGTGCACCATGAAAAGAAAAAAAATCATATTTCTATTGTAAGAGCACATCTAAAATTGTTGAATTTTCACTATGCTAGGCTCAAGCATGAGGTTTAATTCATTTTTAGCATTTACTTGAACCATAGACAAATGCAGCTACACCATTAACAATTGTTGCAATAACCAAGATCACAAGAAGAAATACCAAGCACAAGAACACAAGAAATATCCTAGGAAACCCTTCTCAACAAGGGAAGAAAACCCAGCAATCCTTTGCTATATTCTCAAGAAAAAGACCTCCATGCCATAGACCTAGCACACAAAAGGGTGCTCTCAAAAACCAAGAAGGCTAGCGCCCAAGAGAGGTGCGCACTTCAGCCCTAGAATATGTACTTGCTGAAATTTCCAAAATCACATGTGTGTTGAGTTTCCTCAATGGGGAAATCACCTTTATTTATACTAGACTAGACACATCAAAAGTGGTGTCTATTGGCACAACAGGGCCGACCTCAATAACTCAGAATATAATTAATAATTACCATATTAATTATCTTTTACATTAATTATCTTTCACTTTATGGTGGGGCCGACCTGTACCCTTTACATCACAATTAGGGTTACAGGTAAATCTAACTCTTACACAATATAGCAAGGGATCTCACACACCCACTAGTGTTCAGCCACTAGGGGAACGTCCACCTGTGCTCAGCCACAAGGACATCCAACTCAACAGATCTCTATCTCACTGAGTCTCACAGGAGAATCATCTGGACACACACTCACTAGTGCTCAACCACTAGGATCACGTCCACCTGTGCTCAGCCACATGGACGTCATACTCAACAGATCTCTATCTCACTAAGTCTCACGGGAGAATCATCTAGAGTACCACATCGTCTCAACTCTCTACACAGAGGAGAACAGTAAACCCATCACATGGGCTCCTTCACCCATCACAGGGGTACACATCATTTCATCTCAAACGATACACCCATCTCATGGGCATCTTCCCCACACAGGGGCACGAAGCGTTCTATCTCCATCTTAGAGAGAAACAACACACCCATCTCATGGGCATCTTCCCCACACAGGGGCACACAGCGTTCCATCTCCATCTCAGAGAGGAACGACACACCCATCTCATGGGCTCTCTCACAGGCCGACTCACTCAATTTGTGTCCTGGAGGATGTCTCACGCAGCTGTAATCATCAACAAAAATAGCATTTTGCTCATGGTTTTTTATTCTACCCATGGTATTACTTTTTTTAACCACGGTTTTTGTAAGTGGTTCTAGGCCTCCTCTTCATCTATAAAAGGGAAGGGCCTCTCATTTGTAAAGGGGTTGAAAATTTTTGTTGCAGAATAATAAAGGAAGAGTTTCTTGTCCAACGTTGTCTTCATTTGTTCTAGGGTTTTCTTATTACCTTAATGGAGAGTGTTGATGCATGTTATTGAAGTGGAGCGTTATGCAAGTTAGATTTATGCAAGAGAGCTAGGAGGTAGATCTAACCCTCCTTTCAAAAAAATTCTTTTAAAATTTTGATTTAGCTGAAGGAAAGACTTTAAAGTTTTGCTTCACTAGATCTAAATTGTTTTAAGAATATTATATTTGTATTTGTTTGTTTATGATCGATTCAATCCCCTTGGTATCAGCCTCATCCTCTCAGATCTAGTGCTTTTCCCCAGCCAATGGTGGGGGAAAACACTAGCACATAATTTATTGCAGATAACCCAATTGATCTTGACCCATTGGCCCAATGGCAAGTTCCTTTTTCTTGAAAATTTCTCGATCAAAACCCCTTTAAATGTTCCTCGACAAATTTTAATATTTTTTTAGCTTTAATGATTCATCTTTCATTTAGATTTTCTTGTGCTAATCTATCTTCCAGTTACTATTTTGCAGGGTTAGAATTGGTTGGAATCTAGATCTGACTTTGTTTTACAGGTTGACCTCACAAACTATCTCCATCTAGAATCTATTTACTATCTGGGGGTTAAATCTAGCATTTACTACCTCATTCCATACAAATCTCATATCATTCCCTAAAGGATTCAAAACACAAGTCTTAATAATTAAAGAATCTTAGGGTTTCAAATAATTTTTTCTTGTTTAAAAAAAAAAAATCCGGTGCAATCCATAATATAATCTAGTTTGTTGGCCTAATATAACACTCAAGGTATTATTTATTTCTGAAACGTGAAAGACCAGCGAGCCTCCTCATCGATCACTAAATCACTTAGGCCATCCATTCTTAGGGTTCAAATCGTATTTCCTTCATGCTGCAATTTGACTCTTTTGCTAAGGTATCCAGCAACCACAAACCCCTCAATTTGATCCCTTTGAAATCGCGACTTATCTAACAATCTTTTTTCGGCATCCCCTATTCACATCGGATTTAGCATCAAATCCCAATGATTATACAGGGAAGCCTTCAATCCAACGACCTTCGCCCACCAAAATCGTGACCTATAGAAGAAGAAGTAATTTTAACGTCCACGAGGCTAACAATAGCCTATGGGACAGACCGCCTCACACACTTATTTCAGCAGTTCGGCCCTTTTCCTATTCAACTTGATGATGAGCTCCCCTAATTTCTCCATTGTCCCCTCGCTGAATAAGTCATTCCAAGAGCTAGCTGTCAAGATATTTATATAGTTGTCCCTGCTGTCTTTGAAGGCTTCACACTCTAAAATGAAATGCTTTTTTGTTTCCACTTTTTCGGAGGTGCAGAACACACACACGCTTTCTTCCCAAGCTTATTTTGGTATTTTCCAGTGCCCAGTTTCACAACGAAGTTGATGGGAATTGGTTCTTAATTGGGCAATAAGCATTTTGGCTCTCCAAGATATATTGGCCCCAATGTACGCTTTTTGATGATGATTATATGTGGGGTTAAACTCTTCAATATAGTACTCTTTCTTTCTCCCGAGCCCTTTATCCCAAGTTCGCTTGTGGAACCTATCAATAACAAAAGCCTTTATCTCTTTACTGTTCGTAGGGCACTTGTTCAAGTGGATATCCCATTTACTAGGCCATTTAATATTTTGTCTCATCCACGTCTTCTTCCTTTTGCACAATATGTCATTGAAGACGACCTCAGGCCACCGACTGTCTTCCATTTGCTCAATTTTTTTTAGATATCTTATGAGACGCACCATAGCAATTGCTTCAATAGGAGCAGCCCCCATTTCACTCAGCATGATATCATAAGGGACTGAACTTTTAATTTTAAACTTGTTTGTGATCAAGCGTTTTTTAATCTTCTCAATTTGTTTCCACTGTAAGTCAAATGTGATGCTGGCCCACACTTCACAACCATATAGAACCACCGGGATCACTAAAAGCCCAAAGAGAGTTTGCATAGTCTTCCAATCCCATAGCTCTGCTTCTCTGCATCTATTTTTAAAAGCATAGAATGCTTTCCAACCTCCCAACGTTCTTTTCTTTCTGCAGCCTTCCCAACTTAGATTTTTGTTGAAGTCAATTCCAAGGCATTTGTAATCTGCCACTTCTTCAAGAGAAGTAGAACTTATGTTGCTTATGTTTTCTTTTGCTAGAAAAAATTACCACTTTCGTCTTGCTAGTATTGACTTGCATTCCCACTGTACTACAAAAGCGCTCAAGAGAGATTAAGTGTTCTTGCAACCCAAGAGCAGATTTAGCAATCAGAATAAGATCATCTGCATACAAAAGAAGCCTTATCACAAAATCGCCCAAAAGAGCACCATCACCCTCCTGTGAGTTTAACCACTCTTCAAGTTTGTCAATATATAAGCCAAAGAGGGAAGGGGACAATGGGCACCCTTGCTTGACCCCAATATCACTCCTAAAACTTTCGGAGATACCAGCTGATGTTCTGATTTTGACTTTAACCTCCTCATATAGCCTATGGACGGCTGCTCTAATATGTATAGGGACCCCAAGTTCCTCCATTCTATGCCAAAGCTTATCTCTAGGGACTGTGTCAAAAGCTTTTTTGAAATCAACAAAGCAACAAAAGGCTTCCTCTTTTTTCTCCCACACTTTTTCAATGATGTGCCTTAGAGTTATACCATGATCAATCGTTGAGTGTTTAGGTCTCAAACCTGCTTGCCCTTTAGCACGCGTATCCCCTTCTTCCGCCCACTTGCTGATTCTATTTTCTAGTATACTTCCAAATAACTTTGCAAACAAGGGGTTTATCATTATGGTCCTATAGTTGGAGGGATTGTTGGCATCCCCACTCTTGAAAAGTGGCATTGCTAGGCTCGTTGTCCAATCTGTAGGAAATCCCTGCTGAATGATGTTGTTAAAAAAATTTATAATGTGAGGTGCAAGAGTTTTTGAACCCCACTTTAGATATTCTGCCTGGAGTTCAACTAAATCTTTTGCTTTTCCAACACCCAACCTTTTTATACCCACCTCAATTTCTTGCATGATGAAGAGCTTAGTAGTAGTGTTGACCAGGGGGGGGGTCCACCTTAGGATCTTGCTCATAAAGTTGCTTTGCATACTCGAACCATTGATAGGTTGTGATATTATTTTCAGTTTATTTTTTTCTCGTTTGAAGCTCCTTCCAAAATAACTTGGGGTTATTTTTCCGCAAGAAGATTAATTCCTCCCTCCTTGAGATCATGAAATCGGCTTTCTTCTTTCTTACAATTTGTTTGTAAGCTTTTATGCTTATTTCTTTATGGCTTGACTCTTTCAAAGTTTTCCTTGTTGTTTTGCATTCCTCGTCAAACCAAACATTAACCGGAAAGCAGTTTGTTTCAAATTTCCTATTTTTTGCTCTTTTGCATTATGTAAGTGCACTTTGGATTAAACTTGTTAACTCCTGACTATGAAGGCCTTGGGGTGGAATTTTCTCCTTGTTAACATAATTCTACTCTTTTTTGAGTCAACATAATTCTACCCTTTGAAGGAGGTTGCCGAATGTGCTGATTTTTTGTCCCATGTTGTTGTTGTTCAACCCAAGTTAGACTTAAATAGATCGGTTTATGATCAGATTTCAACTGCCGCAGTTGTTCACCAATCAAAACTTCCTCAATTTTCTCACACAAGCCATGTGAGCAAATTGCATAATCTACTACACTTGCTCCATTGTATGTATTGCAGGTGAAATTGCCAGAATTCGCCCATCTAGCCACCCCATTACAAATGACTAAGTCAAATGCCCCACATAAAGTAAGCAGTTGTTCTCCAAAAAAGTTGGAGCTTTTGTTGTCCTCTGAAACTCTTGTCCACTGATGATTTCTCTCTTCTGTTAGCCAAATGGGGTTGCAGTATTCCTTACAACGAAGAATACTAGCTTGTTCACATGTTGTCCTAGCATTGAAATCACCCACTATAAGGACTTCACTTAGTGGAGAGTACGCTGCAATATCGTTTTTTAAGGTTGCAAAGGGGTCTTTGTGATCAAGCCCCCTACTTTTGTAAGTTTTTGAAACTTGTGGAACAAAATAACATGCTACAATCCTGATGATGTTACCATTTTCTGATATTTTAAACCAAATGAATTGTTTATTTGAGTCTTCTCTTTCTAACTAAATGAGACGACCTTTTTTTTTTCACTAAGACCATGATACCTTTGTGTCCTTTACCATTCTCAGCTGCTTTGTTCCACATTGTCATCTTCACATGCTCTTCAAACATAGGTGTCTTGCACACTTCATGCTCATGTGTTTCCAATAGACAAATTATGTCCCTATTTTCTGCGATAGGTCCTAACCCAAGTCCCCGCCTCCAAGGATAACCTCTGCAATTCCAACAAACTAAACTTAAGGAAACCTGGAAATAATTTGATTGCTATTTGTTTTGGTCTACAAGACTCAAAGTTGAGTCTTCACCCCTATTTGTCCAAACTGACCTTGTTGCATATTTTCCTGCTAGTGAAATTGTTGTCTCTTCTTGGCTACCAAATTGTTGTCTTGTTTTAGAATGAGAATCGAAAAAGGCAATAACAGCTTTTCCTTTGAACAACCATGCCCTTTTGCCCTCATCCCTTGCTGCCCTAACCTTTAACAACTCTTCCCTTCTTTCCTCTTGCTGTCTAATAGTTAAATCTTCATCTAGAAAAAAGCGAGAGCCTCTCAAGAATTGCTTCTTGCCTAGAAGAATTTGCTTGTCACGTATGCTTGACATGATGACTTTTATGGGCCTAGCTCTCTCGCCTCTAGGCTTACCCACCCTCCATGCTTGGCAAATTCGGCCTTGCCAGAGCAACTTGTCCTTCAAAAATTCACTTGTAAGATCGAGAGTACGTTCATTTTTTCCATACTCTCACACCTTTGATAATTATGTTTTCTGCCCTACCTTGTCTTTCCTTGTTTTCTCTACTTTGCATGTCGTCCCCCTGGATGTGTGTTTCTTTTTCCATATTAGCAGGATTGCTAATGACTTGTGCCCAAGTTTTGGAATTTTTTGTAAAATCTATTTTCTCTTCATCCCTTGCTTTCACTCCATGGATGTATGCTTTTTCACCTGTTTTCCCTTCAGCTTTGGGTGTTTTAGAGTTCATCACCTTTCCAATTTCCACCGCGAAATCTTCCCTGATTTGCCCGGCATCCTTCAAGCCTTGCCATTCAGCCTTTGCTTCCAAAAGGGTTTCTTGCCACATGGTCACTTGCTCTGTTAAAACTTTATTGTTTTTTGTTAAGTCCCGATTTTCTGCTGTCAATAATTGGATTTGAAGGTCTCTCTCATGCCCTTTGACTTCCAAAACCTCCAATCTCCTCTTGGCATTTAGTAACTCTTGCACATACAGGTCAGATGACCATGTGAGAGGTGTGGATGTGGGACTGTACAACGCATAATTGTTGAAATAATGTAACTACAAAGAGTATTCTTATTATTATTGATATATTATTTATAGGATCAATCCTCATTGTGGATTGATCATGTCGGTAATTGTATTAGGACCAAATCCCCTTTTGCAGATTGGTCAACAGACAATTGTAATAGGCAGAATAAGAAGTCGGCCCCAGCAGTTATTATTGAGACCCAGAAATATAATAAAAGTGCGTTTACCCACCCAGAGTGAGAAGTCGGCCCTGCCAGTGAAGACACTTCACACGTGCCAGACTTGTATATATAGAGCGCCTCACTTTATCACACAACACACTTGCTCATTTCTAAGAGGCAAGCTGCAACTTACCAGTTGGAGAGAGGGAGAAGAGTGGCACATCTTTTGGAGAGGACTATCTGTATTGGTTTGAGTTATCTCTTGACATTGTATTGGCAATTTATGATAAGGAAGTTTTTGTTGCGTTTTCTTCGCCTAGAGGGTTTCCCAGGATAAATGTTCTGTCTCTTGTGAATGTGTATTTCTCAGTGATCTTGTTCTTATCTTGCTCTTATCTATTGAAATGCAAAGAACTATAATAATGGCATAAAACATTAACATGGTATCAACATTAACATGGTATCAGAGCCAACCTGAAGGAAGCATATTTCGCAAGAGAAAAATGTCACTGTTGCAGTACCTGCAAATTAGGGTTTTTCAAAAGTGAAGCTTTTCAACTCCAAAACCACCTAGAAAGTTGCGCCCTCCCCCAAGGATCATTTTGGCACTTAGAGAGCACCTTTTCAGTGGATGGATCTCTTGGAAAGTGAAACCCTAGTTTCACAAAAGTACCAGAAGTACCATAAGTACCAAAAGCACCAGTCCAGAAATCCGCAGATTAGATTTGAAGGGGCAAAAATTGGATTTTCTCATATCCAAGTACACCAGGCTACTTGCCTCAGCCAAGCACACCTCCTGGTAAGGTCAAAATTTGATTTTAAGCATTTTCATTTTTGGTCATTTTTCATAGCCTCAAGTACAAAATGTCTGCAAGCACAAAGCTTGTTGAGAAACTAAAAGGCATAGACAACTTCCGTGCCTGGAAGTATAGGATCGGTTTGATCCTTGCAGAGAAAGACCTAGCAAGATTCATCAAAAAAGAAGTGTTGAAACCTGAAGATGTCATAGAGAAAGCAAAGCATCAAAAGGACTCAATCAGGGCTCAAAGAATCATTGAAGATTCAATCAAAGACCACCTGATCCCGTATGTATCATCCAAGAAAACCCCGAAAGAGATGTTTGACTCTCTAAGCAAATTATACGAAGGAAAGAACATCAACCGAAAGATGAACCTAAGATCTCAATTGAAGAATACCAAGATGCAGAAAGGAGAAATGATTCAAGAATATTTCTCCCGAATCTCAGAAATTAAAGAACAGTTAAAAGCGATTGGAAACAGCATAGATGAAGACGAATTCGTAATGACGGCCCTAAATGGTCTCACAAGACCTTGGGATGCTTTCATCCAGACGATATGTGCCAGAAAGGAGAAACTACAGTTTGAGAGCCTATGGGAAGAATGCATCCAAGAAGAGACAAGGGTAGCTAACCGTGAAGCACTACTAGCAAGGGATGATGATCAAGCCCTAGCTACTCATACAAAAGGAGGAACGAAGAAACCCTACTTCAAAAGGGAAACTCATAGAGAACCTCAACCATCAAACAAATTCAACAACAAAGAATCTCATCCAAGAAATTTTCAGAAGAAAGGACAACGCAAGGGAAGTGATCTCTCATCCATACAATGCTATCATTGTGATAAGATGGGACACAAGGCGAATTCTTGTCCAGTCAGAAGAGAAGAATACAAGAGGAAACACAAGAGGCAACATGCCCACATAGTCGAAGATGAAGAACCACCTATGAAGAT